>MPDP01000270.1:0-505859 GCA_030869315.1 Colletotrichum cuscutae | reverse complement strand
CCCTCCGGGCAACTCCGAGCTTTCTCTACTCCTCGTCGTCATCATCAGCATCTGCCATGCTGGTGTCTGCAGCGGGTTGTGTCTTGTCAGCCTCATCATCAGAGTCTGCGCCCGCTCGATTCTTCTTACCCTAACCCTAACCCTAACCCTAACCCTAACCCTAACCCTAACCCTAACCCTAACCCTAACCCTAACCCTAACCCTAACCCTAGGCCTTGACGTCGGGTGCAATGTCATATCAATGGTTACTCCACGAAACTTATTCATATCACGAGCTATCGGTCAGACTTATAGGTCACTCAGACTGCGTGTTGCCACTATTCAGCCGACATCATCAGTACTGATGCCATTCAATGTATACATAAGAACTATCAGTTCTGACAAAACTGAATACTGCCATGATGGTAGGTAATAATGAATGTTCTTCGAGTAGTGAGCTAGCCAATATCCAATCTATGTCATCATCACAAAGTGGGCATGGAAGCTCTTTTCCGAGTTCATCTCATTGGGCCAGAAGATACGTCAACTTCACCTTCGTAGGAAGTTCTTGCCAATATCTCCCTCAGATCGATGTTGTCAGTAAGCCACGACCCTACGTTTACCCAGAACATTTGGCGGCATCCGTCCCCGCTGGAACCATGGAAACGACCTGCTGGGTATATCCGCAAAAGTTGAAGTACCTTTAGCTGTCTTGTTGTTATATTAAACGCTCATCAAACGATGTGTTCCACGCAACATACGTACAGAAATGCTGTCATGTGGTACAGTAATACCCTCATGGCTAGACTTCTAATATATCTAAGCTTCATCCTCTTGTACCTGTTTGCTCCAGTGTCTTATACTTGAGCATTAGAATTATTGGGTCCTATCAGATTAGATGTCTAATTCGACCGCGGCGTACGGCCAACTGCGCAGGGGCTAATTAGGGGCCCTATTTTTAATTACTATAGCCTACCTAACTTATAATTAGAAACCTCCCTTTTATACTTATATAATGAAATAGATTTATAATTAATTAACTTACTTTATTAAAACTATAGTTTAAACTAATTGATTAATATCTTTATAATAAGAATATTAATATTAATTAGTAATTAATTTTTACTGTTATAAATTAATAAGGTATTTGATATATAAAAAAGACCATTCTTTTAAATAAAACGTAATAATAGAATTATATTATTTAACTTTATAAGAAATATATAATAAAATACGAATTTTTATCATAAAACGAAGTCGAGGGATTATAGCTTTTAACTATTTATAAAAAGCTAACGTTTATTATATTAAAATAATACTAAATAATTAATAAAAGTATCGAGGTAACCGAGCTACTATTATTGCCCTTATGTAATTCTTTTTTATTAATTAACTTTTTTATAATAAGCCCGTAATTAAGAATTAACTAGTTAATTAGTAAGAAAGACTCTTTATAAAACGACTACTTACTTAATTAGTTAATATAACGAATAAGCCCGGAAATATAATATAAAAAAGTATTATATAATTTAAAAATCCCCCTAATAGAGCAATCCGCTGGGGCCGTACTATATATTACGTATTAAAGAAAACTAGGTATATTACGCTCTATACTTAACTACTAATTAAAATAGTAATTAACCGACTCGACCGTTATCTCCCTTTATTAACTCCCGACTTTTTACTATATAAAATCTACTAAGTTCTAGCTATTTAAAGGGCGAGCTATACCTACTTTAATATATATAAAACCTCTTAATACTAACCCGTATAAGTAGCTAAATCCCGTATTATATACTCCTTTTTATTAAAAATTAAAAAGCCCCTTATATATTCTCTTATATTTATTATATAGCTCGTATTAAAAAGATTTCTAGCTCTATAAAATATAATTTCTAAATTAATATTAATATACTAAATTTTAATATTTATATTTACTTAGCTATTTATAGTATTCGTATTATTACTTAACTAAAATCCGTATTATTAAAAAGTACTATGGTATTCCTTAAGTATACTTATATTAGCTATAATAGCTAGAGTATTAAGGGGGCCTAAGAATTTATTAAGCCCTAGAGGGGGGGACCTATTAAGGGGCATTTTTAAAATAAGTTCTTAGCGAGGTAGTAGTTTATATATTAATAAGTTCGTTTAATAAGTTTATTAATAAATTTATTTAGTTTAAATAAAGCTTTAGGTACTATTAAAAATAATAAAAATAAAAAGAATCTTTAGAAGCTTTAGTATAAGTAACTAAATATTAGCCTTTTTAGCTCTTTTTTTAAAGACCTCTACGTTATTATTAAAGTTTAGAACCTCTATAGTTAAGGGCCGCCTCTAACCTTTATAGCCGACCTCTATCATTAACTTTTCTAACTAGCGCCGCCGTATAAATAAAAAAAGTAGCTTACCTATCCCGAACTATATAGTAGTTCTTATATTAAAATTATTATATTATATTAAGCGCGTACTTAGGGTATATTACGTATATTATATAGTTAAAAAGTGTACCGTATTATATAATTTCTTTTAAAAACGTAATCCCGTTAAGGTCGATCTTTTATACTTATAAAGCCGGAAAAAAACCACTATATATAATTTAAAAAAGGGATTTTTAAGTAATTATAAGGCTTTCTAGTTAATAATTAGTAATTACTTATAAAGGAATTATAAAGCTAAGGGATCTTTAGTACATAAAAGAACTTATTATTATAAAGATTCTATAGATATAATTTTAAAAGTTTAAATAACTTCTTTAAACCCCCTTAACTACTCCCTAAGTATTATTTAAAAATATAATATAGGGAACAGAACGATAAAAAAGAGATTTAAAAGTTATAATAATTATAAGCTACGAATTATAAATCCTATAAGTATTAAAAGTTAACTTAGTAAAAGAAATAGCTAACTTAAGAAAGATTGTATTATAACTTTTACTAAAGTTATAATAACTTCTTATTAAAATAATAATTAATATAAAGAAAAGAATTATTTAAAAAATTACTAAGAGGCTCTTTTTATATTACTAGCTCTGAGCGCGAGATTACTACTTTTAAAAAAGTAAAACGTAAATTACTAACTATTAATAATTTATTTAATAAATATATATACTTCTTAGATTTTAATTCAAAAAGAAACGCTACGTAACTAAAACGTTATTAGGCTATTTATAGATTTATTTTTCCTCCCGACGGAGCAATCCGCCGGGGCCGTACCGTATCTTACGTATTAAAGAAAACTAGGTATATTACGCTCTATACTTAATTACTAACTAAAATAGTAATTAACTAACTCGACTATTATTTCTTTTTTATTAATTCCTAACTTTTTATTATATAATTTTAGCCGTTTATAGGGCGAGCTTTACTTATTTTAATACGCATAGGACCTCTTAGTATTAGCTTATATAAGTAGCTAGGTTTATTATTATTTCTTTTTTTATATAAGTATTATCGTTACCTAGGGGGTTTTATAAGAGCTATTTAAAATACTTATTTATTATTCTAACCTTATATCCCTCTAGTCCGCTTATTATAATTATTATAACTAAGTTAATATTAATATATTAAATCTTAATATTTATATTAACCCGGCTATTTATAGCGCTTATAATATTACTTAACTAAATTCTATACTATTAAAAAGTACTTTATTACTTTTTAAGCGTACTTATATTAGTTATAATAGCTATAGTATTAAGTTAGTTAAAAAAGGTGCCTAGCTCGAGAGGGGTAAACTTATTAATAAGTATTTTTAGAGTAGGTTCTTATTAAAGTAATAGTTTATATATTAATATATTTATTTAATAAGCTTGTTTAGTAGATTTATTTAGTAAATTTGTTTAGTTTAAACAAAGAGTAGCTTTAAGTAATATTAAAAATAATAAGAATAAAAAAATCTTTACGAGCTTTAGTACGAGTAATAAATATTAACCTATTTATCTTTTTTTTAAAAAACCTCTACGTAATTATTAAAGTTCAGAACGTTTATAATTAAGGGCTATTTTTAATTATTAGAGCCGATTATTATAGCTAATTATTACGGCTAATCTCTCTTATTAACCTTTTTAGCTAGTGCTACTACGTAAATATATTACTTAGCCTATTATTAATAAGTAGTAAAGTAGCTTACTTATCCCGAATTAAATAGCGGTTTTAATATTAAAATTACTATGTTACTTTAAGCGCGTACTTAGGATATATTATATATATTATATAGTTAAAAACTATATTATATTGTGTAATTTCTTTTAAAGCGTAATCTCGTGAAGATTAATCTTTTATATTTATAAAGCTATAAAACAACTACTATATAAATAAATAGCTAGTATAGCTTAGTATTTAAAAAAGACGGAGTTAATAAAAAGTAATTTATAATAATAATAAATTATTATAATTACGTTGAAAGAGGTAGTTAGGTAGACGTTATTGTAATTTATTTTTATATATTTTAAATTTATAATAGAAAAAGCTTTAATTATTCAAAATTTATAGAAGCTTATATTACTAGCTTTTATAAATCTAAAATAAGTAATATAGTAGTTCTAAATAAGTACATAGGTTATAATAGTATTCTTATTTTTAAAAATCCTAAACTAGAGCTTAAGTTAGAGAGAATAATAAAAATAGCTATATTAATATAGTTATTCTTATTACTTAAAAAGGAGGTACTATTTCTTTAGATTAATTAAAAAGTAAAATAGTAATATTGGTATAAGAGCGACGTTAGTATATTAATTTACGATGCCGGTATATTAATTCTTAAATAATAATAGGGATATGCGTTTATAAAGCTCGAATTAAGTATTAAATTTATTAATTATTTTATAAAAGGCGAGTTTAAATAATTATATAAACACTTCGGCTACTTATTAATTATAAAACTATATAATCTCTTTGAATAACTAGAGAATAATATAAAAATAAGGACTCTAAAATAGTTAATAAGGGTATATTATTAATATTAAATAAATACTTAAAGTTTATATAAGTTCAAGTTTAAATTATATAACGAGCTTAATTTTAATTAACAAGTCGTTATTAACATTTTCTACTTAAATAATTAGCTAGTATTATATATTGTTAACGAAGCTATATATTTTTGAAAAAGATTTTTTCAGAGATTCACTTACTAAGATTATTTAGTTAATATTAAAAAGAGCGTAAATCGATATATATTAAGGATTATTAAATAGGATTAGAACTAATATAAATACTAGTTTGAAATTAATAGAGTTTAGGAATAATATTATTATATATAGTATATAGTTAAAAATCGTACTTATTAAAGCGTATTATAATATTAATAAAATAGGAAAGGCTTATTAATAATTAAAAAGCGCGTTTAATATTATTATAACGACTGCCCTAATATTATAAATAGGGAGTATTTTTAAATAATACTTAAGTATTATAATAATATTATAGACCTAAAAGGGCTGGTTCTAACGCTTTCTATATTTAAAATATACTCAAGGATAACTCTTTAGGGTCCGGTCTGCCTTATTAGGGGCCATCTTTGCCTTTATAAGCAAGCTAGTCTATTAAAGTTAATATTAAGTATTTTTATTACGTACTTTAATAAAACTTTATAACTAATTTTAACTAGCTATAACTATTACTAAGTAAATACTAATAATCCCGTTATAATATATTAATTACCCTCCGAATAGTTTAAAACTACCCCCTATTTTCCGCCTTATTTAATAACTCTAAAATATCCTTTTTAATCTTTTTTAACTTACTCTTATACTACGTTTTTAAAATATAGTTGATACTTTAAAATTAGTTAAGTATTTCGAGCTAATATTATATAAGCTAAGTACTTATTAAAATAATAACTATTTGATTTTATGTTCTGCTTTTGCTAGTTACTCGGGCGGTTCTCAATATCGATTACATAGTACTAATATACAGTGTTAATAGATGCTCCTACTATCTCGATAAACTAAAATAATAACTATATTAATATATATTTCTTTAATTTTTAAATCGATAGTATTTAATCCGTATTTTTTAAAACGGCCGTATTATAGTTCGGGGTCCTTTAGTATAATCCTTATAAGATCGAGCTTTTAGTTATTAAAAAAGCTTTAGAGATCGATAATAACTAAGCGTCTCGGTATTTTAATAATATATATTTAAGAATAAGTAAACGATTTAATAGTAATAGTAATAAAGTAATAGTAATAAACGGTAAGAAACATAGCGTTTTTAACTTCGATAAAGAAAATAAAGTAACGAATATTTATATATATATATATATATAAATCGAAATCAAAAACGTAATAAATATTAATAATAAAGAAATTAGTATTACTCTTAACAATAATAACGAGAGTATATTTAATATTATACTATTATAAGCTATTAAAAAGGTATAGGGTATAAAAGACTTTCGTAGTACGGTACTTAGGAAGAACTACTAATACTTATAAAAAGTAATATAAGATACCTCTTTTAATTAGGTTAATACGGCCTTAATTAACGGAGTTACGACCGAGAAAAGAGGGTAGTATTAACTAAATTAAAAGGGTAGAGTTCTTAATTATCTTATATTATCGTATTTAAAAATAAATTATTAAAAAAGCTCTAGTTCGATCCTAAAAAAGTATATATATAATTAAAATAAAAATCTACGCTACTAAGCTTCTCTCCTTAATCGGGGGCCCTTTTCTTTATATCTTTTTCTAATTAGCTCTCTTATAGGTCCCTATACTTAATTTATTTTTAAAAAAAAGAAATACTAGGACTAATCGCCCTACCCTATTCTAATTATCCTCTAATTTTTTTTTCTCTAATCCTTTATAAAAAAAAATTATTTTAGATTAGTCCTAGTTATTATATATAATTAATTACATTAAGCCTTTTACTTACTCTTCCTCTTTATAATTACTTTTTTTACCTCCTCTATTTTTATTACTTTTTTTATTAGCTTTACCTAGTTCTTATCCTAATCCTTCTTAATAATCTCCTAATCCTAACTTTTACTAACCTAATTCTTCCTAAATTTCTTTATTAATAATAGTATTTAAAGAGTATAGGCTAGAGTTATATATATAGCTTTTATAATCGGATTATCGTACTAATTAACTTATTATTCCCTTATACTCTTATTAATATTAATTTTATTTATATATATATTATAATATTATAAAAGATCTTAATAAAACTTAGTTAGCTCTCGATACTAATATTTACTATTCTCTTATATAGCCCGATT
Organism: Colletotrichum cuscutae; assembly: GCA_030869315.1. Taxonomy (NCBI): domain Eukaryota; kingdom Fungi; phylum Ascomycota; class Sordariomycetes; order Glomerellales; family Glomerellaceae; genus Colletotrichum; species Colletotrichum cuscutae. Next base: position 498,659 of record MPDP01000270.1, on the reverse strand, counting down.
ATACTTAAAAAGCGTACGTCTAATAGCTTCTTATTTTAACTAAACCCTCGGTATTTTAATTAGAGTTTTTATAATAAAACTATCCCCGCCCCTAACTAGAGTATTTAAAAAATTACCTCCCTAATTACTTAGACTAGTTTTATTAAGAGCTAGGCTAAGGTATAGTAGTGACTTAGGTAATAATATATTTAATAAAAACTTTATAACTCGATAAGTCTTAGGAATATTAATTAAGTATATAAATTAATTATTAATAATAGCGTTTAGATACTAGTTAGTAGCTTTTATTAGTTTAATTACTTATAAAGTCCGATTAAAATTACTATTTATTATAGATCCTTAAGTACTTTTTAGTATTTTTAAAAATCGAGATAATAAGAGTAACTCTTTAAGAATAATAAGTTCTCGCTTAAGGCTTTTAACTATTCTATATATTTTTTTAAAATACGTAGGATTAATAAGAGTATAATAACCGTAATTACGGGGGTTATAAATTCTTAAATCCTAGTTAATAAACCTAAGGCTAAGTAAATAAGAACCGGATTTTTAAAGAGTTAGCGCCTTAGGGACGTTAGTTATAGTATAGTTAAAATTATCTAAGTTAATATAGGGCCTATTTTTAAAATCCTAATTGTTTATTATTTTATTAAAAGACTTTTTTAAAAGAGGTCTTATTATATTAAAAAAATAATAACTATCGTATTAGAACTTATAACTAATTTACTAAATCTAAGCTATGCGGAGTTTATTATTAAATAATCTAAAGTATTTATAAATTATTTAATACGTATTATAAATTAGGTTAAGCTAGTTATATTAAACCGCGTTATAAAACTATTTAAGTACGTATAGACCGTATTCTTATTTATTTAGCTATTATACTACAAGGACTACGTAAATACTTATGTTAATTAGTTATTAAATATAAAGAGGTATATTAATCTGGCTATAAAAGGCCTTTAGTATTTAGATGTTATTAATAAATATTCTCTCTAAATACTTAAGAACCTACTTTAGATCGTATTAATAAACTATACTATCCCGCTAGTTAATAATTATTCTTATAAAATAGCCCGGATCGTTAATATAAAAAAGGAAGATTACTAAGTATACTAAAGTCCTAATTTTTTATATATTCTTTTAAATTTAAAAAATTAGAATAGGGGTCTTATTTAGTTTAAAAGTACTCTCTTATCCCTCCTTAATTATAACTATATTATATACTAGAATAAGGTCCCGTATTATAACCTTTATTATAAATCTAATCTCGTATTTTTAAATCTAATTTTTATATAATAAGCGTTTTTAAAAATTATAATAATCGATTAAGATTTTTATTACTTTATAATAAGTCTAACTTATTTAAGTTTTTTAATTTTTTAAACTCTTAAAAGCCTTAGGGCGCTAATTAAAAAAGGAAAGTACGTCCCCTACGCCGAGCTAATTAAGAAAGTTAATTTTATAAGGGGTTAAGATTATTTAAAAAAAACTAGTTTGCTTAAGTACTAAGTTTGGGTAATAATTAGTATATATTTTATATTAGTAGTTCGTATTAAAATTAACGAACTAAGAGTCCTTAGTATTTATTATAGTCCTAGGGTTAGTCGTATTAAAAATAATATATTTATCTAAATTCTATTTTTCTAATTAATATTTAGTATCGTTTTTAAAGTTCTTTATTATAATTGGGCCCTAAATTCGTACTATATTCTTTTTATTATCTAGCTTAAAAAGAGAAATAAAAAGTAAAGAGGTTATTATAAATCGCTAAGTTAGTATTTATATAGTAAATTAAAAAGTGAAAATTAAAAAAAGTTTAATTAGTAATAGTTATAAGGAAGTAGTTAAGGAGGAAAGAAAGAAAAGTTAGGTAGCTAGGTAAAAAGCTACCCTTTTAAACTAATTACGAGGGCGGCCTCTATTAATTAAAAAAAAAAGCGCTATATTATAAATAATAAAAAGGCCCCGATCCTATAATTTACTCCTTCCTTTCTTTATATAATAGCTATAATTTAGTGCTAATTAGCTAAGAGGCCTATAGTACTTTCCTCTTTAATACCCCGGATCTAAGAGGGGGTATATAGAGGCCCTTTTTCGATTCCTCTATTACTTTTTATTTCTTTCCCTAAATAATAGTTTTTTAATTATAATTATCCTTTTTTACTTAGTCTCTTTTCTTTTTAGTAATATAATTTACTTACTTATTATATTTAATACTTTAGTTATTAATAACGCGTATTAAATTATTAAAACTACTTATTATAACGTTTAGCTTTAATAATATTCCTCCTCCGCTTTTAAAAAGGTCTATTTTTAAAAGACTTAGGGTTATGAGTTTCGAGAGGTTAGTAAAAAGTAAACTATAATAAGTACTACCCTATTTAATTTTTATAATCCTTATCCTAATCTAACGTTACTCTTTTTTAAATTTTTAAAATTACTAATTAATTAACTCTTTTTAAATTAGCTAGAGAGCTTTATATTAAATTCTATATTATAAATCTTTAGGTTAATAAGTATATTAAAAAAGAAATAACTCAGAAGTTTTAATAATTAACTATAAATTAAAACGTTATTAAAAAGTACGTCTATAATCTGGGTATTATAAGTAGATTATTTTTATAAAGCTATCGGGTTTTTATTAGTTACGATTACGCTAATTACTTCGGCCCTCTATCCTAGTAATTAAATAAACGAACCCCTATTATTAATTCTTTACTTATTTAAGCTTATAGTATTTAAAATACTATACTTTATAACTATTATATATAGTTTTTTTAGAAATATATCGGTTCTAATACTAAGGAGCTAGTTAAAAAAATAGTCCCCTATTTTGAATACGTTTCTCTTTTAAATTATTTTAATAATTAATATAATAATTATATATATTTTAAAAATAAGAAATATTATTTGAAAAAGAGTAACGACTAGTAGGTTATTAATTAGTCCGGAGCTAATTCTAAATAAAGCTATTATTATTATTATATAATAAGTAGTAATAAGGTAGCGTCTCTAATCTTAACTAATATTAAAAGAGTTAAGACTTTAGTTTATATAGTCTCTAATTAGATTAATATTACTAAAACTAAAGAAAATAAGTACGATTCCGTTCTTAAGGACGCCCCTCCTACGTACCTTATTAAAAACTATATATTTATAACTCGCAAAAGTTATTAATATATTAAAATAAAATAAGTAGAGCAGGAGGTTATATAAGCTAAATTAAATACTAAATAGGCTTAATTAAATAAAGAACTAAGCTTAGATATTTAAAAAGAGGGATAAGGTTTTTTAATACGATTATATAGTTAGTAAGTAAGGTCGTTAGGTTTTTAATTATAATAATTAAAAAATAATTCTTCTCTTCTTATCGTCCCCTTATATTTTTATCCTAGATCTAAATAAAAAAATAATTAAAGAATTAATAAGATTTAATAATATCCTTATAAAATAATATTTAATAAATAAAAATAACTCGTAGCTTATACTAAGGATCGGTAGTAATAAGGGGTAATTTAGCCCTCTTAAGAGACCCTCGCTTATAATCGGGTTTATTTAATAATTAGTTAAGTATCCTCGTTTTTAAAGTTTATTATATTATTATTATAATTAAGAAGTAGAATCGCAGCGTTAATTATATTATCTTATAAAAATAAAAAGTTAATTAAGTTAGAAATAAAGTCCTTATAAAGATTAAACTCGTTAAGTAATAAGTAGAGGCTTTTTAAAGACTTTAAAAACTTTTTAAATCGATTATTAATATAAATAGCCCTTATAATTAGTTTATTAATAAGCGTCTCTAGTTAATACGACGATTCGTTTGGAGTAGCTAAGTAAATATAAAAAAGTCCTTATTAATAATAATCGAGTTTTTTAAAAATTAATATATCGTTTTTCTATTAGATATTAAAAATAAGAACTAAATTACTAATTTATAACTTTACTAATTAAAGGGTATACGAAAAGTTAAACCGGTTATAAGTTTAGGCTCGGTATTAGACGATTTTATTAACTATAGCTTCTTAGTTATTTATTAAAGAGGTAAAAGCTCGTAATTAGGCTTAGACTTCTTAATTTATTATATATATATTTTCCTAATTAAATACCCTCTAAGTTACCGTTCTTTTTTTAATCGGGGTCGTTATATAACGACTATAAATAAAATAGAACGGTATATAACTTAATAATACTCTAATAGTTATCCTATTTATAAAAAAGGCTATAGTTAGTATTAGTTTAATATCTTTTTTTTAATCTAACTAAATATAAAGTATATACGTAATAAGTTAGTAACCCTTCTTAAGGAGCCCGTTAGTACGAGGGTTATAAGCTAATATAACCTTTTATTAAGTACTATATTATTAATTAAGCTACGTTATAGCGCCTATATTTTCTTATCCCCTATTAATAATTAAAGTATCGTAAATCTTATAATAATAAATAATATTTTCTTAAATAAACTTCGTAATATTTTTTAATATAGCGTTCGTTATAATCCGCGCTTTTAAATATTTTATAAACTTATAATACGCTTTAACGACCTTTTATTTACTTATATACTAAATATTTAGATAGACCCTAGAGAAAGGTTTATAAATTAGAACTATTAATATATAAGAGTTATTAAAGCGTCGTAATTTAACTTTTTAATAAGCCTCGTAAGTCGTAATTAGTTCCCGAGTCTAAGCGTATATTCTTAGTTAGTAATATTATTTTATAAAGTAGAAATATATAGCCTCTCGTCCCCTATACCCGGACTTATTATATATTTTATTAATTAAGTTTACTTAGTAGCGCTTATTATTAATTACTTAAGTAAGTTAAGGATAAGTTTTTATCTCTTATTAAAATAGAAGTTTATTTTATATAATAAATCGTATTGTTATTTACTTAAAACGTCTAAACTAATTAAAGGGTATACTAGCTAGCCTTTTTAGAATAAAAAAAATAAGTAATTTATTTTAAAAAGTCCGACTATTATTCGTTTAGTACTAGTATATTAGTTAGAATATTTATTTCCTATATTTAATTAATAGTAGCGTTATTATAACTATATACTATAATAAAAAAGTTCTTTATAACTCGTATTCGTAGGACTCGTATATTAATAAAGTCCTTAATATCCTCGTTAAGCTCTATTTTAACTAAGTTAAATTAGCTAAGGGGTTTTTTTAAAAGGCTATCCGCCGTAGTATTCTTTTTCTTATTAATATACTTAATTTTAAAATTAAAAAGTCTAATCTAAAAGAGCTAGCGTATTATTATTATTAATAATAAGTTCTTTACTATATTATTAATTTAAATAACTAAGACTCGAGCGTTAGTTTTTAATAAGAAGTTAATTCTAAATAGATAATTATAAAAACGTTTTAAGCTTATTAAAACGCCTCGTATTTCGAGCTTTTTAAAATTATAATTAAGCTTTAGCCCGTACTATATCCCGCTCTTATATTAAATAATAATACGCTCGTTATTAATAATCTAACTAAACGTACTACCCTATCCTTTAATACTAGTATTTATTATAAAAATAATCCGTCCGGCCTCAGTACTATAATTTAATAAAACTAAAATAAGAGCTATAATAATCGCCTTTTTAAATATTTTTATAACTTCGATTTATAGCGCTCCTTATTTAAAAAATTAGTTCTTATTAAATAAGGAGTATAACGGGGCTACTTTAAAAAAAATTACTTAATTTAATAATAATAAAAAGTAATAATACTAAAAAACGATCTAATTTTTAAAACGTTCGAGTATTTTATTTATTTAAGAATCTTAAGGACTTTAGCTTAATTAGGCCGTCTCTTTTCCGTACTATAGAGGTAGCTTATAATAACCGTAAATAGCTAGTACTATTACGACTTCGTTTTAGAAATAATATAGCTAGCTAGCTCGACGTTAACTAAAACTTAATTAATATTCCGGAGGTATTTATAAACGAATTATAAAATCCTAGGATAGTTAATTAAGTACTTATTATTATAGTAAGATTGCGGGCCTTTAATTATAATATTATTAATAAAAGTATTATAGTATTTTAAAATTAAGTTATAAAGAATACGGGTTATAATTTAATAAAATTAGGCTACCGAATTTATTGCTCTTATTAAGAGGGTATAGTATTTATATAACCCGAGTAGAGTTAAAAAGGTCGTTAGATCGTAGCTCTTTTTATTTAAAGAGATCTAATTATAACTAAAAAAAAATCTAAGAGGGAGATAAGTTAATCTATAGTAAATTCCTTTAAGAACTCGTTAATATTAAGTAATTATTAAGTATTTTAAAAAGTAATAGTGTTAATTTTAGTTACTAAGTTAATTAGTTAAAAACTACTATCCTTTTTTATTACTAAGAACTAAAGGTTCTAATACGTAATATAGCTTTCTTTAATAATACTCTAAGTAATACGTTTTTAAATTACTTTAAAAACTTTTAGTAATAGAGCTTTTAGGATCGGGATACTCTTTACTTACTAAGCTTTATAGAATATAGTCTTAATTAATTATAATAGTACGATTATAGGGTTAAAATAGCCGTATTTAAAAAAGTCCTATACTAATATTTTTTCTTAATTAAAGAGTATTTACTTAAAGAGATCTTATTCGCAAAATAAAAAATAGTCGTAATCCTTAAGAATAGCTTAAAAATAGTCGTTTGTTAATTTAGAGCCTAGTTCTATATTTAAAAACTTAAGTATAATAATATCTTTATAAGGGCCCGATTAGTCTCGTAGCTTATTTTTAACCTCTTTAAGTTTTTTAAGTTTTTAATAAGAATTATTATTAAGTATTAATTTATTAAAGAGCGCGTTATTAACTAGCTAGACCTTCTAATCCTTCTTTTTATATATCGTATTAGCTTTTATAATATAAGGAATCTTATAAAAGGCTTTTTTAATTATTTTATACTATTTTAATACTTTTTACTCTAACTTCGTAATTTATTACTTAATATATAACTCCTTTTATTAAAAAGTAAGTATTCTCGTTAGGAAACGTAAATCGTTTTAATTAGCTAATCCGTTCGGTTTATCTCTAGCCTTACCCTAAGCGGCTACTATTACTTTCCTAATCTATATAATCTAAGGCTAGATTATATAAAGCGCGACTATAATTATAATTTAATTAGCTTAGCCTTAGTTTAAGACTACTATAATACGCTCGTCTTTTTCTAGCTTAGATTTTAAATAAGAGTTATTAAAACTAGTAATATCCCTAGTTATATTATTAGTATTTAGTTTTTTAATCTAAAAACTTTTTTTATATACTACTTAAGCTAAGATAAAATATCTTTTATATTTTAAAAACCGTTCGTTTTAATTATCCCCACGGGGATCCTTAGCCTCGCGTTCTTAATATAAATTAGAGCGGTAATTATTAATTTATTATATTTAAAAAATAGCTTAGTATCTTATATAAATAAAAGACCTAATAATAATAAATCAGAGGTCTCTTGCTCGTCCTTAATAAAAAAATAAATAATTATTTTAAACTTATTAATTTATATATCCGTAAAATAAAAACCGTTAAAAGTTATCTAACTAATTAGATCGTACTTAAATATCTATATCTAAAGCTTTATTATTATATAAAAAATACTAGCTTTTTTAATATATTATTTTAAAAAGATATTAACTTACGCTCTAGTATTTAGGATAATAATAATTATTAAACCCTTATTATCCTAATTTATACTAAATATTTAGATTTCTAACTAGAAGTAGGCGTTCGAAATTATAGAAATTAAGAGCTTAAAAGTCGAGTTAGTGCCTCTAACTCTACTAATCTTAGCTATATAGCTTAGCCTTAAAAAGAGGTTCTAATTATACTTATTAAAAAGATCCTTAATATCCTTTTATTATTACTTATTCTCTACTAAATTTACTAAGGACTTCGGAGCTTTTAATAAAATTCTATTAGTATTAGAGTACTCCTAATTATATATTAAAATCGCTATTACTATAATATATTCTAATATAATTTTTTATAAAAGGTTTATAAAAAGCGAGATCGGGGCCTCGAGCCTTTTTTTTATTAGCTTCCTTACCTTAGCCCTAAGGTTAAAGTCGTAGGTTTAATTAGCGGTTATTATTTTTTAAGTTTTATAAAGAAGAGGCTCTTAGGTTTTTTAAGTACTAGTATTAGGGGTACTAATTAAGACTTTAATAAGCTAGGGCCTAGAGATAAATATAGAAGTTACGTTCTTTACTATTTTAAAAGCCTCGTTATTATTATTAATTTTTATAATTTCTCTTTTTTAATTAAAAAAAGAAACCGTTTTTTTTTAAGTTATAAAAGCTAGCTCGGGCTATCGATCCTATATATTTTCTTAAAATATAACGTAGTTATTAAAGTACGGTTCTTAAGTAGTCTTTTTTTATAAATAATATAAACGTCCGCTTAGCTATAGTAGCTTAAGTTAAGTTATATTATATAAACGTATCTAACTATATTTATAGGATTAGCTAAGGGAAATATAAGTATAGTTTATTAGAGTAGTCCGATTTAATAATTTAGAATCTACTTAGCTAAAAGCTTAGTATTTTCCTTAGTTAATATATTTACTATATAAAAAAAAAGGGTAATACGATTAGTAATTATACGCTTTCTTTTATTCTTAATTATAATAAAAAAGATATTTCTTATAAGCTCTTAACTATTACGCTTTTTATAGTACTAAGCTCCCTAAACTAAAATAATAAAATAAGCGTCCTTATTAAGAGTATACTAATTATAATCCTTAATAATCTAGTAGTATAGACTCTAGTAGTACTAGTAATAATCTCTAGGTCCTATAATAAAAGACTAATTAGGACGCGTAGCGCTTATATTAAATATATAAATAGGACCTCGAGAGTAAATACTATTTTAATAAATCTTTAGCTTACTTATTTTATTAACTAGGTTAGAATTAGTAGTATTATTAATAACTGCCTAGGTAACCTAGGCCCCTATCGTTAGCTAGTAATATTACTAGTAGTTCGGATAATAATACTAAGTATTTCTATATACTTATAAAATAGGGGATCGTAGCGAGGTTTTAAATTAACTCTAATTATTTATAAAAAGTAGGCTATATTCCTTTTTATATATAATCGTATTAAGAAGTCCTATTTTAAACCTCGCGTACTTTATTAATTTAATAAAACTATCTAAAATAACCCTAACTTCTTCTACTACTTCTTTTATAATATTAATATAAAAACCGCTTATATATAGCCTTAATTAGGCTCTTATTAATTACGATATAGAGGTTTTATTATTTAATAAGGGTAATTATATTATTAATCTTAATAAATAGTACTTAAATAGAGTTTAAGTTAAAAAATAAGATAAGTAGTTTTTTAATAACTTTTTTAATTTACTCTTTCTTATTTAAGAAGTAGTTAGTATCCTATTTTCTATATTTTTTTAAAAAAAAATCCTTAGCTTAGGCCCAGGGTAGTCCTCTAATCGCATCCTTAACCGGAGTTTAATAATCTCCTCCTATAGTATACGTAATAAGTTTATTTCTAAATTAGTCTAGGACCTTATTAATCTCGTACTAGTCCTCGAACTTTTTTAAAAAGTTTACGATATTATTATTTTTAAAAATTATAGTCCCCTCTTAATTAGGGAATAGTATTTTATAAAACCTTATATTCTCTATTAAATTAGGCTAAGGAATCGTAGGGTCCTTAGTCTAAAGCGTAGTTATTTAAATCTAAGTAATAATAGTACTTAAGAAAGTATTAATTAAAATATCTATCCCGACCTAAGCCGTAACTAGTTTTTTCTAATTAGATTAGTAAGTAAATTTATTACTAAGGGTAAGCTTCTTATTATTAAATAACTCCGCGGTCTATAGGTCTTAATAAACTATAAAAACTAATCTAGTAAATAGTCTATTTAAAGTAAAAGGGTTAGGTTTATATAATTAAATATCCTAAAGGTCGTTAATAGTAGTAAAAGTAACGTATTAGTTATTTATATTTATAGTCCGAGGTTATTAAAAATATAGTTTATTAATTTTATTTATAATCTTAATAATTTTATATTAGTCTATTTATTCTAAATAAAGTCTAAAAAAAGAAGAGAGGAGCCGTTTTAATAGCTAGAGCGTAGCTATTATCCTAATTAACGTAATTTAAACCGTCCTTCTTAGCCCCTATTAAGTATATAACTAGAGTTTTAATTAGACTTCGTATTAGGCCTATAGTAATACTAATTAAAATTACTAATAAGTCTAGTTAAAAGCTAGTTTCCTAAGCGCCCTTAGTTTAACGTATTTATACTTTTAAATAGGTTTATTATTAAATCTCTAGGCTATATTAATTAATAAGAAATAGTTTAGTTAAATAACTAGTTATATTTATTAAAGTATTTTATTAGTTCTAATCCTAACTCGTTGTTCGTTTTATTATACTATTATAATGTCCGTATTTAAGCCTAATCCGGTCCTAAATATTTATATATTTTTTTACTTATTTATTTCGCTCGCTTATCGAGGTTTATTATATCCCCTTCTTATTAAATAAGAAGCCCTTTTTTATACGTCTTCGTCTTCGTATTTTAATTATCTAGTTTTTCCTTTAATTAGAGTCTTATTACTCGTATTTATTTTAATTATTACGCCGCTTTTTTTTTGCTTATTTATTTAAATTATTTCTAATCGAATCGGGCTTTTTTTTATTTATTCTCTTATTTAAAAAAGGAAGGGATTTTTAAAAAGGGAGATTATTAAAAAAGTATAAAGTATAAAGGACTTTTATAGTACGGTACTTAGAAAGAACTACTAATACTTATAAAAAGTAATATAAAATACCTCCTTTAATTAGGTTAATACGGCCTTAATTAACGGAGTTATAATTAAAAAAAAAGGGTAGTATTAACTAGATTAAAAGGGTAAAGTTCTTAATTATTTTATATTATCGTATTTAAAAATAAATTATTAAAAAGGCTCTAGTTCGATCTTAAAAAGGTATATATATAATTAAAATAAAAATCCGCGTTACTAAGCTCCTCTCCCTAATCGGGGGCCCTTTTTCTTATATCTTCCTTTAATTAGCTCTCCCGTAGGTCCCTATACTTAATCCGTTTTTAAAAAAAAAAAATACTAGGACTAATCGCCCCACCCTATTCTATTATTATTATTTAAAAAGTACTTAGTTAAGTAAGTATAAGCTTATAAAATAGTAGCGTCGGGTACTTAATATTATTATTAATAATCTATAGTTATAAACTTTATAAGAGGGAAAGTTAAAAAGGTAGAAAATCTAATAAAAACAGTTTATTTAGATAGTAAGAGTATTTATTAATACTATATATTAATACTATATAATTAATATTAAGAACTACTTAAGTAATTAGTAGAAGTAGAAAATAAAAATGAAATAAAAACAAATACTTAAGAATAATAACAGCTTTCTTACTATTACTAAACATAGCTTAGTAAGCTTAGGTAATTAACAGAATAAGAAAAATACTTTATAAAACAAATATAAAATAATAAATTAATAAGACCGTTACTACCTATAATAAGCTAAATATAAGCCCTAACTTTCATATACTATTAAATTTAAATATTAAAATTAAAAAGAAAACTATTAAATAGTAATTAAGCTTATATAAATTAATCTTAGTTAACGAACGGTTATATATTATTATTAAAAATTGAGATTAATTACGTAAAGTATTAACTATAGTAGTACGATTATATTATACCGATTTTAATAAGGAGATATTACTTTAATGAAAAAGAGAAGAGCTAAGAGAATTCGTTTAGTAATTTAAAAAAGAACAAGAGATTATTTTTAATAAAATTCTTATAATAAAATAAATAAATAATAATAATAAAAGAGAGATAATCTTTATATTATTAATAAAATACTTAAGAAGATTTAAGTAGAAAGTATTATTATAATACTTTGTCATTAACAATGAAATAAGTAGTAATACGTTTTATATAGCTAAAAAAGGCCGATTTAATATTTATAATTTAATTATAAAAAGATAATATAACTATAATAATAAAGAGACCTTACGAGGGATTAGACCTTATTAAAATAAAGATATTATAAGATTGAGGGGTTTATTCATTTATCCTTTATAATCTAACTAAATATACGAATTTATATATTCTTAACTTATATATTATTTAAAAAATAAAAGGAAAGGGTGTTACTTAGTTATATAAGAAATTAAAGTGTATTATTTAGGGGTATAGTTATATTGAAAAGGCGACGCTACTTACTTAATCCCTTATAGTTTAATACTATAACTAGCGCTTTATAATAGTATTAATAGTATTATTATAATAAAAAGATATTAAATATAGAGTTATAATATTATAAAATATATACTTAATTAATAACTAGGCTTATAAAAAAGATCCTCGCTTACTTACTAAAAAGGATAAGTAATAAGTACTTAAAAAGTATTATTATTAAAGGACTTAAGCTATTATATAGCCTTATTAAATTAAGTACTTATTAATAAGCTATGTAGTGGTTTTTTTCTGGCTTTATAGGTACAAAAGATCGACCTTAATAGGATTACGCTTTTAAATGAAATTACACGATATAATACACTTTTTAATTATATAATACGCGCAATATATCCTAAGTACGCGCTTAATATAATATAGTAATTTCGATATAAAAGCTATTATTTAATTCGGGATAGGTAAGTTATTACTACTTATTAATAATAAGCTAAGCGATATACTTACGTAGTAGCGCCGGCTAAAAAGGTTAATAATAGAGGTTAATAACAGAGGTCGGCCGTAATAATCGGCTATAATAGTCGGCTATAATAGTTAGAGGCGGCCTTCCTTAACCGTAAAGGTTCTGAACTTTAATAATAACGTAAAGGTTTTTAAAAAAAGGGCTAAATAGGCTAATATCTACTACTTTTTAAAGCTCGTAAAGATTTTTTTTATCCTTATCGCTTCTAATATTACCCAAAGCTACTCTCTATTTAGATTAAATAAATTTATTAAACAAATTTACTAAATAAACTTATTAATATATAAACTACTACTCTACTCTTAGTATATAGTTAGTAATTAGTGGGCTAAAACTTTTTAAAGATGCCCGTTAATAAGTCTACCCCTCTCGGGTTAGGCGCCCTCTTTAGCTAGCTCGATACTATAGCTATTATAGCTAACGTAAGTACGCCCAAGGAGTAGTAAAGTACTTTTTAGTAATACGGAATTTAGCTAGGTAATATTATAAGCGCTATAAATAGCTAGGCTAGTACGGATATTAAGATTTAGTATATTAACGCTAGCCTAGCTATAATAACTACGATAAACGGGCTAAAAATATATATAATTAGAGTAATAAGCTAGTACCTTAAATAGCTCTTATAAGACCCCCCGGGTAGTAATAATACTTATATAAAAAAAGGGATTATACTAAACTTAGTTACTTATATAAGCTAGTATTAAGAGGTCCTATGCGTATTAAAATAAGTAAAGCTTATTTTATAAGTAGTTAGAACTTAGGAGGACTTTATGTAGCAGAAGGTTAGGAGTTATTAATAAAAGGGAGATAATAGTCGAGTTAGTTAACTACTATTTTAATTAGTAGTTAGGTATAGAGCGTAATATACCTAGTTTTCCCTAATACGTAATACACGGTACGGCCCCGGCGGATTGCTCCGTCGGGGGGTATTAATAAGCTATATATTATAACTTTATATTAATTAATTCTTAATAGTTATATTAACTTATAATCCTTATTCTTCAATTCTTATATATAAATAACTTTTTTAATATATAAGAGTATAAATAGATAATACCCTAGGTTTATTAAATATTAAGTTTATAAAAAAAGAGAATAAGGAGTTTTAAAAAGTAGTATTTATAACTAGGCTAAAAAAAGTCTTTATATTAAAGTTATTATTAATATTTAATAAAGAAATTTTAATAATTAAGAGGAATAATATAGTATTTTAATAAAAAAAAGTAAAATAAAAAATTACCCTTATTAATTTAGAAAATACTAATTATTAAAAATAATATAAAACTAAGCTTATATAAAGAGCTTATATTATAAATATTTGTTAGCCCAAGGCTACTTTTAATTATATTAAAATTACGTAAGTTATAAAGCTTATAGAGCGCAATTTTAATATTTTTCAAATAATAATTATAATAATAATAAGAGAACCGTAACTAAGGCCTCGTTGATTAGCTTATTAAAATTACTTTAATAAAGCTTTACGTATTTATTAGTAAATCTTTCATAAATAATAACGACCTAATGTTATAATTAAGGTATATTATTATTTTTATTAACGAGACCCTTAGTAAAGATACTTTTATAATATAAAATAATATAATTTATTATTTATTAATAAAAAGTAAGCGAGTTATATATAGTATACTTGTATTTAAAGTTTATAAAATAATAAATAGAATAAATATTATTTATACGATTTTTATTATATATAAGAGAATCATGAATTAATTTAACTTTTTTATAATCCTTATTATTACTTATACTAATTTGTACTTACTATACGAATACTTCGTTAAGTTAAGAATTATTAAAAAAAAAAAGAGGCTTATAATAAATATTACAACTTTTAAATAGTTATACGAATAACGAGAGATATTTGAAATTCGTTAAATTAATAATAATAATAATTTTACTAACGCTTTTATAAAAATAATACTTAATAAAAAGTTAAAGTAATTTATCAATAAAAAAGGGTAATAATATAAATAGAAAATAGGTTATATATAAAAAGTAGAGAAAAAGAATAAAAGAAAACGACTTAGTAAACGAGCCCGAGGTCGAATTATATTTTTAACTATAATAATTAAATTAATAAAGAAAGAAAAAGTTAGCATTAGATGAAAAGTTTGATTTAATTATAATATATAGCTAACTATATAAGGGCTAATTAGGGACCTGATTTATAATTATTATAGCTTATTTAACTTATAATTAAAAACCTCCCTTTTATACTTACGTAATAAAATAGATTTATAATTAATTAACCTATTTTTTAAAACTACGGTTTGAACTAATTAACTAATATCCCTGTAATAGGGATACTAACAGGTCTAACATCTTGCCTTCAGGTTTTAGTGTGGCCACCGCTTCGGCTTGAGCTAGCTTGTACGCCTGAATATCGCACCCTGGCACTTGTGACTGGAGGCATGTTTAGTACCATACCTAGGCCTAAGTCACTGACAACCTACGTTCGAAACACGGTATCTAAAAACGTGTGCATGAAAATTCTATCTTGTTGAATCACGATGCTGGTGATTTCAGTCACAGAACCTAATATTGAGCTGGCAGCGACTGGCCCAAGTAATCTCTCGCGCTCTGCAACATGGTCCTGAGTTGGAACGATTTCTTCACAAAACGTGTTTAAAGTCGTGTTGACTTGAATCAACAAATTCCTTGCAGAAGCTGTGTTATCTGCAATACCGGTCCAGGCTAACCGAAGATTCTTGTCCCTTACAAATCTAGCAAGGACACAACAACACTCTGGAAGTCTAATTTGACCAATCGTGTCAATAGAGAGAAAGGGTCATGACAAACGATCCGGCATTTCACTGGGCGACCTGATAAACCGCCAAAGACACGCCTAAGAACTCTGGGGCTTTGCCTCTCGATTGCAATCTGGCTACGGAGTACTCACCTCCGTAACATAGCTGGATTATCTTAAGATTGCCTTATCCCAGCGCTGTGGTGTAGTGGCCCAGACACATTCGATGGCAAATTGCTCGGTGTTTCCAGTCAATGGTGGCGATCGTTCTAGACAGAAACGTAACTCTTACTTGGTAGTTGTTAATGTTACCCTAGCAAGTCTAGTATCTTGATTTTCATCCTCTGCGGAACGCGTCAATCGGGGAAGATGAGTGAACAGGGCTGCAAAGCACCGCGGTTAGACTGTCGCAACAACCATAATGATTGATGTTACTTACCATCCTAGTAACGATATCTTCCATCAGATGTCGACGAGTTTCATGTGTGTCGATAAGTGATGATCGTCCTGTTGTCTTATCCATCCCCCCGCCCGATGTAACACTCACTTGACTCACCTACTCTTTGCAGACGACCCTGCTGCTGTTCCCTCCCTTTTAGGTAATGTTTTGTTGGCTAGGTCGCGAATCCAACTCATTCAGGATCAGAACGGCATGTGCCGCACATTTTGAGTGTCTTGATAAATGCAGGCTATTTCAACACCAGCATTTACCGACGAGATGATCGCCCGGGGTACTGCCGCGGCAGTCGTGTATTAGCAGGAATTGCCAGCATGAATACCATAACACACATCACTTGTACGCTAAGTTCGATGGTGCTTGCTAAGACTGACTACGGAGTTTGGTAGCGAGACCGAATTAGGAGAGCCATGTCACCAAAACAGCGCCAGCGACACTATAATACGACAGCAGGCAAGGGTAACAGAAGGGCTGGACTCCAGATTTGCGAGCTGATTTTCTGCTCGGAGGAGCACAGGAGCTTGTTGGGCAGCGCCTTCGCCTTACGGGATATCAGGTCGCATTGATAGAAGCAGATCGTCTGCTTGGAGTGATCAGGTCTTCGTGGCCCCCACCAAAAGAGTGTTCCTACGTGTCTGTGGTGGCCAACTATCTGTGCGTTGGGGCGGCGTGGATTTAAATTGGGACCAGCGGACATTCATCCGTGACACCCGGGCTCCTCTTCAAGAACAAGGATCAAAATCTGACTCAATTCCTGGTCTTTTATCCGATCAAGAGCTGCGGGTCAGTCGCGAACTGTATGTACAAGTAGCCTGTCAGTCCTTGAGGCTCCTTGGCGTTGGTAAATGAAACCACCGGATCGCTGGTAGATTGGGAACTGGCGGCAATAGTGTGTATGGCATGGCTGGACATGCTCGTGGCTGTCAAAAGTAAGATGAAGAAAGAAAGTTGCAATCTTGCTCCAATCGTAGAGACAATCTTCAAGGACCCTGCATCACCTCCTTGCGAGGGATGGAGAGGAAGCCAAAGAGTCAGTAGCGACCTGTCATGATTGTCTCAGAAACTAGCCGATTGCAAGCCACAATCCCACACGGTAGATGAAGAAGAAGCGTCAGAAGAAGCCGTAGAAGCAACAGCCACCACAAGAACCGCCCTAGAGGAAGCCCCATCATATGGTTGACTACGCCCGTAGACAGCTGTCAGTGCCAGAAGGGAGGCGCAAAGGGCCGGCTGGCTTGGTCCGGGTGGTCTCCTCTAAATGGGACGCCGATGACACCGTAATACGAGTGGAGATGGTCTGAGACAATCAGTTCCCTATTGCAGAATAGCATCGGCTTCAGTCCACATCGTTGGGGGTGACACTTTTGTTCCTCCTTCTAGTGTAGGTGTAGGTAGTGTAGCATCTCCCAAACTTCCAGCCAGTCGCAGAACAGAAGTCGGTTGAGCGTGGCTTTGTGCTCTTGTGTTCCCATGGCCATGTCATCCATCATGTCCGCACAGTCACCCAATGCTGTCTGTGCGAAGGTCCCAGTGAAATTCCAACCTCCACAGCTTGGGTAGATTGCCACGACTCCTTTTTACTTTCAAGCCTCAACGCCCAACTTGCATTACTCCGGCAATGTCCGCCTCCGGCCGCCGGCCGTTCTGCTTACTGCTTTTGTCGATAGTCAACGCGTTTGGCGTGAGCCGGGCGGAGCAGTGCTGTCAGACAATTGAGGGGAGGTTCCATGTCGCCAAAGCAGGCAGGATCAAGTGAGAAAAAAGTGGTGCCATGTTGGGTGAGATTCTGACTTGAGCTCGCTTCTGCATGGGCTGCAGAACACCAGCACAGCACAGTCGCAATTATGCACGCGAGGATACGGATACTCTGAGGAAATTTCCCGTTCTCATTCCCCTTGCTACTACGGTCCGGAAGGACTGGGTGCTGTACAGTAGTATTGTACACCTATCCCGGGGTCCCATACGTTAGCGTAGTAAATTAATAGGGAGGGTAGCTAATAAGTATAAGTTCTATCCTTTTTACCTAAATTCTATAGCTAATTTAGAGATAGTATTTTAAACTTTTTATTATTAAACTTTTTATTTATTTTTACTATTTCTATTTATTTTTTATTACTAATTTTTATTTTAACTATATATATAAAATATTTTTTTAAAAAATCTTAAGGGAATATTCTAAAGTACTTATTTTAAAATCTCTTTTTATTTTATATATTTGTTTTTTTTATTCTGCCTTTACTAGCTGCTCGGGCGGTTCTCGGTATTATTTATATAGTATTAATATATAGTATTAATAAATACTCCTACTATCTTAATAGACTATTTTTTTTAGATTTTTTACTCTTTTAACTTTTCCTCTTATAAAGTTCATAACTACGGATTATTAATAGTAATATTAGGCGCCCGATACTACTACTTTATAAACTACTTACTTAGCTAAGTTTACTACCCTCTAAGTAACTATAGCTTATAATAGTAATATTAGAGATACCCTTATTGCTATTGTTAAGAATAATATCGACCTTACGATATCTACTTTAGTACTTTTAACTTTAACTCGTATACGTATATATATTTATTACCTCGTTTCTTTTATTAAAGTTAAAAAACGCTTCCCTCGCTATCTATTACTATTACCTTATTATTATTATTATTAAATTATTTACTTATTCTTAAATATATATTATTAAAATACTAAGATACCTAGTTATTATCGACCCCTAGGGATACCTTAAGGGCTAGAAGTTCGATCTTATAAGTATTATACTAGAGGACCCCGAACTATAGTAAGGTCGTTTTAAAGAATACGGATTAAATACTGTCGATTTAAAGATCTAAAATACGTATATTAATATAAGTATTATTATTATTAGTACCTAACTTATATAACATAGTTTTAATAAAATACTTAATTAATTATAAAGTATAATTAATACCTTAGTATTATAATAATAGAATAAGAGGTTTAGAGAGATTAAAAAGGATATTCTAAAGTTATTAAATAAATTAGAAAATAGGAGGTAGGTTTTGGCTGTTTAGAAGGCTATTAATGTATTACGTTATTAGTAATAGGATGAGCTATATTAATAGTTACTTAGTGACGGCTACGGCCGGCTATAGTTAGTTATGAAGTTTTGTTAAAGTACGTAATAAAGATACTCGATATTGACCCTAATAGACCAGCTTGCCCGTAAAGGCGAAGATGGCCCCTAATAAGGCGGACCGGACCCCAAAGGGTTTATTTTATATATAAAAATTAAAAAAGTAACTTTGTAGGGCTACTACTAGATTTAGTAAAGTCGGCTACTATTTTACGAGCTAACGTATAGGACCCCGGGATAGGTATAATAGCAGCCCTGCAGAGTTACTTTTCTAATTTTTATATATAAAATAAAAAGAGATTTTAAAATAAGTATTTTAAAATATTCCTTTAAGATTTTTTAAAAAATATTTTATATATATAATTAAGGTAAAAGTTAGTAATAAAAAGTAAAGAGAAATAGTAAAAATAAATAAAAGGTTCGATAGTAAGAAGTTTAAAATACTATCTCTAGATTAGCTATAGAATTTAAATAAAAAGGATAGAACTTATACTTATTAACTACCTTCTTTATTAATTTATTGCGCTAACGTATGGGACCCCGGGATAGGTGTACATAGTATGGTCAAGTCCCAACCCGGAAAGACATTTGCCAATGAGATGGGTTTACGGTTAGAAATGCAGAGAAAAGTTTCCTCGTGCCCGGATCCATCAATTTAGCCCTCTGGAAACAAAATGGCAGGTCAAGGTTCAGCATTGCATCCATGCACGCGTGCCAGTGCCATTCGCCATCGTAACTTTTCCGAAAGCAGGCGATTATCATCGAGATGGCCCCCAACTCTTCCCAATCCTCCATCACGGTGGATTTCGTTCCCTGCCACACCTCGTGGGAAGCTGGTCAGGGACAGCAAGGCATCGGAGTTGTGTTTGAGGAGCGGCCCATTGTCATCCTACCACGACAGGACCCCTGAATCTCTTTCACCATCTCGCGACTCTTGGCGAAGGGAACCCCCCGAGGTTCAAGAGTCTTCAATCTCTTCGGAACTAATGCGGGGGAAGGATTCCAGACAGTGGACTCTTCGGCCGGTAGCTGGATACGGCCATTCCACCGGCTACTAACCACCAAACTAACACCAACGTGGGCGATAGCGTGTGAGGCTGGATTACCCGAGATGTGGTTCGCCCCATCTGCCGACATTTGCTCACACCAGGGCCGACACCTCTTACCCGCTTTCAACATAGCCCAGCATGCGAAGATCTCACTCCAATACGGGATAGATTCTCCAGAAGCTGCAATTGAAGCCTCCCGGGGTGGCCTGCCCATGTTGCATTCTGCAAGGTTCTGCGCAGGTGTAAGTGTGACGATCAGGGGTGCTGGTGTCTCTCTCCTCTCTTCTTCCACTCACGCCGCATGGCAGCAACAGGGCCAGGCCGCACTCGCACGCGCGCAGGAGCGCAATTCCGTGTTTTTTTTTCCACATTGTCCAGGAACGCATATCTTCAACAAGGTCCCTCCCATCCCTCTTCGTTCCTGTCAGGATGGAGAACCCGAAGAACGACGTCCCGAATCTGCGGTTCCTCTCACGGCCCCTCCCTTGACAAACACGACTCGTCGTTCGATCCCTTTTTCCTTTGCCCGAGTACGGATATCAAAGACATTGAATCGTCTTGTTCCGATCGCGATGGCGGAAATCGAGAACCGCGGCCCGCAGCTGGTGGCCGTCGGCATAACGCTCGTCACAACAGCCATTGTCGCAACGACTCTCCGATGCTATGTCCGAATCTTCCTCGTCAAGAACTTCGGAGTCGACGACTGGTGCATGCTTGCTGCGATTGTACGGAAACCAATCTTTTCCTCTTCCTTCGCACCGATGCGCCCGAGATGAAATGTTGGAGATTTCAAGCTGACCAGAGGACCAACTTGCAGACATCCTTCATCCTCTTTGTAGCATGTGCCATTACGGGTGTGCATTACGGAACGGGTCGACACAAGGTGAATCTCACCGATGATCAGTGGTCAACCGCCATGATGGTAAGCTTCCGACAGCCCTCTTAATCCTTTTGGGGTGGTAAAAAACGATGGGAGGATAGACACTGACATGCTGAAGTTCTGGTGGTACTGCTATCTGTGGTACTGTTTGTCGATGATCGCCTCCAAAATTTCCATCGGCTACTTCCTCCTCCGAATCACGGTCCGCAAGGTCGACGTTTGGATCATTTACAGTGTCATGATGATGACAGTCTGCACCGGCGTCGTCTTCTTCTTCGTCACTCTCCTCCAATGTCAACCGATATCCTACTTTTGGAACAACACGACCCAAAGTGGCCGCTGCATCCCCGTGGATGTCATCATCGCTCTTACCTACCTCTACAGCGCCTTCAGCGTCATCTGCGACTTTACGTTTGCTATTTTGCCCATAGTTCTCATCTGGAAACTGAAAATGGACCACAAGACCAAGCTGGCTCTTGTTCCAATCATGGCCATGGCCTGCATGTTCGTGCTCTACATCCGTCTGCTTGCGGCCAAATGACTGACTACTACCCTCTTTAGTGCCAGCGCTGCCGTCGTTGTGCGTATGCCTTTTGTCAAGGACTTCAAGAATCCTGACTTCCTTTGTAAGTCGAGCCCCCCCCCCCCCCCCCCCCCTCTCTCGGCGCCCAAACTCCTACCCCTCCCCCCTTTTTTGCCCGGGCTGGCCTCGTTTTGCGTTTTCCTTTTGTTAAGGACTTCAAAAATCCTCCCTTTCTTTTTAAGTCGGCCCCCCCCCCCCCCCCCCCCCCATGTCTCATCGTGATTGATTTAAGGTTGGTGGTGGCTGACTCGCGCACTTCCAGATGCAACCGTCGATATTGCAATCTGGTCCACCACTGAACAGGGTCTGGCGATCACCGCAGGTAGCCTTGCAACAATCCGCCCACTCTTCAGACTCGTAGGATACCGACTCGGCTTTACATCCATGGGACCCTCGCAACTCCACGATTCCGAACGCGGCGCCCCATCTGCTATGGGTGGCAACATCAAGAACGTCAGCAACAGTAGCTCAAGCCGGGACCAACGACGCGGCCCTTTCAGTCTTACCACCTTCATGTCCAAGGATGAAAGCGAGAGTCATGAGATGGGCAGCGGCAGCGAACAAGAACGAAACCAGCAGCAGAAGATGTCTTCAAGTAAGCGCGCTCGCGGCTGGGAGTCGACAGGGAGGCGGGATAATGAGAGCGAGACTGAACTAACTTTCGAAGCCTCAAAAGAGTCGGTGGGGAGTGACCGCGACAACATAGTCGTTGTTCAAACCTTCTCTTTGCGGGAAGATCGATTGTAAACATTATACACATGGTTACTGTCAACGATGAATCTAATATTCAACGCCTCACGAATAGGAATGGGACATGGTATATACAAAACTTAATTGAGCAATATGTAAATGAAGAAGTCCTGCAAACGCGATCCAATTGCCATCATGCAGATGTCAGGTCCATCAGACCAATCTGATGTCTTACCTACTTGACAGGAGATGCATCAGATGAACCACTTTCCATATACCCAGGCGCATGGTTGGTATGCACTTGCGAGATTAACTCAGCAGCAAGCCATGATTTTATGTTCCCCTGAGCACAGCTGGAAACTCATCGTCTCAATCTCGATAAGCCACTCCGTCGGGAACATTGAGGGCAAGTAGCCAAGATGCGGGCACATGAACTACACCGGGGACCGCAACAACAAGGCACGGTAAAAAGTGATTTAACAGATTGACCTTCAGGTTACTTGAATTCTGCTGATAGAGCTATGTATAATCTTTGAGGTCTTCCCCCAAGATTGCCCGCGCCACAATGAGCGAATATCCTTGTGTTGTTCGTTCGTCTAGGCTCCAGACCAACCACGGCTTCTACAGCCACGATTACGACAACCATAGGGAGCCTATGTGATCATACCAAGTAGAGAGACATCTGGTTTTGGGAGGAAAACTTCGACGCAAGAAGACTCGCAATTCTCTTTTCCCAGCAACGCAAGCCGTCTCGCAAGTTTTCGCAATACGTATATTGTCATCCGACAGCAATACTGTACTTGGTGTTGCACGGTGAGGCTGGCTATAAGCATCACTGTTACTACAAACCAATCACTCTGGCTACAGCGATACGCCAATCCTTGAAATTTTGGCGGATTATCGATCCGAAATAACAAGTTGATTTGGTTGCCACTGCAAATCATTGCCGTCCACACCAACAGCATTACTATGCAGTGCTGATATAGGTTTCCCTCTTATAGGGTAACTAGTTCGAACCGTGGGTTGACGAAGAGATTAATTTAACTATATAAACTTCTGCGTAAGTATAAAAAAGAGGTTCTAACCGCAGGTTAAGCTAGCTATGATAATCCTAAATAAGGCCCCTAATTAGCCCCTATATAATTAACTATATATTACGGTTAAATTAAACTTCTAATCTAATACTAACTTTCTCTTTTTTTTATTAATTTAATTATTATAATTAGAAGTATAATTCGACCTCGGGCCCGTTTACTAAGTTATCTCCTTTTTCTCCTTTTCTCTATTCTTTTTATATAACCTATCCTTCTATTTATATATTAACTTTTTTACTACTTATAAATTACTCTAACTCCTTATTAAGTACTACTTTTATAAAAGCGTTAATAAAATTATCGTCGTTATTAATCTAACGGATCTCGAGGATTTTATACTTTTTATATAATTACCTAAGGGCTATAATATCGATTATAAGCCTCTTTTCCTTTATAGTTCCTAATTTAATAAGATATTTATATAGTAAGTAAGAATCTATATAAACGACCGTTAGGATTAGTAAAAGGCTAAGCTAATTAATAATTCTCCTTAGGTATTAAGAGGGTAAACTTCGGCCCTATTAAATTTACCTTTTTAGCTACCTCTATATCTATTACCTAAGGGACCTTCCCTTACTATCTATAAAAAAAAGCCTACTTATTAAGGGCTTCTACTACTTTTTATCCGTTTAGCTTCGTATATCCTCCCGAGGCTAATAGTATAAAAAAAGAGTAGTTAATATTATTAATTTCGTTATAATCTAATTCGTTAGTATAAGGTATAAGGTCTTCCTTATCTTCTAAGTTTATTAGTAAATACTTCGGACCGTTAATTTAGTTATTTATACTAAGTTCTGTGCCCCTAGATATACCTTTATATATTATAAAGAATTAGTTAAATCGATTAGGGCTAGTTTTACTTTCTATTTCCCTCAACTTTTTATATTATTTATATAATTTAGTACGTTCTTTTTTAGAGTAGTTACTTAACTAATATCTATCCTTTTTATAAATAAAATACTACTTTTTATATTACTTTATTTATAAGTTAAATCTCTACTTATTTAATAAATCCGGGCCTCCCTATTAGTAATTATTATACCTAGCTTCTTTCCCTTTTTTATTATACATTTAATTAACTTAGTACTATTAATAAGGGCCATTATATACCTAGAGGTAGGTTTAGTGTAGTATTCTTACCTTAATATTAAAACTAGATCTTAGCCTCGAGTAAAGCGTTTTATAGTTTTTAAGTACTTAGTATAGGGTTATTTTTACCTTTAGTACGTATTAAACTATAATATAAAAATATTTAACTTTCTACTCGTTAGTTCCTTTATTTAATTAGGTTTTTACTAGCTTATTAATTTAATTAATAAGCTCTTTAAGGATCTTTACTTATAATTTACCCTCTATTATCCTAGCTATAAATATAAAAAAAATTACTTATAGCTTAGATAAGAGCTCTAGATTCTTATTATAAGTCTTAAAGTAGTTTTGGATTACGTTAATAATATTAAAAAAGTCGTTTTGATCGAGATTACGTACTATTTTATAATAATAATTAGAGGCTTTATTTATAAGTACGATATTAATTACTAAATAGTACTAATATTCCCTAATTCCGACCTTTTTATAATAATCGTAAAATATCGTTAAGGTTTCTTATAAAACCTTATACTTCCCCCTAGAGTATAATTTCTTTTTTAAAAAGATCTTTTTAAAGTTTATAAATTACCTCGTATTTATTATTAGATTTTTAGTATTTATATACGATCCCTGCGTTACTATATACTATTAATAACTCCGGGTCGTCTACCTCCTTTTTTATTAGCTAATTAGTACCGAATTTCGTATTAGTAGTGGTAACGAGCTATAGATCGAAATAAATAGAATTATTAATTATTAAACTTCTAATACTATATTTTACCTCTATATATCCTTTTATAATAATAAATTACTATTAGTAATTATAAAGAGGAAATCTATGTCGTTTACTCTTTTTTTAAATTCGTTAAAGTAGTTATATACCTTATTAACTTATACCTAGTTTTATAATATAAATTCCTCTTTTATAATCGTTATTATTAAGATTTTATATAGTTTTTATAATTATAATTACGTTAGTAATACCCTTCGCCCGTAAAGGAATTTATTAACTATTTTTATAATTCTTAAGCTTATGCTTATAAACTATTTACCTAGCTAGTAATTAAAGTCGTTTATAATTTTATAAAATAGGGGTTACCCTTATAGCCCCTTTTTCTTATAAACCTTAGTTAAATAAATTAATACTATATTAATTTACTTATTATTAAACTAATCCGCGATCTTATATATTTACGTCCCTTAATAATCTAGGTTAATATTTACTTATTTATAAAGGATCGGGATTTTATTTAAGATCGGGTTTTTTTTTTTTTTTTTACCTTAACTTACTAAGGGTCGTACTCTAGCCTATACTTATATTAGTAATTACTAGCGTATTTAATCTTAATAAGAATATATTTAATCTACGTATTAACTATAATAAGCCCGTGCTTTTACTACTTAATAAATTTATTAAAGTTTAAGAGATTCCTATTTCTTCTCACTATCTCGCTACTACTCTCGTTTCTACTATCTTTAGTAACTACTACTACCTTTTTAAATTACTAATTATTATACTTACTAAGACCTCTTTTTTATTTAAAATAAAAAAGTAAGTTTTAGTAGCCCCCTTTTTTTAATAATAATAATAAATATTTATATTACTATAAGAAAATATAGTAATTAGTCTCGTAATCTTTATTAATTACCGATTTTTATTATTCTATATATTTCTAGCCTCCTAAGCCTCGTACTCTCTATAACTTCTAAATAACTTCTTTTCTTAACCTACTTCTTTTAGGGTAATATTTTATAAAAATAGTTAAATATAAATACTAAGTAGTTCGTAAAGGATCTATATAAGTTATTAAGTATAGTTAGCGAAGTTAAGCCCCCCCCCCCTTTTTTTATAAAATCGCGGGCCTTAAGGACTTATTAAAAATACTACTTATTACTCGTACTTAGTAGGGTTAAATACCTTAGAGATTTTCTTCTTACAGCTCCTTAGTACCTTATTTTATATCTTTTTAAGTAGTTTTTTTTTATAACCTAATTATAGTTAGGTAATTATCGCTTTTTTAATAATCCTTTTTATTACTTAGTTAATTTCTAATCGTAGGCTGGTCGTTAGAAAGTTATTTAGTAAAAAAGCTATTTAAAACGATAATAAAAAGCTAGTTACTTAAGTAGTTCTATTAATTAACGTAGTTTAATATAGTAAACGTTAACCTTTTATAAGTAATAAAAAGCTACGATTACTTAATTCTATATAGTATTTAAGAATCGCCTCTTTTTTTATCTACTTCTATAAGGTTAATTAATACGAATTTCTTATCTTATACAGTATTAAGAAGTCGTCTTTTTTATATAATAAGATATTTTACTAATTTATAATAATAGAATTTAATTACTAATTAGTATAGGTTTCCCTCTTATAAGGTAACTAGTTCGAACCGTAGGTTAATAAAGAGATTAATTTAATTATATAAACTTTTATATAAGTATAAAAAGGAGGTTCTAACCGTAGGTTAGGCTAGCTACGATAATCCTAAATAGGGCCCCTAATTAGCCCCTGCGCAATCGACTATATGCCGCGGTCGAATTGGACTTCCGATCCGACAGCTGAAATGAGTATCAAGCACACCAGCTGGAGTGCACTCAGGGCCGCCTCGCAATGTCGCCTCAGAACCACGAACAACGCAAGCGTCATTGTTTTCCTCGTTCTCGTTAGACTGGACACAAATTGCTCCTAGGACGTTCGAGAGTAGTTGATTCGTCCAAATGGTTGTCTAAATATACTTCCCTAACGCTCTATTTCTTGAAGTGGTTCGTCTTTGGGTCTCAGGACCGCAACTACATCCTTGTTCTAGTCGACGGAGACATAGCATGCTACATCCGATCCCTTCAATGGCGAGAATCACTTAAGAGTTTTGAAACTTGGTCGCTAGTGTGCAGTGTTGATATCAAGGCTCGTCCTTCATGGATGCGGCGTTGTGTGGGGGCCTCGTCGGGCCAGCTGGCACTCCATTCTGTACTGGCCTCGGAAGACGGTTCAGAGAGCTCTGGTTGGCCTGCGATAACGGTGTTACTGGCGTCAATGGTGTTGTCGAGGTTCTATCAGCATTTCCCATGCTCTGACCTCGCGCCAGAACAGCCAATGAGTTCTTGAGCGTATTCAATTGGGCCTGAAAATCGTTACTTTCGATTGCGGGCTGACGGCCGGGATGAGGCTGCTGCTGTGTCGATGTTGTCTCCTTTTGGCGTTGAAGCTCGGCCTCGATCCGATCCATTCTCTTGGCCTGTTCTTTCTTTGCTTCCGCCTGTTCGGCAATGTGGTCCGTGAGGCGTGTCTCCACCATTGCGATGCGATTGTTGAGAGTGCCCAGGTGCTGATCTAAGGAGGTTTTGCTAACATCAACGAGTGTTCTGCAGTTATTGATCAAGGTTGTGCTGATAGCGATAGCTTCCTCCATCTTCAAAATTCGAGGCATGTAATCAGCATTCGGTACTTGGTCGGCGATGGCTCTTTCTATCCTCTCAAGGCGGTCTTCAAAGCCCTCTGGACGCGGCAGGGTTGGGTCAGCTCGCGCGCCCATCCGTTCTTCCAATGCGGCTAGCCGTGTCTCGGTCCGGATGCTCTGCTGAGTATCTACCCCTTTTCGATCTTCTGATCCTATTCTGGCGGATTTTTTGCTTGTCTCGGAAGCTTGAGACGACTCTGTGTTGGAAAGAAGACCGTGTTTGACTTCCTTCATCTCTCGGCTCAACGTCTTCAAATCGCCTTCGAAGCTTTCGATGAGGCCATGCTGGTCTTGCTGCCGTTGTTGAATCTTTTGGCTCGATTTGCGATATGTCATAATCTCCGCAACAAGGCTGTTTATCTGGCTACTGAGCATATCCAACTTTTGTAGGGCATCTTGGCACTTTGAAGCAGTGAGCAGGTTGAGCTGGTCGTGTGCTTTTCGGATATCTCTTGAAAGCTCCTCAGATTCCATAACGAGGCTTGCTTGTTGTTTCAAGAGCTGCATGGTCTCGTCGTTTTGTCCAACTCTGGTCTCGAGCAGTCGGAGTAGCTCATCGTCATACTGCGACTGTTTCTGGTGTCCGATGGTGGCTAGGTCATCCAAATGCGGGTCATATGTCTTGTGTTGTTCTTCAGCCAAATCCTGACTTGCATCAAGCATCGAGCCTGCTGCCCCATGGTGAGTGGGTGTTCGTCGATGGTCTTGGCTGCTCATTGCTTGGCTAGAGGGCTCCTCGTGACGTGGGGTGAGCTGCCAGTTCAGTCGCGGGGAGCATGACGGCGATTCCGGGAGGCATTGCCTTTTCAAGGAGTCGGGTGCATCAGGGCTAGGTTTCCTTTTCCGCCCTTGGCTTTGGATGAGGTCATCGATAGCGCTTTCTGAAGCACCCTGAGTAGACGACTGCCTGATGTTATCGTAGCCGAAAGAAGCTCTGCGTTGCCTATCCGGTGTTGTCGTCGAGATGCTTGGGAGGCTCTTGCCAGAAGGTATCATCTGGAAGTGGGCACTAGTGGAAGAGTCCCTACGTTGACGCTGGCCCGATGGTACTGATATGCGCGAAGCCAGATCCTTGCCGATGCTGCGTATGCTTCCGCCTCTTATTTGAAAGCTCGAAGGTGTGCCCTTCTTGATGGGGAACGCCCCATACGTGGGAGGATTATCTGGATCGATGATAGACATCCGGTCATGCTTCATCAGCTCTGACCATGACTCCTCAACGTACTTCCACTCTTCTTGAAGTTCCTGGGTTGTCGGCTGGGCACCGACTGGCGGGTCAGGATCCCGGGAATTCCACGCGTCGATGAGATTACTCAGGAAGTTATGGCGCTTCTTGTGGATCTTGGGGGTTTCCAGGTATACGCGGCGACGATCCGAGTAAATTTCTGCGAGGTCCTCGACCATTCGAGAGCTGGCATTAGACACACCCCAGTGAACGCGTATGAAGTCCCAAAAGCGGATGCGATCGAAGGCCAGATGTTGACATCGTAACAGAAGCCGGAAAAGAATAACGAGGTTAAGGTGTATGCGCTCTTGACGATCAGACAAGGTCTTCAACTCGGCAAATCTGTCAAATCTCTTTGCATTGCCAGGATGAAGAAGAATCGCTTTAGACAGGGCCACTGAATTCGGCCACGGGGGAAGCGGGAGCGAGACGGCTGTGATCCAGAATATGTCGTTGTAGTCCCCTTTCCCCACCATGGTGTAATATGAATGGTTCAAGGCCCGCGAGGGTATCGCCAGGCTAGACTCTAGTGGGGAATGCAGATGATGATATCGAGAAAGAGTGTGGGCATGGAGAGTCGACGTCAAGAAATCTGCGTGCGTGACACTGACGCGGAAGGGACGGGGAGCAAGGATGGAGGGGCCCTGACCGCGCAGAAGCCGAGGACGCGGAACCTGGGAGATACCGGCACCGCCACGCGTGGTGGTTTCAGGGGTCCAACCAGAAGGTTCAACGCTCTGTGGCCCTGTGGAGTCGACTCGCCGAGGATTTGGCTGTCAGTGTTCTGGAACGAACTATTCGTAAGGTACCTAAACGTTCTCTTGTCACCGACGGGTGTTACCTAAGCCAGACTTCCCTGGACTCACCCAACTCATTCATTCTCACATTTCGTCACACTCTCAGTCTCAGTCTCACTCTCGCTTTCAGTCACACCCTCACTGCTGCTCTGGAACTAAGCAATTTCACATACCTAGTAGGCGACACCTCTGGGTGTTTTCTCATACTCCGTTCTCATTTTCACATCATTATTCCCACCGACATCATCAACATCATTTCCTCAACGCCACTTCAAGTCTCCATTCGCATTGCTCACCAGCACGACCCTCATTCGAGATGTTCAGCCCATAACCAGCACACTCCGGAAGCGCACCTTATTAGAAATCATGTGTTCCGAAGCCTTCTTCGCGTCGTCCAGTGAGAATCTCTCAACCATGCACTTAATGCCGTGTGTTGCTGCAAAGTCAATGGCCTCCTCCGAGTCCATCTGATGTCCACTGGGCCATCCACAAACCGACTTGCCTCCAACGATAAGGTCAATCGTGTCGACCTCCAATCCTCCGACAGGCGCCAAAACGCACAGCTTGCCGCCTGGCTGCAAACCACCGGTAAGCGGCGAGATGATCTTGGGGTTGGGTGCTGTCGCAAGGATCAAAGCAGCACCTCCAAGCTTCTTGAGCTCCTTGACGGGGTCTGTTGCGCTCGAGTCGATGTACTCATGCGCACCCAACTTCATCGCAAAGTCCTTCTTGGTGGACCCGGAACTCAGGACCACGACTTTGTAGCCCATGCGACTGGCGTACTGCACACCAAGATGACCCAAGCCGCCGAGACCCTGGATGGCAACGAGATTGCCTTGCTCGATTTGCATCTTGCGAATGCTGTTGAACACGGTAACACCAGCGCAGAGAAGTGGTGCTGCTTCCGCAGGGTCAACGTCCTTTGGCACCCGGACTGCCGACTCGGCATGGAGCAGCACGTACTCGGCGTACCCACCATCCCGGAACACGCCATTGATCGTCTCGTTATCACAGGCTTGGAAGAACCCCTTTTGGCACTGTCGACACGTTCCGTCATGCCCTGCATGTCACCATTAAAAAGAGCTCTTGACGTACAAATGCATGAGAACTCTGGAACAGACATACCTCCGTGCCAAGCACCTCCAACACGCTCTCCGCCTGTGAACCGGCTCACGCCTTCGCCCACTGCCACCACGTCGCCAATGATCTCATGGCCTGGGATCCGTGGGAAAACGTCTCCGAAACCTCCTTCTGCCATGCCTACATCGGAGTGGCATACCCCGCATGCTAGAACTTTGACGAGGACGAGGCCGGGACCTGGTTGTTTCAGTTCCTGGTCGACAATCTTGAGCGGCGCGCTCTTGGACTCGATAACGGCCGCCTTGAAGGTCTTTGGAAGTCCCGACATTGTGAATCGTGATCTTGCAGTCTTGGAAGTTGAGTGTCAGGGTTTGAGACAGAGAGAAAAAGATGTGCTATGAAAGAGAGAGGGTGCTCTTGCGTAGACTTCAGCTTGGGGCGGCGCGATGGCCACTACTTATATGCATGCAGGACTAAGGGTAAGAAGCCAGTCTGTGTATCACACACGTCGACTTGACTGGTGCAATGCTGGAATCCACGCTTTCCGAGAGGGTTGGGCAAGTCAAGTCCAGACTTTCAAGCCCCTCATTTGTTTACTAATAAACAAGATAGCTCCAGAGACCCAGTACCCAGACGTCTGCACCGCTGATAAGAACTCCTGGCTGCAGTCATCTCCTGTAGGCTTCGCATGTCTCATAGGATGCTTCCAGAGAAGCTTGGGTTGTCGGTAAGACTAGGACGGATTTAGAAGAGGGGTTAAAGTGTGGTGGCGCTGCTACCATGGCTACGATGACATCAACAAGACTCAATTCAACCCTCATGGATGTGAGCCCCTCTCATAGCTCCAGGATAGAGCTGGTTGTGCAAAGAACATCTTCTATGGTAGAGCCATTCTACCCCTCCTGTGTAAGATCAGATGGAGTTAATCGGCCGCCCGTTGCTGCCAACATATCTACGGCCATGACACCGTCACAAATTCCGCGGAGGCCATGGAACCCATGCACAATTTGCTTCTCGGGAATATCTCTACTTGGCCCTCGTGGCAAGAGCAGATTCATCAACTTGTGGCTGGAGAATCAACCGCGGCTTGGGAGAGATCTCAAGGGAGCCATCGGCAATCGGCGCGCCGAACGCAGGCTTACGTTCCGCGTAACTCCGTCAGCCAATGAAATGTTATTCCTTGTCGGTTTTGCAGGGGCCTTTTTCTCCAAAGCCGACAGATACGGACAAGCAAGTCCTCCGTTTCTCGTTCGTACCTTTAGGTAGCCACGGCAGCATACTGGGCGTAGAGGTACCTTACGCAGTATGTTCGTCGCGGAGTTCAATTGCCTCAGCCTTACCGGGGCAAACAAGGATTCGGAACCATGCCAAAGCTAAGTCGTCAAGCTTTCCTTAGCACGCGTACCGATGAGAGATGTGTTGCAGGCGTGATTATCCCGAGAGCTCCGATACAGCCGGTAAGCTATCCACAAGCTGAGCACCGAAGTACCTTTCTCGCGCTTCGCGCCAAACAAAGAACTTTTGATGGCCGTCCGAGAGCAACAAAATGATGGAGAATACTGCACAGTTGCGGAGATAGCAGAGCTCGATCTGATGTTCCCCTCCGGAGCCTCCCCACAAATTCGGCCTTCGCGCGCAAAAGGCTACTTGTATGCTGAGCTCGAGCAGCGAAGTCTTGAAGGCTTAGCTCTGAAGCCACGCCTCCTGGGGGTGCAAGTCAGAGTCCCCGAAACTCCATGAATGTGGTCATTGATGGAGTTGATGGATCTTTTGTTGCAATAGCTGAAAGCTGCCTCGGGTATATAAATGACCAAAGCTGCCCACATCCTGTACCTTGTCCTTCGAAACAAACAATAACGGAACATTACTTTAATAGAAGCAATACTTCAGTCACATCACACAATCCAATCACTCAACGCATCAACAGAGCTTCACGTGCAAGCAGGCCTAGAAATATAATTACACCCAGAATGTCTCTCCAAGATAAGGTCATCCTCATCACCGGAGGTTCCAAAGGCATCGGCAAGGCCATCGCTCTTGATGCTGCCGCGCAGGGTGCCAGGATTGTTGTCAACTATAGCAGCGACTCAACCGCCGCCGACGAAGTTGTCAAGGCCATTGGCAGCGACCGCGCTATCGCCGTGCGCGCCGACGGCTCCAAGACGGCCGAGTTGCAGAAGCTCGTGGATGTCACCATCGACAAGTTTGGCAAAATCGATGTGCTGATCCCCAACGCTGCCATCATGCACATGCGCACTGTCGAGAATACTACAGAAGAGGACTTTGATCAAATGTTCAACACCAACGTCAAGGGACCCTACTTCTTGGTACAGGTATGCGATCCAATCCATTCCGACGTGCCCTTGTGTTCTATAAAACTTACCTTTTCTGAAAAGAAAGCTCTCCCCCACATGTCCGAAGGCGGCCGTATCATTTTCCTCTCAACAACCGTCCTCGCTTCAAGTAGCCTTCCCCCGCCGTACCTGCTCTATGCATCGACAAAGGGCAGTATTGAGCAGATGACCAAATACATGGCCAAGGACCTCGCCAAGAAGGGCATCAACGTCAATGCTATCGCGCCTGGTCCCACCGGGACCGACTTGTTCTACAAGGGCAAGACGGAGGAGATGCTTAAGAACATCACTGCCAGCAGCCCCTACAACAGAATTGGCACACCAGAGGAAATCGCCTCTGTGGCGATTTTCTTGTCAGGAAAGGAATCATCCTGGGTGACGGGGCAGATTATTCGGGTAAATGGAGGAGCTGCATGAGAAGCATGTAATTAGACAAAGGCTTGCGCATGTAGTGCTAGTCGATGAGATAGAATTTCCATGTTCAACGCCTTGGCCTCACTCCCTCGAGGCAACCACTCAATATGCGATCTTGGACGATCTTGGACGCTCTTTCAATATCCCAAAAATCTAAAGTTAAACTGATGGCGCCGCTAGGGATTCTACTGAGCCCCCAAGGCAGCTAGTGCATTGCGCAGCTCCTTTACTGCCGTCGGCACATCTTCAAAATTGAGCGCAGAAATAGCCCACTTGGCGTGCTTCTGCGCCTTTGGCAAATCCATATCATCCGAAGGTGCACTGCTTGGTGCCCACGAGTTGTGCGAACCGGCAGCCACCGGTGCTCTGGGCTGAGGTACAATCGGTGGTGGCTTGAACTGCTGAGGCGCCGGAGGTGGAGGCGACTTGGTAATATTGGAAGGGGGTATCTGAGGCGGCTGCCACGGCGACGCAGTGTTGGCCGGGCTGAATGATGGGCCGGTCGAGGATGCGGCATAAGGAGAAGGTGCTGACGGCTCGTTTGCCTTAGCGGAAGAGTCATCTACGCCGTGTTGGCTCAAGGGAGATGGCGGGAACTGTTCGGGAGGGTCAAAGTAGCCCTGAGTCTGTGGTACCGGCGGGTTGAGGTCGTTTGCCGAAGGCACCGATGGGAGATCGAGCACGCTGGACTGGGCAGGCTCAGGCTCGCTGGGCTCGGTTGTCGGCGCGGACTCTGCCGGTGCCGATGCCTTTTTGTAAAACTCGGTCTCCGGGTCGTCCTCTACGGACGCAGGCTTTGGGGATGTTAATCCTTGGACATCTGGGTCGTTGGGATCCAGCGCAGGAAGAACATCTTCGGCCGCGGGCTCTTCCTGTTTGGGGTTGGACTCGTTGGGGTCCTTGCCCTCCTTCAAAGCCTTGAGTATCCGAGCAGCGTTCCACTTTGCATATTTGACCTTCTTGAGCGTTTCTTCGTCTACAGGGCCCCAAATATTGCCCAGTAGGAGGAAGGTTGCAGCGGCATCGAAGGTATCGGCGGTTTGCCTAGTTTCGAAGCACGTTAGAAGGCAAGGAAGGTGGTGCTATCGTAGTGAAAGGGCGCACCTGGTAACGCGATTCGCGCGCATAACCTTCTCTGCCCTGTCGAGAGTTTCTTGTGCGAATTGCTCGACATATGCTTGCCCAACTGTGTCGTCGGTGATGGCTTCTTCTTGAGCGTTCTCAGTTTTGGTCTGGTACAGCAACTATTAGTCGCTGACGCACAGCAGCAACGATAACAACATCATCGTCTTACTAACCTGTTCAAGCCTATCCATAAGGTTTGTCGTGTATGAGAGACTCTCATCGTCGACATTGTGCAAACCCTTGGCTAGGATTTGGTTGACCACCCAGTATTCGCCTGTGTGTGTGTCCGGTCAGTATCTAGAGCATCCTCCGGCCATGCAGTAGTAATGGAGATGCCCGGACGTACACCAGTAAGTCACCACAGGTTTGTGCTGCCGCAGCTGATTTGCGCGATTGATGAATCTCGTGATGTCTGCCTGTCGCA
Organism: Colletotrichum cuscutae; assembly: GCA_030869315.1. Taxonomy (NCBI): domain Eukaryota; kingdom Fungi; phylum Ascomycota; class Sordariomycetes; order Glomerellales; family Glomerellaceae; genus Colletotrichum; species Colletotrichum cuscutae. The sequence continues at coordinate 463,348 of MPDP01000270.1, read as the reverse complement.
GGCTGTCGGGGATCGGCTCGGCCATGGCTGCGGCGGCGGCGGCGGCTGCAACAAGCAGAAGGAAGAGGGTTCGAAGGGCGCGATGGACAGTATCGGGAAAGGACGCTTTTGATCAGTATCGGGGTCCGGACGAGAGCAAGGGCGAAAACCCTTTTGCTCAGTGACAGCTCACGGGCGCAAACATGTAGCGGACTTGCGACGAGTGGTGCTGCGCCAAGAGGTAGGAGACATGTATTTCGTATCTTGGAAGCCTTACCGCAGGTGGCAGTATCAGCGGCAGCACCACCGTCAACTTTCCCCACACGGCGCACATCACAGCGGGGTGGGAAGGTCACCGGGTACGTACCTGCATCCATCAGGTGGACGACGACCTCAGATTGTGAGGTACTTTTAGGTACGTCCACAGAAGGAAGTACATAAGTACCTTAGGTACTGCGGCTCGTGGCTGGTGGTGCTCGAATTGTGGCTCAAGCTCAGCAGAGCTAGTGTGGGGTATGTGGCTAGTGCTCAGGCCAGATGCTCCGATTCAATTGACTGGAAATTTCCATGGTTCCATTCCCAGGCCGAATCAAGCCCAAAGGTGAGGGGTTCGCGTCTCACAGTTCCACGCTGGCCTCTTTACGCTGCGAAGAAGCCAACTAAACTTTTATGCTTCCATTTGCTTGCTTTCCCAATTCCATAAATGCAGACAGGGACAGAGCTCACTCACATGGCTGAACCCAGCTCCATGCTCTGACGTTTTATTCCCACACCTTTTCTCTTATCTCCCGGCTCCCTTTCCTCCCTTCCTCTTTGCCTTCTTCTCCTCTCTCTCTACCTTGCCCATCCACTTCTCCATTGTCTCTGGCGTCACATCACTTGCTGCCGTCAGGCGCACTCCTACTCACCTTGCCCACCCCACACTTCACACCTACAACAGATAAGGTGCATTGCTGCTGAACTTTATCCACCACGATGCATCACCCCACTCTCCTTGCAGCTGGCGCTGCCGTTTTGTCGGCTTTGCCCGGCGCCCACGCTGGCATGTATCCAAAGAGCTCTGCTGTGCTCCAAGTTGATGCCAAAAATTACGACAGCTTGATTGCCAAATCCAACTACACATCGGTAAGAAATTTTTCATAGTGTTGTTTACATCAATCACCTTTTTTTCAACATGCTTACCTGAGCTTGCCAGATTGTCGAGTTCTATGCTCCCTGGTGCGGTCATTGCCAGAACCTCAAGCCCGCCTACGAAAAGGCCGCCAAAAACCTGAATGGTCTGGCCAAGGTTGCTGCCGTCGATTGCGACGAGGATGCCAACAAGCCTCTCTGCGGTCAGATGGGCGTGCAAGGCTTCCCTACCCTCAAGATTGTGAGGCCTAGCAAGAAGCCTGGCAAGCCCGTTGTCGAGGATTACCAGGGGCCCCGTACTGCCACCGGTATTGTTGAGGCTGTCGTCGACAAGATCACCAATCACGTCAAGCGCGTTACTGACAAGGACCTCGACTCTTTCCTCGAGGGTGACAAGCCCAAGGCAATCCTCTTCACTGAGAAGGGCACCACTAGCGCTCTGCTCCGCAGTGTCGCCATCGACTTCCTCGACGCTGTCACAATTGGTCAGGTCCGCAGCAAGGAGGCAAAGGCTGTCGAGAAATTCGGAGTCAAGTCTTTCCCCGCCCTGGTGCTACTGCCCGGTAGAGACAAGGAACCTATTGTCTACGATGGAGAACTAAAGAAGGATGGGCTGGTGTCCTTCATTTCCCAGGTCGCTTCCCCCAACCCCGACCCCGCGCCCAAGGCCGACAAGAAGAAGACCGACAAGAAGGCAGAGAAGAAGCCTGAGAAGAAGAGCAAGCCTGCCTCCGAAAAGTCAAGCACCAGCACTGCCGCCGAGCAGGAGGCTACCCCTGAGCCTGAAGCCGCCACCGAAACCCCGTCAACCGAGCAGGCCGCCCCTGTCCTCAACGTCATTCCTCCATTGCCCATTGCCAACACGCCCGGAAGGCTCCTGTCGGAATGCCTCAACACCAAGTCCCACACCTGCGTCCTGGCCTTCGTGCCCTCTAAGGAGAACGAGAAGGCCGAGAAGGCGCTTACTAGTCTGTCAGAGATCGCCCATAAGCACGGCCAGGCCAAGCGCAAGCTGTTCCCCTTCTTCTCCGTTCCCGACGAAAACCCGGCCGCGGCCACTGTCCTCAAGAGTCTTGGCCTTGCTAGTGAGGTTGAGATTATTGCCGTCAACGCACGCCGGAACTGGTGGAGACACTACGAGGGCGATTTCGAAGCGACGAGCGTCGAGAGCTGGATCGATGCTATTCGTCTTGGTGAGGGAGCGAAGAAACAGCTGCCTGATGGATTGGTAGCTCAGGAGATCGAGCCCGAGTCTTCGGAAAGCAGTGCGACCGCCTCTACCGCAGCCACGGATCCTACTGCCGAAACCGAGACGGACGCGCCTAAGGAGACACCATCTGAAGCCCCCGCGCCCCATGATGAGTTGTAAGCATCCGCTTGTCCTCTGAAATCTGCATGAATGGTTAGCTTGGACCGTGTGTACATTAGTTAGTCAATTAGTTAGTCAATGTGATGGGAGAAATCTGACCATTGCCAATACCGCTGAGCCACTTCTGTGGTTGATGCTGCCTTCCATGCTTCCACTCATGATTCCATTTCCAAGTCCAACCCGGTGCCTTTCTCTACCGTACCTTCTTGTACCATTTGACGGCCCTTCTCCTTGACCACGCGGTCCATAAACTGTCGCACCTGTTTGCATCCATCTACACCAACAGCAAGCATGCCCTCCAACCGGCTGACCTGGACACGGCTTTCACACACCATTACGGCAACACGGTCCGTGAGGCCCAGCGTTCCCACTGTCATGTACGGCAGCTCCTGCTCTTCCTGGGTGTTGAGATCGAGTAGAGGGTCAGCACCATCATCGGCGGCTGCGTATGTAGAGGTCGAGCCGGCAGTGCAAGCAGCAATGTAGTCGGTCATGGGAATGCCAGCATCGATTAGTGCTAGTGTCGAAGCGTTCAGAAGAGCCGCCAGAAGGGAACCGTCCTGCGACAAAACGTGTAGAGAGATGGTGATGCTGCTGTGGGGGAAGAGATGTGTGTGAAGGTTCGCCGACACAGCTTTGGCAATGGTAGCCTCGAGTTCTTGTGATCGCCTACAAAGATCAAACGATTAGCCGAGGCAATACGCACATGCACACGACTAGATGCACTTACTTGTCGTTGCGGCCTCGCTTCATACGGTCGACAGAGCTGAAGCCGGCGACGACGAGGTTGACGGTAACGGCAGCTTCCTTGGACTGGCCGCCGGCACCCCCGCGACGCTGGGGTTCAGCAGGTCCTGTAACAACGCACATGACCTTTGTGTGGCCCATCTCGAGGTAGCTCGAGCCATCGGCAGCTTCCTGGGTACGGATTTGGGCGTGCAGGCGTCGGAGCTCGTTCCAGCGGCGGCCATCGACGCGCAGGAGCGCCATGGAGTAAGTGGAGGTATCTAGAGGCATGATTGGGCCACCTGCAACTTTCCTGGATGTATATTTACTCTGAACTCTGTGATCGTAGGTAGAAGGACGAATGGAGGGGTTGCGGGCGCAGAAAGTTGTTGACAAAGTGTTGCACAAGGTGGGATGCGAGGCTGTTGCGACTGCGACAGAGGGACAAAACCAAAATTTTGGAAAGCGTCAATCCACCGCCTGCCTTTGGCCACGCTGGGAAAGGTGGGATGGTGGGGCCGGGCGGTCGGTGAGACGGCGTCCGGGTCCCGGTCATCTACGTACAGAGCTCGGGCCTCTGAACCCCTTTGGACCCTGGGCTTCCTATGGCCCGCACTGTCCCTCCCGAGATCGCGGGGAAGCTCTCCCATCTTGGTGGTGGGAAGACCAGAGAGGAGGGAGTTTCGAAACTAAAGAAGTAACATCAGACTCGGCATGGACGTTGCAAGTAAATTCGCCAACGGCCAGCTGCCACCTTTACATCGCACGGCTGACTGTGACTGGTAGGAATTGAAAGCGCGGGGTAGCCAGAGTCAATGCCATATTTTCTTCTCGCGCTGGAGGTACACTGCATGACTTCGCGTAGACCTTTGAAGAGCGATTTGATGCGGGAAGTAACATGCAATTACTGCGCCCCGAAATCCTTCGTCGTTATTCACATTTGATGATAAGCACATTCAAATCTCACTCACTGCGGTCATGGATCGATCATCTAGGTTTGAACCTTGGTAATGCTGGTGACCGGTGTATTCGTTCTCATTCCTCGTTATGCTAATATTACAATCTCGTTGCAGGAGGGATGATGGTGTCGGTTACCTGGAGCAGCACATTGCTCAACCGAAAATTCCATGCCCGCCTTCATGTCCGTGCCACCCAGTCCCGTAAGAAAAGAGCTCAGTATCGTTCGCGAGCTTGCCCAAAGTAAAAGGAAAGTTGATAGTCCACGCCGTTCAATTTCAATAGTCACCATTCAAGCCATGACCAGGACGCCCATATTAGACGTGCTGAACTCGGACGCCGGAGGCACCAGAACCAAGGAGTTGGTCGGCTTAACCTCGTCGTCTTCGGGTCCATCAGTCCATCCTCTCTCAGGGCCCCATCTGATCTTCCGGTTGTTCGCCGATGTCACCTCCAGAAGGGCCCGCATCATTCCCCCCGACTTCTTCACACCAGGCCAGGCGTCGAAATAGACGGTGTCGATCCAGGGCATCTGGTTGAATATTTCCGTCAGGAGAGACTGGCTGAAACCTTCATAAAAGCCATCCGACCGGCGAAAACCGTTAAAGATGCCGTCGCTGGGATCGCATTCGACCAGCACCGTCAAGCGACGGACGTTGACGCACTCGTGGAGGCCCAGAGCTGGCGTCACCACCCATCCTCGCGGCGGTTTACTCCATCCGGGACCAAGGCGAAGCTCCAAGGATGTAATGTACGATCTTGAGCTTGGCTTCATACGAGCCAAGAGCGGCTTCTTACTTTTGAAGTACTTGCCCGGGTGTGTTGGGAAAATGCGGAACGGGCGGCTGCTGTAGAAGTAGTGAGAGACTTCCTGATAGACAGTGCGGCAAGTTCTTTGGATTCCGAGCTTTTTGTGGTAGGTCTTGTAGTTGTCCGGGTCGAGGTCCACGACGCCACCACTTCCTTCAAAATAATAGTCGTAAATCTTGAGGCGAAGTTCTGATGGCAAAGCCATGAACGCAAAAGGCTTAGCCTTCCTCCTGGCTGCTCTTCTCTCGCTCAGAGTGAGAGAGCCGATGCTGTCTCCGAGTGCATCTATTTCAACTTCGGAGGCATACGTCGACGGGTAGGCGGAGCTTAGTGGTGTGGTAAGAGTAGATGCAATCGGTGTCGGGTCGAGTGATGAGCCGGCGGCTCTCGATATCTTGCCGCGGCGAACCATTGTTGCGGTCAGTGGCTCGGGTTGATATTCGTGATGCTACGGTATCTTGGGTTGTTGAATCCTTTCCAGGTATTCAATGTATACTCAAGATGTTAAGGCTTTGGTAATGCGCCAACAGTGTTGGTGGGTAGGAGCGTCGGGAGTGGCGGGGTGGCGGGGCGATTTTTCCCTCAATGAATGGTATCTAGTGGTTATGTGCAGAGATTTCAACAGCTTTGTGTTTAGTTTGTTTGATTGGTGAGGTTGTTGCAGGTCGACAGACAGTCTCGCAGAGCGTAGTGAATCACAGAGGGTGGTCCCATTGTGATCGTTGATGCGAACTTGGGGACCACCCTCTAGAATTCACCACGCGCGACGGCCATGGTGACGATAGAGGGAATTGTGACGGTGCTAGGTTGATTTGGACGGCTTGTGTTGATGTGTCTGTATCTGAGGGATTCGGCCAGGTTAGGTGAGGTTCGAGGGTATTCTTTGAGGGGTGCAACAAGTGGGAAATGCGAAGTGGAAAGAGTTGCGGATGGAAGCACTGGGGGTATGGCGCAGTTATGAGGGGGGGCAGCACTCAGGATGGACGGACACTCGGTGGGCGGTGGTGGATGCAGCTCATGCATGAAGGTCACTGCCGGAGGGGACGAAGGACATCCATCAGTCGCGCGTCCACCATTCGGACAAGGTTCGCACATGAGCCCCTTCCCAGAGGACGTGCACCCGAGTTACTAAGCAGATGAGAGCTATAACCAATCATTGCTGGGGAGAACCAAAGGTGGGACAACATCTACATCGAGAATGACCTCATTCGAGGTTCCTTATCCGTGCAGTGCCTTACCTAAGCGTACAGTTATTGCCGATGGAGATAGCCGGAGAATACTCGGCACCCAGTCGTTACCTTGGTGGATCAACGCTTTTTTGCAGTTTCCTTCTCACCCTGGCCACAGTGGCACCAGCTAGCTCCCTGGGGCACCTTCCAGATTCTGCAGAACAGCCACTTCACAGTGAAGTTCCAGGTCCCAAGCTTCTCAAGGCACCGTGCACCCAACGAGCTGTCATTCGTTCCCCTGGTCAGAAAGTTCCAAGGTGGTCCGGACAGTGTGCTTCCTCATCGAAAATTTCTAGTGCCTTCGTCAGGAATATCGCCAAACCCACTCCACCTCGACCTCACACGCCTGCACCAGCATCTTTTCCCGTCAGCTGGCGCAACAACGTACGTCCGCATCATCTATCAACTTTTAGATCAAGACAACGGTCCAGCTTCGAAGCCATCAATACCTAGCCACGTCCACATTGGCCCTTGAAACGCCATGCTGTCAAGGGCAGCTCGCATCGCGCGTCTGCAGCCCACTGCGGCGCAGCTCTACCGCTCTGTCGCAACACCAGCTGCGAGGAGACCCGAGTTCTTAGCTTCATCATGGACTAGGGGTTTTGCGCAGGACAATAAGCCGAAAGGCTCCCCTTCAGATAAGCCGATTGACCAGCAAAAGTCTTCTGAATCGACGCAAGAGGAGACCTCAGCGTCGTCAAGTCCCGAATACAAAGCAGCGTACGAAGAGGCTGCCGAAGCTTCATCCAAGACATCCTCAACACAAACTCCCAAATCCGACGCCGAGAATGCCGCCGATAAGACCGAAGCTCCTGAGCCTGCCGCACCTACCGGCCCACTACCCGACCTCACCCAGGGAATCCCCTCCACCCTAGCATACGAGATGTCTGGTGCGACAAACAAGGCCGCGCTGGCTGCCCTCGCTGAAGAAGAGGCTGTGGCCCAGGGCGGCGGTCGCGGGCGTGGAGAGCTTCCCGACTCGGCATACGTCTCATCAACAGACAGGAAAAGACAGCAGTTTGCGAGCCGCATGTTCCTCGCCTTCGTCGGCTTCGGGGCTGCCGGTGCCGTCTACCTTGGCCGCAACTGGGAAGACAAGGCAGACGAGCTCCGGCACGCCGAGGATGCACCGAACGGATGGGGGTTCGGCGCTTGGTGGAACAGAGTCACCGCCCGTACCGGCGACTTCTTGAACTACTACCAGGAGCCTGCCTTTGAGAAGCTGCTCCCTGATCCCGATCCGTCTTTTGAGCGTCCCTACACCCTGTGTATCAGCTTGGAAGATATGCTCGTTCACAGCGAGTGGACGCGCGAGCACGGTTGGAGAGTGGCCAAGCGCCCCGGCGTTGACTATTTCCTGCGTTACCTGAGCCAGTACTACGAGTTGGTTCTCTTTACCAGCGTTCCTTTCGCCATTGGCGAGCCGCTTGTTCGCAAACTTGACCCCTACCGCTTCATCATGTGGCCCCTCTACCGCGAGGCGACCAAGTACAAGGATGGTGAAGTCGTCAAGGTTCGTAGAATGCCCCTCAACCATTCTCTGTACTACCTCTAACCCGGATGCAGGATCTGTCTTACCTCAATCGCGACCTGTCCAAGGTGATCATTATCGACAGCAGCGACAAGCACGTCCAGAACCAGCCAGAGAACGCCATTGTTCTTCCCAAGTGGAAGGGCGAGTCCAAGGACAAGGAGCTTGTCAGCCTGATTCCCTTTCTCGAGTACATCCACACCATGCAGTACGGCGATGTTCGCAAGGTCCTCAAGTCATTCGAGGGCAAGCACATTCCTACCGAGTTTGCTCGCCGCGAGGCGATTGCACGTGCCGAGTTCAACAAGCAGGTGGAAGCCAAGAAGAAGAAGGCGCCTTCAGGCATGGGCTTGCTGGGTGGCATGCTCGGCCTCAAGCCCTCTAACATGGCCTTGATGGTTTCCCCCGATGGTGAACAGAACCCCCACGAGGCTCTCGCCCAGGGTAAGATGCTCCAGGATATCGCCCGTGAGCGCGGCCAGCGCAACTACGAGATGCTCGAGAAGGAGATTCGCGAAAACGGTGAAAAGTGGCTCAAGGAGGAAGCTGCCATGCAGGAGAAGGCCCAGCAGGAAGCCATGCAGAGCATGATGGGCTCCTTCAGCGGATGGTTCGTTAAGGGCGACGACGCCAGCAAGAAGCAGTAAAGAGGGGGCTGCCACGCACAACCAAAATCCCTTGGCTAATCAGCACATCTTGTGCTTTCCACAAAGACCCACTTCTTCTCTCTTCTTACCAAAACTATTTGTATTTGTATTATCAGGCAAGCTTGGGCGGCGAAGAGGCGTCCCAACTTGCATATAGACTTGACGACGTAGGTCTGCATATGTACGAATCTCTGTATACTACTACAATGCCAGAACACCTCTAGGAGGGAATGGCTCTATCAAAGTTGGCGTACCATTGTGCGATGTAAAGCCAAGCTGTAATCGAGTGGCGCAGTTAGATCAACGTATAACCTAGGGGTTGACTCATTCCATTGCCAGATTCTGTAGTTGATATCTATTGTTCGTTACTATAAGCCTGTGGGTTTCCAGCCCATTGTCCGTCGCTCATCATCAATCATCGTAGGCCGTGCTACTATTCGCCATCATCACGTACCTCCAGTGGGCGGTATCCTAATTCAGCTTTCCAAATATCCTCCATTGATCGAAACTCAGCTAGCTACCAAGACTTCCGTGAGGCTGAGAATGCTTAAGCTGGGTGAGGGTTCTTCTTCATCCCTACTCTCGCACACTGCTCGCAGTTGGGGTTTGTGATGCATTGGAAGAATCTGCCAATGATTAGTCTATTGGCAATGACTCGATCGCAACACTCTTTTGTGAAAAGTAAGAAATTGCAAAGTGATTAGGATCCCACGTACCCGTCTCTGTCTTTTCCTTTCAAGTCGTCGCAGCGGCAGGCCAACTGACAGTAGTGCCATAATGGGTTGAACGGCGGTGTCTTTCCTGCCTCGATGAGAGGGTCTGCTTCGGCGAGGGAGCTGGTGTCTGGTTTTTGTGTGGTTGGCGCGGCCAGACCGTGTGCCGTGAAGAGGGTGAAAAGTGTGACTTGGAAGAAGCGCATGTTGTTACGGTATCGAGAAACAGTTTATAAGCCTTGTTTCCAGAAGTGGTGTTGAACGGTAAATATAGAGTAGAGTGCCAAACGTTGCGGTTGCGAAGACTCGAGGTTATATTGCAATGTTGGCTGATGTCGATGCTTTTAATTCATGTCCTCAACCTCGCCGTTGCCCTGAATTATATTCCCGTAACGCCTTGCAAAAAACTGTCTTCTTTTCCAGTCTTTGATATCCAAGCCATGAACCAGTATCACCGCAAGATCATCTGCATCAATGTTTGCGGTTCACTCAGCATGAGGCTGCACGAGGAAGCACAGGCTGGCACAGCAACAATGCTATCAGGGTGACAATGCTTCCTGGTCTGGTGACGATTTCTGTGTTTCTCGATATCCCCGAGATACTTCACGGCTTTTGAAAGACCAGCTCAATATTGGGTATTCTGGGATCGAAAAGGTCCGAGTGAGCTCATATGACCAAAGAATGCATGCCTGGATTCCTGTCGAGTGTCGTGCAAAAGGTCGTACCAGTATAACCTCGATGGATGGCGAAACAGCAACAGGGCAACACTTATAGAATCCATCATGAGATCTTTCGCCTTGTTCTCCCCGGTAAGCAGGGCAACCGGCGTCCAGCAAGGGAGGCCGGTAGGCATACGAGGGAATTGGACAAAAGAAGTGCGACAAAAACGGCCTTCCAGTGCTGTCATAGAATCGGACTTGCGTCCATGGCACTTGTACGACGTGAGAAGGTCGTGTTTTCGTGGAGTCGAAGCTACTTGACCCAGTCCAGCTGGTATCGTCTGGAACGTATCGACATTACGTCCCCGAATGAATTGATAGATGCATTGCACACCCTCAGATGTAGTAACGTAATCATAAATCGCACAGAAGTCGTACGAGACCACATGGCGGTGAGACATCTCGCAGTAGATCAGGTACGCAGCGCAATCTGGCAGCTCTGCGCAGGGTCGTCCCCCCTAGTTCAGCGTTGGCAAGCGGCAGAGAACACAGCTTGATCTATTCTAATATCGCAAGCTGGACGTGTTGCCTTGGGGGATGTGTCGTGGAACTTAGGGTAAGGGGCAACTGCTCGGTCCTTCGCGACTGATGAAAGATATCCGTAACAGCTCGGGTGTACAAGCCCAAGGTTCTATCACCGACAGCGCTGTCCTTATACTTATGCATCATAAAGGCGATGGATGGACACTGTTGCCATCGTAACGAAAAAGGTTAGACATAACATCACAGCATGCCGGATGGAAATTGCAAGAACGATGCGAGTAATGCTACAAAATGAGATTGTACACTAGAAATGAGACAAGGCTTTCCCTGGCCGGGTATTTGAGCAACATTATTATGAATTGGCCTCCCCGTTTTGAACCATCTTCTTTTCCTCCGGGATTGGTGCTGGTGCTGGTGCTGCAACGCTGGCACTGCTTGTCGCTGTCACGACTAAAACGCCGTACGCAACAAGTGCTACGACTGCAATGAGGTCGATGATGTGGACGAACCACCAAAAGTGCTGGGTGCCCAAGGCGCAAGTTGCATATTCAAATTGCCAGGTCCACGTGGTCTCGTCAAACCAGGCGCTGAGCAGACCTGCGTTGCCGCCAAAGTCGCCCATCATGCTCCTAACCGTGATCTCCCTCAGCCCCGGAGCACCAGCTGCACCGACTGCGCCGCGGCTCTTTGCGGTCGGCCAGGTTTCGACCTCCCATGACCGATCTTGTTGGTCTGGTTTCGTCTGGTTGACGTAGTGGTACGTGTCACAGCCCTCGTGATCGTGGCCGTTCAAGATGACGCCGCGGCGACCTTTGCCGTTGCCGGGCGCCTCCGTGTTACCGCTCATGCCAAAGATGCCCTCGAGGAAGCCCTTGCTCGCGTCAGCCGAGAGCAGGTTCTGCTCCTTGACTCCGCCACCGTCGTGGTCGCCGTGAAAGTCGAAAAAGGGCGCGTCGACGCAAACACCTTCAGGCTTGTACAACGGGATGTGAGTCAGTACAACGGTGAAATGGCCGCTGTATTCTACCGCTGCCGAAGTCTCAATGACTGCGTTGATGAAGGCATACGTGTCGTCTTGGAGGGACGTGTCTTTGGCCGGAGTATCCAAATTCATGTCGTTCAGGACAATGACGCGAATCTCCGGGGCCAGGCGATCGGACTCGGGATTTTGCTCGTCGTCCACAATGGTGGCGTTGAGTTTCGGGTCTTGGATGGGGAGCTCGAAGCGTAGCTCATAGTTTGCCTTGCCAAAGAGGCGCTCGAATCGGCCGAAGCGGTCCTGATTGATATCACCGGCGTAACCAATGTCGTGGTTCCCGGCCACGTTGATGACACGGCGCGGCCACACAGCAGAGGGCTCACCAGAGACGGAAAGGTAGTCAGTGAGGTCATACTCCATGGCCGGGAACACTGCAGCTTCGTCTGGAACCCTCTCGGCCCCTCGCACCACGCGATCCCAATACCGACGGCCGCGGCGCCGGAACTCTTCAATGCCAATCCACTGGCTGCCCAAGAGGTCCCCGAGCACGGTAACGTGGGTAGGACGAGTCCACCAGTGTACCGTTCGGAAGATATGTGCCAGGTAAAAGTCGTTGCCAAAGAGGTCTATCCGCTTGCGAATGGACTCGAGCTCGTCAAAGACGTCCTCCCAGAAGATATCGACAATGTCGTGCAGAGAGTGACGAATGCGCTGACGCAGCGAGTGACTCGATCCAAAGGTCACATGGGACCATAGACTTCTCGCGTGAGGGAAGATTGGGCCATCGTGTTTTCGAATGGACGTGTCGCCCTCGAGCTGGGGGTCACCAAGCGCAAGAAGGCGGAAAGGCGCGGGGCGAGCTTCGCTTGATCGTAGGGGGATTGGTAGAGGAACATGTTGTCGCGCGGCTTCGAGGAAAGCAGCGGCGCTGCTGTCGGCGACATGGCTCGGACTCGTCGATGCGCTGCCGGTTGGAGCGACAGGGAATGCGCATCCCAAGAAGACGGGATAGAGATAGAGCCAAAAGGTCGAGATTACCGCCAGCGGCAGCAGGAGGCGGAGGCCATGGCGGAGGAGGGCCACTAGGGACATGTAGACGGCAGCATGAAGCAGAAGTCAATGACTCTGCAGCTGTGTTTGGTGTCGAGCCTCCTTGTTGTGAAAAGAGGGATATGAAGCCGAAAGAAAAGATTAGTCTAGTCGTATGAATAATTACAGTCGAGATGGAAAGGGAAGAAAAATAATCACAATAATAATACGGAGTAGTTCCTCCTGCTTCGTCCAGCTTTCCGTCGCAATTTGCGGTCGGGGGTGACATGGGACGGAACATGTGTGGAAAAGGGGTCCAAATGGATACCTAGCTACAGCGACAGCAACCCTGACCAGGGCGCCAGGCACTGTGTCTAGGCACTTGGGGTGCCCCCGTACTCCGTAGTGGAGACCATTTCACCTGCTGTAAAGTAGCCGGGTCCAGGCCACCGACGTCATTTGTTCCAGGCACTGTCCTAATCGTAAGGTAATTTCTTGCCTCGATGCAATGCGCAATGAATGCATCTTCCTACCAATTGCGGTTCAATTTCACATGTTCATTGAATTAAACAAAGCCACAAGAAGCCTTTAGACTGTGATGTACCAATAAGTCCCGAATTCTAAGGGCCAGATGTGGCAGTCAGGACGAATTGTCTTAGGTAGCCTGCTAACCCAAAAACAAGCTTGTTTCGATGCCCAGAACTTTTTGGATCTTCGCCTCACTATCTATGAGTGTGAATTAGCCAAGGCGGTATCTTTCATTGCCTGGTATTCATGCATCTGTGCAGACAGATGTTGTTGTGTGTCTGTGAAAGGCCACTCCTTTCAAGTTTGACGCACATGATTCATAATTCTGCGACCCCATCGCCCAACGCCATGCGTGTATCGTTTTTGAGATCCCAAGTGTTATCCATCATGCGTCCGACCCCATGCCCTCTTCATCCTCCATCTCATCATCCAGGGTCGGGATATCGACCAAGAACTCAGGCTCATCTGTATCAAACGAGAATGCGACAATGCAATTATCTTTGAAGCCCTTGCCAACTGGCGTATCGCTGTCAGAAACCTTGATATTCTTCCATCCTTGAGTCAAATCGGTGGCATTGACTGGCAGGGCATAAGCCAGTTGTACGTCGCCTTCAGGAACGGCGGTTGTCTCGGGGGAAGTGTGGTTGATTGTGAGGCCATCGGGGAAGCGATCGCGGAGCACCTCGAGCAGCGATGTGGTTACTTCGGAGAATTGCTGTTGGCCGTCGACAAACATCAAGATGGTGTGGGCACCGTACTTGAAGCGTACCGAGAAGAAGGTCTCGTCGATCTGCTGATCAAGAGTGTTAGTACGATAAGGTTTGGAAAGGCAGCGACCTATTTCATACCATGTTTGCGAGGTGTACCTGTTCTACCTTATGGAGATTGAATGCAAGGTGTTGGAGGCGACAGTGGGGACGTCGCAAACCAAGATGTTGGTTGGGGATCGTCGGTGGGTGAAGAACTATGGTAAGGTACCTTACTTTCTCTCAGGTGGCAGCTGTCAGGTAAGCAGCGGGGAAGTCGCGACCGACAGAGCTCGGGACCGCGGGGCACTTTCCCCAATGCGAAATCACATGACTTCGTGTTGTATGAAGAGATGGCCCAAGCTCCCAGGAGCTGACGGATCACGGACTTCTGCACCTGAGGTGAGCACATTGGCCGCGCATCCCGGTCTTCGTCACCAAAGTCTTCAATTGCCAACAGCCACAAGCTGTCCGCTCTTCCAAGATGCCTGAATACGCCAATGAAAACCACAAAACACAACTCGGAACCGATCATCCTCCCAGTATCGATCCCACCATGGCCGAACGACCGCAGATGACGTTGGCCGCGAGCCTCAGTTTCGGCCAGAAGCCTTCCGAGGCACGCCTCTCCATCCCGACACCAGCACGAATCCCGCTCGCAGGGCTTATTGGATTTGGTATCGGAACTACTCTGGGTCTCGCCCATGGAGGTCGCATAGCTCAGCTGCGCTTCCGTGCTGAGCACGCGCACAAGATGCCAACAACGACGACCGGATGGTATCTCTACCACAAGAGCAAGAACTACCACACCATGTACGGCGGCCTCAGGGAAGGCTTGACCATGGGAGCCAGACTTAGTTTCTGGACCCTCATGGCCTTTGGCTTGGAGAGCACCATCGACCGGTATCGAGGCCAGAGCGATCTCATCAGTACCGTCTCCGCCAGTTTGACCGTGGCCGGTACTTTCAGTCTGTGGAGTAGGTCAACTCCGTCCCATGCAGGCGCATGTATGCGCGTACTAATAGTTCTTGTCCAATCTAGATCGCTTCTCTCTTCCAACGGCAGCTCGCACAGCAAGATATGGCCTCCTCTTTGGACTGGTATACGGTGGATTACAAGACGCTGTTGGTCTTGCTCGGGGCCGTCCCATTGGCTATGTGGAATCTCTACGCAGGCGGTTTGGATCTGGCAAGACACCGAAGGCCGATCAGCCTCAGAGTGGTTAATGATCTCCACCGGGAAAGCGGACCTCATTGCAAAAAAAAAAAAAAAAAAAACCATCCTTCAGGTGCTGTGTAACCACGGATTGTTGGTTGCGCAGAGAATCGCCGAGCCGAGCCAAGCCTGCGTGAAGCAGAAAGCCCCGAAGCTGGCGCGTGACCTCTGCACTGCGAAGGAGAAGGAATCCGCATGCTATTGCGCCGCCCGATTCAATATGGCCTAGCTGGCCTTATGCCGCGCGAAACTGAGACAGTGTGCCACAGGACATCGCCGCAGTATCCTACGCCTGCCCAAGTACCAAGATGGCCGGCCATCTAGTTGACTGCAGATGGAAGGTCACAATCACTAGAATGTTCGAGTCGCAGAATATCCTGGTTGCATCGAAACCATCTTGATGGAACCCAATCGCACCGCCATCACAGGTCAAAGCCATTCGCCAATGGGAGGCTTCGCAAATTGCTCTGCATCATCGCCAGGGTCCGTCCGAACGCTCCGCCTCCGCCTCCGGCTACAGTCGGCTATCTCTCCGACCTCCACGTGACGGGTCTGTGGGAAGAGATAAGGGGGGCCTTGGTTCAACTTGACCAAAGCCATCGTTGGCTATTTGACCTGCCTCGGCGCACAGCAATACCTCATCTTCTTGGCCATTGACACTGGCCTACCTGAGATTGCGGCACAGTCCGTGAGACGGCCTTGGGACTGACTGTCTGTGGGTTCGGGCGTCTTGCAAAGACTGCTAGATAAAGGCTATGTCATGTGTAGGGTCGTCGAATACATTACCTACCTACCTTGTAGTACCCTCTCGCGCCGATATTCCATGTCACTAAGTAAATAACTATCCATTAATCAAGCCGACCTTAGAAATAGGCAACCACCCCTCTGCCCTACTCCGCTACCAAGCTTTGTTTCCTCAACTCGCATTGATCATTGCATTTTCCAAGGAATCCTAAGCCTCAGCTTCTACAAAGGGCTCGTTTACCTTGCGGTCCTTGAGCCGCGGGCATGTTTGCACCTACTCAACAATACAGCATTGCTCTTAGGAGAAGACCATTGCGTGCCGCCTTCCTATCGTCTGCCTCGCGCGCTGGATTTCGGCAACATGGCAGCTTCCCTCCCATGAGTACGTTGGAAAGATCCATCCATCTGTCTACGAGGCGGCCTTTGTTGAATAATCAGCTCTTAGACGCAGACACGACACCTACACACCTGGCACTCGAACGTAAGACACCATCATCGACAATAATATCCTCATCACCACCATCAATGGGCCCACCAAAACCCTTATCCATCCTTCCACTGAACGTCATCGTCCGCTCCCTACTGACATCAACAATATCCTCCTCGCCTATCCTTCTTCCGCCCTCGCTATGGCTAATGTCCGTCCTTGCACACGCTACCAATCCACTACTCAACCCAGACAAGAACCCGCTCCTGCGTTTCTTCCTAAAGAAAACAGTTTACGCACAGTTCTGCGCCGGAGAAACTCCAGCCGAAGTTGGTCGAACCATCAAGGGTCTCAAAGATATTGGGTTCTCGGGTGTCATACTGGGATACGCAAAGGAGGCTGCCTTGACCAACGCTCAGAAAAAGGAATTGGGTGCTTGTAGCCAAGGCAAGATTGCGGAAGAGTGCATTCGCAATGAGATTATTCCTTGGGCCACAGGTACCTTGAAGACAGTACGGCTGGCAGAACCAGGAGACTTTGTTGCTCTCAAGTAGGAACCATTCATTTCATTTCTCCATCTTGATCCTTCAAACCACGCCTACTGACTGTTCTGGCAGATTTACTGGTGCCGGTCGTCAAGCACTAGATTCTCTCGCAGAACGTTTGCCACGTTCTGCCGCCCTGACCGACGCCATCAACTCCGTCTGCTCTCTCGCTTCCGAGCGTGGTGTTCGCCTCTTGTTCGACGCTGAGCAGGCCTCTCTGCAGCCTGTTATCGACGATTGGACCATGGAGTACATGCGAAAGTACAATACCGCCCCAAGGCAAGCACTTGTCTACGGGACGTATCAGGCGTACCTAAAGTCAACCCCAGAGACGCTCTCAAGACATCTTCGAGTCGCAAGAGAAGAAGGCTTCACCTTGGGCGTAAAGCTTGTGCGCGGTGCATACATTGGAACCGACCCGAGACATCTCATCCACGAAACGAAAGAAGGCACGGATGCCTGCTACGATGGCATTGCCGAAAGTCTCCTCAAGAAACAATGGGGAAATGTTTTGCAGGGTGATCTCCGAATGCCATCAATCAGCTTGATCATTGCTTCCCACAATGCTGAGTCCGTCAGGCGGGCTCGAAAAATTTGTATCGATGGGGAAGCTTGTACTGAGGTAGTCTTTGCACAATTGCAAGGCATGGCGGACGAAGTTAGCTGCGAGCTAGTCTGTCCGACAGGTTCGGGCAATATGCGGGAGCGGAAGAGAGCAGAGTCCCAGGCCATCGAAGCGTACAAGTATCTCGTTTGGGGGTCGACTGGAGAATGCATGATGTATCTCTTAAGAAGAGCGCATGAAAATCGGGATGCGGTACAGCGAACACGAAGTGGACGCAATGTGATGTTCAGTGAATTGGTGAGGAGAATGAAGAGTAGTATTGGGGTATCCGTCTAAACTGGCGCGCTTTTTTGGAATTCGAAATCGTCCGGGCTGCGAGGAGTTGGATCCTAGGTACTGGGTTAGATATCCCTCGAGAACTAGAGCCTAGCAATTACGATTATATGACTTACGACAAATCCATTCAAAGAACAGAGGTGGATGACCTGTATGTTCCACGCATGCGCCGGCGTAGTTTGGCAGCTTATGCCGTGCGTAATGCCATTGCACCCAGAACCAGAGTCTCCAGCTGTTCTCTGCGCTCCGCTTCGTCCTTGATGGCGTCGAGCCATGCGAGGCCGTTCAACTTATAGTACTTGCGCACCTTGGCCCAATCTGTTGATGTCGCAATGGATTCGTCCGTAAACGGGGTCGGGGCACCCTGAAAGTTATCCTTGAGATGTTGCTCCACGTCTTGGGCAGAGGGCGGGCCGCTCGGGGAGGTGATTTTGACGACGATCACGTCCTTGGTCGACGGGCTGATACCATAGCGACGGTAGGCTTCTGCAATCTAATTACCAGTTAGTGCCTGAACCCCAAAGTACCTGAAACCCAATTCTTGAAATGCAAGACGAGTCACCGTACATTGTTGGCAGAGCTGAGGGACGCGACGAGTTCGGAATGGACGTTTGGGGTCTTGAGGCTGCCGTCAACCTTTGCGGTCACGGCCTTGAAGGCCGCAGCCAGGATATGGGTTCGGGAGACGGCCTGTTGAAGTTTGTGATTAGCAGTCATTTCCGGCGCCTACTGCTTAGTGCAGATGGGCTGTGTGCCATACCACGGAGGCATCGATCAATGCATACTCAAAGTCTGCGTTGCGGTCGAGGAGCTGTTGGTGCAAAAACGCAGCATTCTCGATCTCCTTGAAGAAAGCGACGTGAACGACGTGATCGGCAGGCACGTGATCGATGGGTATGGTTTCAATGATGGAGGACGACATGTTAGCTGCTAAGGTAGATGGAGACACAAAAATGCCAAGAATGAGATGGGAAGACGGATGAGAACGGAGCTGTGAGTGCCGGGTTTGGGAAGCTGAAGTGTGGTCTGGTCGAAAAGTATCGCGGGGTAAAACTTGGGAAGACTGAATTTCAGTTGAAGTTTGTTATCGAGCGCACGATAAACTTGGAGGGGCACGGCGCAATGGCGGGGTTCCCTGCCATAACATGAGGTGACCACGTCAGAATTACGGGCAGACAGCGCCTTAGCCGGGCCCACCTGCCCTACCTACCTATTGCTGAGGTGTTTGCTGCAATTCAGGGCACTGCATTCTCACGATCCACGGCCTTCCTCCTCATCCGATCATCCACTTACTCTCTCTCCCTCTCCCTCTCTCACTCATGCCATGACTTGCTCATTCAAAACCAGATACTCATTGAGACACTCATTCAGTGAGTTGTCCCTTAACCAACCCTTGCCCGGATATGTTTTTCATTCCTCCGTCAAATTGCATCTTCCCATCCCGCTTCGGCACTAGCTGCATTGCACGTGTAAGAGACTAACACGATATCCCTCGAGGCTAAGAACCTTATTGAAGCCCTGCTAGGTACCTCTTGTTCTGTAGATATTAAGTTGCAGTCTGTTGGTCTTTTCATTATTCGATGCGGTAAAAATCCCCACGTCCTAGCAGCCTTATAAGTTAGAGTTTCCGCCCTAGTACGTCACCTAAGGTCTAGCATTTGCGCTTCTTTCATTCTCGGATCCCGGTTGAGGTCTACTTTGCTGGAAAACTTGGACTTAGAATTATCAACTTACTCGGTATATAATTTCGCCTTCGTTGTTCTTGTCAGGCCCCAAGCAAAAGCGCACCAATGGGTACTTTATTTCTCAGCTATCACTGGTGTGCCTTGGAGGCCGGCCGAAAGGGGCTCCGAATAGTTGTATTCGTTCGAGATCCAATCACGCGAGAAGTCCAGACATGTTCTGGATCGAGCAGTTTTGGCATACGATGAAGCAGAAATGTGTCACTTGGACAACATTCTCATCTTCGACCCAACTTGTCGTCCGTCCATGGACAAAGATGTGTTTGCAACAGGCATGTCAGTTGGCCCAACTCTTCGGACGCATCGACCTCTGGCATGGACCTCATCGTCCTCGGCAGCCCTGCTGTGACGCGGCACTCGCGGGCTAGGTGAAGACGTGTTTCCGATGTTGGGTTTCCTGCTCGTCTCCGCGATTCAGCCTTCAATAGCAGGTTAATGATGGCGATGTGTACGCGCCATGTAAACGGTGACATCTGAGGTTGGGCGAGACTTTCATAACCATAGACGTCTGATAGTTCTGTTCAAAGCCATCATCGAAGAGGAATAGCTAACAAGGCTTGGCATTTCGTCTCTGGGCTGTATGTGCATGCTTTCATGAAGAGAGTGACGGCAGCCGACTTACTCGAAGAAGAAATGTTGACTCGGTTCCATGTTCTCGGATTGACTTGCCGTAGGGCGTCTCGCTCATTAAGGCGTCTCATGTGGAACAAAGCAGACGTTGCCCGAATCCGGGGCGGCACAGGTAGTTGGTTACATCTTCCAGCCATGCCCGCGTGCCTTGTACCGTTACTTGACTCCGATGACTTCCCTCGGCGGCGTTGCCGCGTGCCTAGTCTACGGACGAGGAAAGACTTGCCGCAAGCTGAGCATGGTTGAGTGATACTTGGGCCGATACCTACGTTCGCAGCAAGAACACAAAGGAGGCTCGTAGGCTCCCTTTGAAGGACCCGGTCACGACAAGCCAGACTACGCTTGAAAGTCTAGTGAGACATGGGCAGGGCATCATGGGGGAGGGACAACGAGGCAGGCAGATGGGACCATGAACACATGGGTCTGTCGACCGTAAAGGAGGGTCGGTTGCAATCGTGTCAAGCTGGCGGTAGGACAACAACGGACAGGCTGAGTCTGGACGGATGGTTTTGAGGGCTAGACTTTGAAATGTAATACATTCGTACTCATTTTAGTATTAGTTTACGGCCTTGGCCCTGGCACTAGAACCTTGGAACACTGGGATCTCTCGTTCCCGTCCATTGTCGGCCGACGCCACGATGCGCCACTTCATCGCTCATCGAATCTCATCGACTCGATTTTCGTTGGACCCAATCTTGAACCCAAACGAACTTGAGTTCGTATGCTTGGCTTGGCATGCTGAGAGATGCGCATCTTTCTTCCTCGTCTGCCTGTTTCACTCACCAGAAATCTCCTGAGGGCTCGGCGTTGAAAGTCGAATAGTCCGGCATCCCCTATTTCCCATCTCATCACGAACCATACCGCTCTTACTCATTCCTTACATACAACGAGTGCTTGGTACCTGGATCATTGTATTGCAAGCCCTTGGCCCGAGAAAGACTTACTTACATCTTGCTGTTGAACTTTAGGAGGATTCAGCACTACCTACCGCTCGTCCAATCTTACCAAGTCTCACTCCAGCCAGTGTCCAGACTCCACACCTCTCACTCCTCTTACTTTCAAGTCTGAGCTACTGGAATGCGTTATCAGCCAGCCTGATTGGGAGTTTAGGTCTCATCGGTAGATCTAGAGCACTGCGCGTGTCAAGCGTCAAGCTAATCAAGTGTCAAGCGTTCTTGGAGTTGGCATGTACAGCTCTTAGTGAACGAACGGGTCAAGTGCGTCTCAGATTCTTAGTGAGTAAGTTCAAGCTCAGTGAGGCAAGGTCCCTCACAGGTTCAATTACGGGTAGCTTGGCCTGGAACCCGCCCGCCGTGCCGCCCTCCCGCATCCCGACAGGTTGGGAGCACCTCGCCCCCAGTGCCGCAGTGCGTTTGCGTTTGCGTTTGCCATCAGCTCCCGCGCCCCAGTTGCGTCCGGTACGGATACCTTCCCTTAGGTAGCACGGGTAGGTAGGTACCTTACCTTACTGATCCCCCCCCCCCCCGCAGGGTGGGGGCACCCCCCCCCCCGGGCCGCCGGGCGTTTTGTTCTTCGGTTTCCCCCCCCCCCCCCCCCCCCGTTTGGTCCCGGTCGGGTACCCTCCCCTTGGGAGGCCGGGGAGGTAGGGTACCTTCCCTTCTGTTCCCCCCCCCCCCCCCCCGGCACTGGATGCTTTCCCCCCCGGCTCTCCTTCCGGCACCTCAGCAGCGCACAGCTCTCCTAAAAGCGCGGCAACCTCCATCATCCACGGCAATCCCCGTCGCGACTTTCTTCCCGTCCCGCGCGTCGCCAGTGACACTTTATTCTTCGCTCCAATTTGCGCCAATTTCGAACAATTTCTTACCGAAAGAGAGGAGGAAGAAGAAGAAAAAGAGGGAGAGAAAACAATAGACCATGCCGGGTCGCCCGCCCAAGCGACCGGCTGAAGCTGGCGATGCAGCTACTCCCTCTGAAGATGTCGCCTCCACCACACCCGCGCCCAAGGTGAAGCTGCCGAGACTCGACAAGGGTGGCCAGGAAGACTTCTCCTCTGTTGTCAAGAATCGCCTGTCGTCGTACACTCGGACAGGTCAGGCCTGCGACAGATGCAAGGTGCGTCTTGACTGCTCTTCTTGAGTTCGTACCGAGCTCTTCACGATACTGCATCGCCCCATTATCACATTCCCGCTCGCATCTTTAACCTCTCCGTACTAACCCTCTTGACAATAACCTTTAGGTCAGAAAGATTCGATGCGATGCCCTCCCCGAAGGATGCTCCCATTGCATCAGCCAGAATCTCGACTGCTTCGTCACCGATCGCGTCACTGGCCGAACCGAAAGAAGAGGCTACCTCCAGGAGCTCGAAAGGGAAAAGACCGACATGATGAACCACATCCGCGAACTCGAAAAGCTGCTCGAGAACAACGGCACTGAGGTCAAACCGTACCAATGGTCTCCGTACGCCATAAACTACCCGACTCCTGGCGCAACCTATGACCACATGGGCAATGCCATCGAAGACCCAAACGAGAAGGATGCCTGGACCAAGGTCGGTTCCGTCTGGGTCAAGAACTACAACTACAAACCTGCCGGTGGTCGCTCATTCCCTCGATCGACGCTCGAATCACGTCCCGTCCATAATCATCTGGGCGTGGGCTCTGACAGTGCACCCCTCAGCTCAATCAAGGGCACCCAGTTGTCCATTTTGGGAACGACAATCGACGTCACCTCGTTCGATGCCCCCGACATTGACGAGCCGATACCAGACGCCAAGGATGCGCAGCCTCTGTATAACAAGTCTCTACAATCGTTTCTGCAGTCCAGCATGAACATCAACCCTACAGTCAACATGGAGCTTCCTTCAAGGAGCGATGCCTTCACTTACTCGGAATGGTACTTTCTCATGATTTGGCCTTTTCTGCCAGTCCTGCACAAGCCTAGCTTCATGAACATCGTAAGTAGGCCAATGTCGATTCAAGTCTGTCAGCTCTGACCATCTATAGCTCACTCGTATGTACGACGAACCCGGCTTCGAAGCAAGTGTGCCTGACCAGGTCATGGTACACATGGTTTTTGCGACCATTTACTTCCAATACGGCGTGCGAAACTGGGAACAGCAGGAAACACGATCCCAACTCAATGAACTGTCCAACAAGCATTATCACTATGCTTTGAGCAAAATGTTTGACTTGGCATCCTCGCAATCAGTGGCAGCGGTGCAGGCCATGGCGATGATTTGCGCTCACAGCCGTAGCTTCCCCAAGCCAGGGTGCGGCTCCATGGTCACCAACTTTGCTTTCCACCGCGCTATCGACCTGAATATGCACCGCGCCATGAAGGGACCAGGCGAGACGACGAATCTTGAGAACGAGATCCGTAAGCGCACTTGGTGGACCATCCTTCTCGTCTATGTCACTCTGAACGGGCGCC
This sequence comes from Colletotrichum cuscutae, assembly GCA_030869315.1. Classification (NCBI taxonomy): domain Eukaryota; kingdom Fungi; phylum Ascomycota; class Sordariomycetes; order Glomerellales; family Glomerellaceae; genus Colletotrichum; species Colletotrichum cuscutae. Next base: position 440,178 of record MPDP01000270.1, on the reverse strand, counting down.
TTGGGCGGCCTATGCCTATCACGGTTGAAGAGTACGATGTCGAGTTTCCCGAGCCGATCGCCGACGAGGCCCTGACGCCAGACGGCGTCGACCCGTCGGTAACGACGCCTTGTACGTATCACGTTGGGCTGGCAGGCTTCAAGATCTTGCCATTATTCATGGAGATGTACTCCAACATCTACAGCGTCAAGCGCGACCCCAAGAGTTACGTTGATGTTGTCAACTCTCTAGAAGAGCAGCTTCGTCTCTGGAAGGAAAACCTCCCCGAATCGCTCCAAATCAACCCAGGGCAGAATGAACATGAAGGCCGTATGTATGCCCTGTACATACAGATGTACGCCCTTGAGCTTCGATTGTGTCTACGCCATCCATCCGTGGCCATGACCACCGATCGCAAGTTTCTCCTCGAAAATGCCCGCATATGCGAAGAGACTGCTGCGCACATGCTCAATGCTGTCAAGAGCCTCGTGAAGCTGAAGTCTCTCGATACCACGTGGTACCAAATGGCAGTTTACGGTGCCGCCATTTTCACCACATTGGTCGCCCACTGGGAACGGAGGTTCGAGGCAACGCCTAATCAGATTGCAAGCCTTCGAGAGGAGATGAAGGATTGGATGGAGATCATCAATGCGACTGTCTCGTTACTGGGTAAGTCCTATTTCTGGATATATCAATCGGAACTTTTGAGACTAACCGCTCATATCTAGGAAGTGGCGCACGTATCAGTAACGAAATCAGTGTTATTATTGAAAGGACAATCAGCTGGATTGAACACGACCAAAAACAAAAGGACTCGTCGTCACTTGCTCCAGCGATCAAGACCGAACCATCAACGGCAGAGGCGTCACCATTTCAGCTTACGTCCCAGCCTCAAGCAGCGCAGGCCCTGGCTGCAAGTGCCGACGAAGCGGCTACGAAGGCATTCTACGCTGACGCGGAGAATCAGAATGGGACAACTCCATACCCTTCCCTAGCTTACACCGAGCAGCCACCAAGCACCAACACCATGGCATCGACAAGTAATTTCGAGGTAAACAATGGATACGCCTATACGCCTGCGGCGACGCAGCCCACAAACGGGGAGGACAACACGGCTGAGACCAATCCACTGATTGCGTTCGCGTCCCAAGCCACTCAGCATGTTGCAGACCCGGCCGGCTCTGCGGCTGCGGCGGAGCTCCTCTGGAGACAATCAGCGTCACAAGGGAATACCTGGCACGACTGGACAGCGGCAATGGCAGACAGCCAAGATAGATACAGCGCTAATGCCCTGTTGACTCTGGGCGGCGGGTCTAGGGATCCCACTTCTGTGACTGAGGCGGCGACAGCGGCCGATATGGCTTCTGTCACAGCTCCCGTCGGCCAATGGCCGCTCATCATCTTTGACGGAGCGGGCGCCCCAGGAGGACAGTAGACGGAGGTTTGGTTTTGATTACACTTGCGAGCGTGTTCTGATATGTTTCTCTCGTTCATATGTTATCATGGAGCTACTTTAGGCGTCTACTCGGGGTCTCTTTCCAGACCAGACAACATGCTGCGGCTCAGCAACGGGGGTAAAAGGATAGGGGACTATGGGCACGAGTCGAATGGTTCGACTTGGTATCTTGGGGCAATCCAGATGACCCCGATGGGTTTCGGCGTTTCATGGTCAATTTCACCAGCGATCGTTGCATGATGTAAACCCAGCAATACCCGGCTGCAAGCAAACAATGGGCAGCGTTCTATAGGCGTAATTTCAGTAGTCCTATCTCTCTCAAGGCTTCATGTGGTTCTGTAAAGGTATACGAACTATACAGTCGCTTTTAAGCAATCCTAGCCGGTGCTTCCTCGGGGCGATGAACCTACTATATACTTTTAGAGTAAAGGCCGAATTTGGTCAAGGGGAAGCAGGGCAGAACCTGAGACTTGTATGTTACCTCACGAATGTCGAGGGCGATCGCTCGCAGCCTAGGGCGTGTAAGGTTTGACAGTGGGATTTCACTTGGCGAGTCAGCATTATGGTGAATTCAAAACTTTATTGAGTTATGGTCATAGACCTTTGCCGTGCGTGGTTTTGGTCTCAAAAGATTGGTATCAAATGGCGCAACTAGGTGCTTAGGGGCCACTTCCCACTACGCATCTCAACCCCTTTCTAAATCTCATCTAAGATCGAACCCGCTTACACCTTTCCGTCATTTGACACTATAGCATCTCCTCACAAATCCTAGCATCATGTCTCCTTCCGAACATAACCGCCTAGGCCGACTCCTTGCGGACGTGGGCGTGGGCGGGGTTGGTAGACTCAACCTGAATCTCGGCGGGGGAGCCCTTGGTCTCGCTCAGGTTGTCGTGGTTCAACTTCTTGTCAGAGTCATAGTCGGTGACACCGAACAGAGCATCCATGTGCTCGAGGGAGATACCCTTGGTCTCGGGGACGAAGAACCAGACGAAGAAGAACATGGAGAAGCAGAAGCTTCCAAAGATGAGATAGGTTCTGTCACAAACATTAGTTGAATGTTAATTTGAAGGAAGGTCTAACCAGAAACCACTTACCCGTAGCCGTGAGCACCGACAGTAGCCAGCATGTTCGGGACAGTACGGGCGACGATGAGGTTGAAGAGCCACTGGGTAGCAGCAGCAAGAGCGACATTCTGGGAGCGAAGGCGAGCTGCCGGGATTTCAGAGGCGTAAATCCAGCAGGCCGGACCCCAGCCAAACTGGAAGAATGCGGCGAACAGGAAGATGGCGACCAGGGCCATGTAGCCAGCACCTGGCACAGGCTCTCCGGCAATGGGTGGGGAGATGCGGACGTAAAGACCGATGTAGAACATGCAGCAGCCCTGGGCGATTGAAGTCCAGAGAAGCGAGCGACGACGGCCGAGAGAGTCGGCCATGAAGAGCAAGAAGCAGATGCAGGCAAGAACCTTGACGATTCCGTAGACGCCGGTTGACAGAAGAGGCGTGGAGCGACCGGTGACACCGAGGTTCTTGAAGATCATAGGGGCGTAGGTGTTGATGGCGTTGGTTCCCGTCATTTGCTGGCAGATCATGAGGAAGATGGAGATAAGAGCACGGTTGCGGTTGCCCTTGATGGTCCACATCTCCTTTTGCAGGTTCTTGAAGGTGGCGTTGCCAATGAGCTGTCTCTCATGTTGGAGCTGGTCAACAATCTCCTGGAACTCGTCTTCGAGATAGGGGTGGTTCTCGGGCAAGTTACGAAGAGTGGCGAGAATCTTCTTGGCCTTTTCCCACTTGTCCTGGCGGGCCAGCCATCTGGGAGATTCGTTGCAGAAGAGCATGCAGATGAGAAGCAGCAGACTGGGCAGACCCTGGATGGCGAGAGGAAAGATGTACATGGTCTTTCCCGTCAAGTTGACCTCGGCGCCGTAGTTGATCCAGAAGGCAATCATACCTCCTGTCACGATGAATAGCTGGTACATGCCAGTGAGGAGACCGCGAATGGCACGAGGCGCGTTTTCGGAGACGTAGAGAGGGTTGATGGCAGAGGCACCGCCGACACCGAGACCTGCGATGAAGCGACCGACGAAGATGGCGGCGATTCTACCGGAAGAGACAGCCTGGAGGACAACGCCGACGAGGATAATGGCAGCGACAGTAACAAGACACCACTTGCGACCGAATCTGTCTGTCATGGGAGAGGCGAGAAGAGCACCGACCAAGCATCCGGCTTGGAGAGTGGACACAATGTTACCGGTCAAGTTGGCAGTTTCCACGGGCTTGGCATCCTTGAGTCCGTAGTCGCTATGGTTGGATAAGTCAGTTTATTGGTACTTGATGATTTATGCTCTCCAAGTCGTCACTTACTTCTTAAAGGGCTCCATGACAACGACACCACCAATGACGGAGCTATCCCAACCGAATGCCATGGCGCCGAAGCAGGCGGAGGCGGCGAGCGCGAAGACTCTCCAACCGTAAATTTCTGCAGGGTCCGTCTCCATGGACTCATTGTGGACGATCTTCTTGAGAATCTTTTGCATCACCGACATGTTGGGCGGTTGGTTTCTTCACAACACGGCCAGGCTCTGGCGGGGTTGGTGTTGCTATCGCAGTTAAATGACTGGTGGCCGATGTGACACGACACCCTGTGATGGTTGAATCTCGAGCTAAGGTGAGTCAGCTCAAGATGTGATGAGGGGTGGGTGATAGGCTGAGGACTGGATGAGGAGACGAAGCGACGAAGAGAAGAAAGCGAGGATTCGAGGGTGTGGGCAGCCGGCCCTGATATATCGGAAATCTCTAATGGTGTTTTCCCTCTTTTGCTGATCTGGACCCTCGTCTTTTCCCCAGATGGATGGAAACCCGGGGACCCCTCACTCTCAGAATAGTCAGCAATTTGCCATCTCACATGTAGCAAAAAGTACCCTGGGGAAAAGGGGATTGGAGGTACTGGTGAGGAGTAACTGTTCGAAGAGCCATGGTCGCAATCGATCCTGTGCGTCTCCCAGCTCGTCCAGAACCCAAAGAACCCCTGCTGCAATACTATCTTGTCTAGTGTAGCTCGTTCGTCCGCTCATCTGTGCTTCTAAACCCCAGAAAACCGAGCCTCAACGAGTACCAAGACGGACGGTGAATTGTCCATGAGGTTTTTCCGCCATTCAGAAGGGACGGAGAGGGCAGCCCGATGGTGCTGGACCGCCGGGGGCGGCAGAGGAACGGCTTGGCTCTTGGGAGAGGGGAACCTATTCGGTTTTGCGATCAGCCGACCAGGTCGTGCAATTGGAGGCTTCCGGCAAAGGGTGGGATACGGCAAGCATCTTGGGGGGTGTGTGGTAACTGTGGTGGTGGTGGTGGTGGTGGTCGACCATCGAGGTGGCCGGATGGGATGCAGCAACAAGCATGGCATGGCTGGGCTAGTCTCAGAAACTAGGCTTGGCAGGCTAAAGGCAGAACGGATAGCACTCTACACAGTACTCCGTAGTCAGATGGACGACAGGAACGACGCTCGGGTTTACGAGTGTGCGAATCCAGGGGAGACCAACATCGCAGCCTTAGAAAGACTTTGGTGAAAGATGGAAGCACCCACGTGCGCATCCTACCTACTCTTCGGATACGTGATGACCTTGAGCTCGTCGCGGCCGGTAGTCTCGAAGTATGGTTCTCACGGTTCATCTAGGTATACAAACCATAAACTTGACAAGGGAGCTGTGGGGAAGCTTGAATGCGACGGAAAGGTAATGAGATGAAAAGATGGATGACCTTGTCTCCCAGGTTACCTCCCAGATGCCTTGACATTCTTCATCATAGCAATGAAAGAAACAAAACGCCTGCTGGCTGTAGACCAGGGGCGCATGCTGACAGTTCAAGCTTAATGGTAATAGACGTGGCTCTCTGGGGCCCCAGAGGAGAGTACCGTCCTTCCCCAGGTGCCCCGGGATAGGATACAGAGTACTCCGTACGCACAGCGGAGCAAGAATAAAGTATCCGTATGCTTGCTAGGACGAACGGCTCTCCGAATTGTGGCTATTCTCGTTGTGGTTCGCCGAAATGTGGACCGCTCCTTGCAACGAGCAAGGCGCGTGATTTGCTGGAAGATGCGTCTCTGGTTGTCTCCCCCATCACAGCATTTAGGCTACTGGCGAAGGTGGAGAAAGAGGGACGAGGCAAAAAGGCAAAGAAATAAGGACGTGGGCCGTAGAGTTAGACTGCCATGACTGGCTGTACGAATAGAGTGTAGACCAGGGAGCAGACATTTAGTGCGCTGGACTTGGTTTAGTCTCCTCTTCACTGCGTATGCGCTGACAGGGAAGTCCGGGCATGAGACGATGTATCGATACAGGGTTACAGGAACACAAACACCAAGGGCCAAAGAGTCTCTGACGACCAGTGACAGGTTAAGTACTATGTAGGCCGTCTCTTGATAAGTAGGTACTCCGTAGAGCCTACTCGGTCCGGCGCCTCCCACTTTCATCCCACGTCCCGGATTGGTTTCTGCTCCAACCAGTAGCCCATTTGTCGACCCATCCCCGTACGGTGGATTCTGCGGAGTAAGGACGCGGGTAGGAGAAATGGGGTTGGAGAGGTGGAGATGTGTTGGAGATCGCGGGGGTGGTCAAAAGGAGCCTGAGGAGGTTAGTGAAGTGGCACAGACAGACTTGACCTCATGGGCGAACACAACATCAGCAAGTCAACAAGCAACATTTTGACTTTGTCAAGAGACGAAGAAAGACTCTATCAAAGTAGATCGCGCCTCTCAGTTGACGCTTGACCATAGTTAGACTAAGCCCGTCCGTAGATGTCTTCATTCAGCGAAGGCACAGTCTGGACTCTTGTTGGGCATCTGTCTCGTTTGTTGTCTAAGCTCAGACTCGATCTGGCACTTTTTTGATAACCTTTACGACTATTCCAGCCAAGGTAAGAGAGATCGTGATTCGACCAACCACCCGCCAAACACGATTTGAGTCTGGGGTTCCAACGGCCATTCCCATCTTTCGCGACACCACCCCGACTTTGTGGCGTTGGATCCTAAGGCTTGGCAACAAGCCATGAAGCTCATTCATTTGAGGGAAAAATTAATCCGCGTTTCTGACCTGAAGGACCGGATCTTTCTAGTCTGATTCTGTCAACACTCTATTTTTGAAGCCTTCCAATTTTTCTCTGGCACGTACGTTGACTTACTCTCGTATTTGATAGTTGGCTCAATTTCATATTCGTCAACAAGTGTACATGTAGCTGTAGATATTCCAGATATGTTCAAGCCACCACACGCTAAGTGAGCCACTCCGGTCGCCTTCGGCCAATTTCATGCGATGCCACATAACAATCCCTCCCCTTTATGTCTGTCTGGTTCCGGACCCGAGTCCTCGGGCCCTGGTAGGCCTGTCATGCCCTGCACTGATTCTGTTGGCGCCTCTTTTGCAGCTGTAGCTATCCATGAACCAATAGTCCGCAATGTGCCGTACCGTCGCAGGCCAGGGCTATGGGACTCGGGCGCGCATCCTTCACGGCTGCCTCGTGGCCTTCAGACATGATTAGAGTTCCCCAAGTGGACTGTGAAGTTATCCTAGTCCATGAACTATCGGGAATCTTTTGATCTGGTACTACAATCTCGACTCAATGTCGGCGCGTCGCTGTATCGTCATCGCGAACGATTCTCGTATAGAGACGGGACGGAAGAATTTCGTCCTCCAAGACCCGACGTTGAAAACATATGCAAGCCACTCCATGAGCCTCTGCGTTTGTCCTTTCACTCCCGTTCCCTCAATCGTGCCACACCAAGCCCGCGCATTCCTGTGCCACCTCTCACATCCAACGCCAAGATAATCCAGCTCGAGCCAAGTCACCCCGCTTTTGCTTGTCCCTGACCTGCCTGCGCTGACGAGCCGGTATGTCACTCATCGAGGTGCATCGTCTTCAAACCCCTGTGGTCACTGTATTGGGCCGGGACCCGGCTCACCGCAAATGCGTTCTCAACGGGAACGCGTTCCAGCAGGACGCCATCATCTCCTTCAAGGGTTGGCAATATGCTGTGTTCTACAGTAGCTGCTCTTCCTCGAGTCTAAACGATGACACTCAGCGAGAACCTCTCTTCGTCTGCATGAATCGGCGTAAACTACCCAACTCTGAGTGGCAAACGATAATTTTCGACGATTATCACCAGACCACTGACGATGGCCATAATACCGTGCAGATGGGCATCTGTCCAGGCGATGGTACCATCCACCTATCTTACGACCATCACTGTGACACGTAGGATTGCTTCTTATTCTCAGTCCATGCGACAGCTTTTAGTTGCATAACCATAAGAAAAGGATAACCGTCGCTAACAGATTCCCAAGCTTGAGGTATCGGCGCTCCATCAAGGGCATTGCCAGTGATCCAGAACTATCCCGATGGACCAAAGACGTCTTCACCTTGACTCTCGATTACGTTCCTGGCATCACGAAACCTCATGAGAACTTCGGCTACGTGACCTACCCGCGTTTCGGTGTCTTGGGCAACGACATGTACTTCTCCATAAGGAATGGCAAAGCTGGTCTTGGAGATGATCTCCTGTACATATACCATGCCGCAACAGGATTGTATGAGTTTGCTGGAAAACACCTGAAAGGCATCCAGAATAACCCATACGTTCATGGCATGGACTACCGTGATGGTAAGCTACATATCACATGGGTGTATCGCGGTTTCGTACACTATGACGGATGGGATGATCCTCTAGATACGAAACACAAGCAACAAGCCGGACCCAATGGCGCCGATAATAACTATAACATCTGTTATGCTTATAGCGACGACGGGGGTTACACATGGAAGAACGGGCACGACAAGACCATTGCTTTGCTGAGAGATGGAGGCTCGATCACACCCGATTGCCCCGGTCTTGTTGCCTTTGATATCCCCAAGGGGCGAGGTTTGACAAATCAAGAGGCACAGGCAGTCGATCAGGACGGTGGGGTGCATGTTCTCAACCGCGACACGATGGATGCAGAGAATCTATGGAAGCATTACTATCGATCTCCTAATGGCAAGATGACGACACACAGCCTTTCTTATATGTTATGATCGTTCCCAAAAATTTCAGCTAACAAGAACTCTTGCGCAGGACAATGGACTCAACATGCCATCGGGCCAGTACCTAGTCCTCGACGCGGCCGCCTAGCCATCAGCAAAACTGGTGACCTCTTCCTGATTCTACCCGACCCGACCAATTCATCTCTCCGTATCCTCAAGTCATCGAAAGCAAAAGACTATGCTGAGTCAGTAGAGGTCTGGCGTGGTGTTGGCTTTATGGGCGAGCCGCTCGTGGGCAGCAAAAGACTCGAGGAGGAAGATGTTTTGTCCATCTTCGCCATTGCCGTGTCGGCGACCTCATCGACAGATCGCCAAGTTGTCGTCCTCAACTTCCAGATCTAGAGCTGATGTACGGTGGAGAAGAGTCACATGAACTTGGTTCGTTGACGGGATGGTGAGAGATGCGCATCGAGAAAACGCAATTGGCTAGGTCTAGGTGGTGAGCCACAGGTTGTTGCACATCACCTCCCCGGTATTTTCGCGTCAGATGGCACCCCATTAATGCAATGGCAAGACAAAGCCTATGGTCCCCGGCACTGAAGGGTTCTGTGAAGACGGCGGGGGACCGTCGGACGATTACGGGGCCCTTGGTCATAGTCAATCCAACCTTGGAGTGCCGAAGTTCCATCTCCGGCGTCCAACACAGCATTAGATACTGTAGATGAAATAGAGCTCTACAGTGATCATCATACAGTGGATATTCGACCCTCATTTCAAAGTTGTGCCAAGAGTCATCGCAAAAACTCAGTATGTCGTATTTCGCCTCCAATCCCCCATTTCATTGGAGGACTTTGATCCTCAGAAAGACGAGAGACATGGTTCTGATTGTGATGAAGCCCGTCCCGTTGCGATGATCAAAGAGATGAGAAGAGGTCGTTCTCGCGCAGAGTTTCGCTCACTGTGAAATCATTCCTCCTCGTCAGGCTCACCAACTCACCGACCTCCCCTGCTTCGTTTCCCTTGGCAGAGCAGCCCTGCATTGAAACCATCCACCGATGCCAACCAGCTCTCCCCCTTCTCATCAGCCACCATCTGCACCTCGGTTCCTTGAGACCGAGAAGAGACGATATTCTTCCACTCCCATATTCCTTGTCTTGGGTTTTTGCCCAGCGCCCAGCGCAACGAAGCGCGCCGGACGGCCGCGCCGCTCTGGGCAGATTCTAGGACCTGGGTGGGAGAGATGCTAGGACCTTGGCATAACCCAGATGGCTTGCCGCATGCCAAGGAACCCTTATGTATATGCTAACATGGTTTGTATTGGAGGAATGAAAATTTCAGATGGGAGAGTGCGGCCGGAAGTGGGTGCTAGTGAGCGATGAGTTGAGCTGTAATTGTGGAGGACGACTCCCAATTGCATTTTAGCGGTCCAAACACAACACGTCTAGGGGGAAGACTCAACTCTTGGCGCTTCGGAAAAAGGATCAGTAAGGAGCGATACTAATCTCTAAACGAATCACTCATACGGAAAAGGCCATTGTCGACGATGGGCACGGAAAACGGGTGGGACAGATCTAATCATCATTCAAATGCTGACTCCTATTGTTCAATATAGACAATGCAACTATATTTCCGTCATCATCGCTCATAAATGTCCGCCAATATGCTACGAATAAGAATTATGTATAAGAAGTAGTGACCAAGTCGTCACATGGATTGTCCTGATGAACGATTAAGCAAACAACCCTAAGTTCTCTTTCCCTTGTCCAGTCCTCAAATCCAGATCACCCGGGCTTCCTGTTTGCTGAATCGTCCATCTCTCTCTTCTATGACTGTTGCTCCGAAGCTGCGTTCTCTAAGCATTTAGAGGGTCTTGGCGGCCCAGCCAAGCTGCTTGGTGCTGCCGTTGAAGACAACGAAGGCAGCCTTGAGGGCAATGTCACCGTAGATGGAGATGCCGATGCCGGCGTTGCTCTGAAGGCCACCGAAGCAGGTGGAGGTGCTGATGGGAGCGTAGTTCATGTAGCTGGCGGGGATGGTGATGCGAGCGGTACCGACGCCGAAGGTGAAGGAGGGGACGGTCGCGGAGCAGGGGAAAGTGTAACCACCCTGGGAAGAGTCGTACTTGGCACCGGTGATCTTGGCGTAGTAGGCGGTGACGATGGCCTGGGGAAGGAGGAGAAGGGTGGTGCCGGTGTCAGCAATACCGGTGACGGAGCTGGAGACGAAGCTGGCGGAGCCGACCTGGTAGCCGGAGGAGGTGAACTGCCACCATCCGTTGGCGGAGTTGACAGAGGTGTAGGTGATGGAACCAGTGTAGGCGGTGCTATCAATGTAACCGAAGTTGTACTTGCCGGCTATAAGTTCAATGTGTTAGTATCAGCTGTCCCATCTCTTGATACCACATCTAGTGAGAATGTGAGCGAGTACTTACCCGTGCCGTGCTTCAGGTCAGCAGTGAAGAGGAAAGAGTCCAACTTAGACTTGGCAGTGTCGAAGAAGGTGGTCTGCTGGGTGGGCGAGACGGTGTTAATGTTGCTGAAGCCGAGACCAAGGAGACCGTCCAGGTCGCTCTCGGAGCTGAAGGAGTCCGAGACGGTGGAGGCAGCCTCGACGGCCTGGCCGGTAACGGTCAGACCGCCGACGGTGACGGTGTCCTTGTAGACGATACCGCTGGAGCTGGAGCCATCACCGTAGGAGATGGACCAGGTGGCGCCGGAGAGGCGGGAGGCGGTGGAAGACTTGGAGGGGTCGTAGACGGTCTGGCCGTTGCGCTGGCTGGCCGGGGTGGAGGTCGAGAAGACCCACAGGTCGGAGGAGCCGGTGTCGAAGTCGAGGTTGAGGGTCTGGGCCGGGGTGCCGATCTGGACGGGGCTCAGGTACTCAATATCGTGCTCCTGGGGGTTGGCAGCGACACTGCCAGTGGCACGCTCGACGAGGCCGGCAGAGCTGATGTTGGCGACAACGGCAGCGAGGTCGGCGGGGAGAGGGGCCTTGTACTTGCGGTAGGCCTTGGCGAGGGCGAGGGGACCGGAGCGGACGTAGCGGGGGTTCTTGATCTGCTCGACGGTGAAGCCTCTCTCCTGCTGGGCACCAGCGGGGAGGGCGGCGACGGAGGAGGCCAGGGCAAGGCCGGCCGTGAGGGCCGAGACGAAGGATGAGCCAGTCATTGTGAGATGACTGAAAGCTAGTGAAGCCGGGGAAAGGAGCAGAGAAGAGGATATGAGGACCGAGGAGGAGGACTGGGAGATGACCGATGAGGATGAGGAGGAGAGATGGGATGATCAACGGGGAGTTGGGATGGTTTATATCGTCATCGTCCAGTCTATGAAGATGGTGTCTGGACTCTGTGACCGGGGACGGCAACTCGGGGCGATAGGATGGATCATGGCGACATTACTCGCAGTCCTTGCCAACATCACCGTCTCTGGATATGTCCAGGCCAACAACAACAACAACAGGCAGGGGGGAACTCGTGAAGGAGGGCCCATCATGGTGTGCGGCACAAGCTAGCCGTGGGGGAATACCACCTTCCAAGAGGGAGCATCGTGCAATAGCAAGGCTGCCTGTCGCGACTCCATATCGCGCTGACAAGGACGATGATACTGCGCGTCATGATTCGAGAGAACAGAGGGGCTAGATTTGATGAGAAGGGACGGTAGTCGGTAGTGTGTAGATCACCAAGGAGGAACAACAAGCAGTTGACTACTTGCGGCAGCCATCAACGGGCAGGCTAGTCTCGAACAGGGGACTGATAGACTCTAGTGTCTAGAGCTCTTCAACTAAGGTCGTAGCTCCATCTGTCTCTCCGCCATGGAGCTCATGGAATGGTGGAAGATGGAACCCATCCCAAGGACCAGCCTATTCCCGGCCAGGGGGTGGGAAGGGTTATGGGAACTTTTGAGCAAAGCTTGTCACTGGCACAAAGTTCCCAGCAGCTGTAGACTAGATGGAAAAGAGCAGGTCGGGCGAAAGGGTCGAACGAGTCGAGGCTTGTTTGTCGAATGTCGACGCACCGCCGTCCTCCGCTCTTGGATCCAAGGCCGGAAGTTGAGATGAGTGAAAAGGGGAATAAGGCCAAGGAAACAAGCAGCAAGGCACCAAAAGTAGATGATATGAATGGAGCCGAGCTGATGGAGGGGGGTCCGCGGCGGGGAGAGGAGCACCGGCGGAGGGCGGGACCAACCAATCCAGAGGCGAAACGAGGTATTCTCGTCTAAAGCGATCTGATTCTGGTCCATCACTCCATGATCCATCCACCCTCGCGATAGCCCCGGTGCCGGTCCTGAGTGGTGCCGTGTGGTAGAGTGGTCCCTCGTTCTCGAGTCGACGTTGAAAGCACCTACCTTTCCGGGACATGGCTCCGGGAGTCAGCCAGGCCACATTACGGTCCAAGTCCGCTGGGCCTCCGGGAAAGGTCGAGGGTTTGGCTGGTACGTCGAGACGGCAAGCAGGCGAACCCATGCTTTGCGGCGGCGTGGTGGTTGGTGGTGTTCTGACGGCGAACCTAAGACCATCCCGTCTCTTCCATTGGTCTTCTTGGCTCTTGATGCGCCTCGGCACATGGAAACAAGCTTTACCGCCAAGTCCCCACCCGCAATCCCGCATGCGCGCCCAGAGGTTGGCGATTGCGACCTTGCGAACCCTTCGATTGCTCAATCCCCTGAGGGCATGGCTTCATTCCATGCCTGCCCAGAAAATGCCCAGTCTGGGGCCGCAGCAGGTACGAGATCGAGGCCAAGACGGGAAGGAAGAAAAGAGAGTTTTCTAGGTTTCTGGGGGGAAGAATCCCGAGGGGGGAGGTGGAGGAGAAAGAGGGACATGAAGGCTGAAGCGAAGGGGAACAGACAGGACAGGGGGGGTTGAAGGGGGGATCACGCCGCTTGCCGCCGCAACTCGATTGTCTCTTTGCACATTCTCTGTGTCAACGCGGGATCCAGCTGAGCGGGTTTCGGCTGTTTGCTGCCATCTTGGCGATGTTTCTTGGCGATGCTGCCCTGTGGCCCCAACTGCTACCTTGCCTTGCCAACCAAGCGATGAGTGAATGAAAGTGAGTTTTGTGACTTGTGAGTGAAATCACCCGACTTTGCGAGTGAATGAGACTGAGAGAGGTGTTGACCTGTCATGACGTGCTGCGACTATTCCGGCCTGGACCCTGTTCCCGTTGCATTCAACTTCTTGATAGAGACTGGGACCTCGCGGACTTGGCGCCTCAGCAGGCGGACTGGGGTTACCTTTGCAAAAGTTCGCGCGTATTGATTTTGGGGTCGACTGAACCATCCGTTTTCCAGCTTGTTTCTTAATTGCGCCCGTGAAACTTTTGAGAGGGCCTCTTCTCACATTCCTCATTTGATCTATGTCTCCGAGAACTTTGTCGTCATCGCCGTCGATGAGGCAAGAGAGGGGCTCAATCGTTCAATGAGCTGAAGATAGCCCCGAGAGTCGCCTCAACTACGGCCTAAACGCGATGCCGACTCAGCCGGTCTCCATACTATGAGAGAGATAAGAGATGAGAGAATCAAAGAAGTGTCCGTGGTGGTATCCGTAATAGGGTACACACCACAACAACAAACGGAAAGAAGAGAGAGAAAAAAAAAGAGGCAAATCGGAGAAAAGGGATCATCAATCAGTGATTCAAATGCCAGGCATAGTGGCATTGCGAGAGAGAGCTCTCGACAGCGGCCAGCCACTCGCCTCGTGCTCATCACATATCGCAATCTACCCGCCCCTTCTGCCGTCGACGCGATAAGCATCGGTTGGTGAAAATCAGCCGAATAAGCATGATTGGAATAAGATTGCGCCGTCGCAGAACTCTCAGCTACCCCGACCTGGGTCTCCCCTGGAACGGCTGTGAGTGGCACGAGTGCCAGAGTGGCAGACCGAGAGGGGGTACCATCCTTTGGCTCAACGGTCCTGTTAGGAAAAGGGGAAAACTCATTACGTTACCGCCAGGGCCACGCCAGGGGAACTTAGGTAATGCCATCACTTATTTTGCCTTTATCGCTGGCCCACTCCGTCATTCCGCCCCTTCAACGGAGATGGTGCTTAGTTTAACGTCTTATTGCACTTGATGTTGTTGATAGTATGTGTGTGTGTGTGTGTGTGAGAGAGAGAGAGAGAGAGGAAGAGGTGGTGTTGATTATGACGATGATGATAATGATGTCGCGAGCTCCGTCTTCTCTTACTCTCGTTGGCCACTTCCATCTGCCATCCGATCTGTCTTGGCCCGCTGAATGAGACAGCCAGCTGACGGTGTTCTAGCCCTTCGCGTTTTCCAAAGCTGACCACGCGCCCGGCGGCGAACTCTGCCCGGTACCCCCTCATCCCGAGAGAAGAACTCCTGCAAGTCTGCATTCAAATCTCGTTTGTCTTTCCTCCCATTTCCCATACAAATGCCTCACCCGGCTCCTGGCTCCTGGCTTTCATCGGCGATGGAAACAAAGAAGCCCACTCATCAATTACCACAAACTATATGAAACAGCGAGCGTTTTCGTTTCGAATGAGGGCACCTTTGACTCTCATTGCGTTGTGCGCTGCCCTTGCTGCTTCCCACGGCCTCATGCCTTATTGACCACAGTGAGCGGATCATTCGGCAGAACTCGGCCGTTGAGTTCAGTCTCATCATGAGGCTCCAAACTCTGAGGTTCTGCTGGTACAAAGTGTGCTGTTTTTAGCAGCATGACATGGCACTGACGGAAGGTCCAAAGCGATTTTCTCATCTCACAGACCCGAAGGTCACACAGTCTCACAGTCTCAACTCTCGCAACTCACTCGAGTCTCACACACGACATATTCGCATTATCGGACTGTCGTTGCATGCCGACGTGCGTCAGTCTTGGCACAAATCCGGGGAGGGACGTGACCTCAGGGCTCGCTGCATGTCTGCATCCACGTTTTCCCAGCATGCCCTGTGTGGGATCTTCGGAGCGGCGTGTCTTGGCTGCTTGGCAAAATGACACTGTGAACCCGGCGATTTGTTTCTCAGCACCTGTCACCATTATACCACTCGCACAACGCGGGGGAGCGGAGTTGCTGAGTTCAGAATCGTTATCAGATGAACTGTGAATATATGCTCTACCCCGAACCTATTGATACAACAACCATACCATGGCCCTCGACGAGGCCCGCCAAACGGCTGGAAACAAACTGAAAGAATCCTCTGAGATTAAGATCCGAAGTGTACCCAACGCCCGTCAACGAGAGGGAAAAAAAAAACAAGGATCCTATCCTAACAGGGAAGGTGAACCAAAGACACCCCCATCGCCTCTATTGCGACAACTACCAAGCCAAGTGGGTATGATTGAAACCAAAGAATAAAAATCAACGCCAACCTGCCGCGCTGGGCCTAGGTGCATGTCCCTTTTCGATCTTACCGGTCGCTGCCAGGCTCCCGATTGTGATGCGACGGTTCTTGAAGTCGGCGCTAGCCATTCGGTGCTGAGGCGCCTGCGGGCTTCCTCCTTCCAGCCTCAAGCTGCCTCCTAAGTGCATGCGCCTTGCTTGCCCCGCCGTGAATGCCCGATCATTCCTGAAGTCAGGAGGTGAGCAGACCATGGGCGGTGAGAGCCTTCGCTCTGCACTGGCTCGTCGTGATCGAGAAATACCGTTCGTGCTGCTAGCCACAGGGCCGGAAAAGCTTGCCGACGCGCGGTGGTTGGAGCCGATTGAGTTCACAGACGAGATACGTCTTGCATTTGATGCCGCTGTCCCTCCTATGGACGACACGCGTCGGTGCTCGCCGCGGACCTTCTTCATCGAGTGCAAGGCCGATCGAATCTTTCTAGGGTCAATGCTAGGTGATTCTGACTCTGATCCGGACGGCCCCTGCGGTGAAGGGGGGTTGTTTTCATCGGCAGAGACATTGCCGGAGAGTGACGTTCTCGGAGGAGGGCTGGCTCTCGCGATTCTAGAGCGGAAAGCCGGAGGCGACAAGTTCGAAGAACGGTGCACGTCCAGGGCGCGCAACGGAGCAACTTGATCTCCGCTGTCTGATGACGGAGAGGAGCCGAGAGGCAAAGACATGGTCGGGATTGGCACTGTTGGTGATCCAGAACCTATCGACGAGATACGGCCCTTGGTCAGGAAGCCAGCCTGGAATCTATTGGGTTTGGCAGGAGGGATGGATGAAGACTCGGGGAGTTCCAGAGTCGGGCTGTCGTCAGAGCCCGAGTTACCCGGATTGGGTGATGCTGTCCTCAGGTATGAGGGAAGAGCAGGCATTCTCAGTCCCTTCTCTGGTGATGTGTGCTCCGGCGTTGCTTCAAACTTCTTGGGCGTCTTCTCAAAGTCGGCCAATCCTGACTCTGTCTCATCATCCCTCCAACGGACGCCTCGCTTGGCTTCCGACTTTCTCTTCACCGGCGTAAATGAGACTCCCTTACGGGGACTCCTCGGAGCCGCCGCCTTTCTACGGCGTGGAGACAACTTGATGGGAGACGCATGAGGCTGAGGTGTAGGCTCAGTTGGAGGAACAAAGGCTGGCTGGCGGATGGGAGAGGTGGTGTTGTTGACGACTGCCTTCTTACGCTTGGGCGTACCCTGTTTCCTGGGAGAGAACTTCTCAACGGGGATCATGGCACCATCAGGCTTGACAACATGGGATGCGGCTGAGAAGCCAGCTTCTAGTAGTCGGTTGATGATTTGCTTGGCGTGTGCAACGGCATCCTCTTCGTTCATCGCTAGTGTATCCTCGAGGGACGCCAGGATGTCGAATTGCGCCGTCAGAAGAACCTGCATCATGGCAGCATCGCCAACCTTGTCCATCTCGAGAACCTCGTGGCTAGCTTCTCTGCCAAAGTTGGCCTTGAGCAGCTCAGCCTCTCGAGTCAAAGTATCGATCTCAGCCGCATCGGACTCGCCTCCAGGCAATTGCTTGATGCTGTGGTGGAGAGCGGTATCAATAGCACGTTCCCAGTTCGTGTTCTCCAGCTTTTGATGAATGTGGTGGCGGCTGTGTTCCAGCTCTACCATGATGCCCTGTGCGGTTTTGCGAATGGCCAAAAGAGTCGCGGGCATCGCGTCCTCGTCACCTCGTTGGTCGCAGACGGTATCGAAAGAAGCGACCCAGGCAGAAAGCAGGCTGATCCGTCGCTCAAAGGCCCTCAACTTCTTCATGTTGTTGATCCTGTCCCGTCTATCATTGGCCGAATTCTCGTACGCCACACGCAGACGCTGCACACCCTCGCGAGCGATCGCATCGCGCTTCTCCAATTGTTTGCGGAACTTTGCGTAAAACGTCTTCTCTGCATCCTTCTGCTGGGCCTTGAGCTCGTTGATGAGAGCGATCTGCTCATCAATCTTGACCAAAAAGTCCTTGACGTGCCTGTTGACGTTGAAGACGTTACGAGTCACCTTGGTCTGGATGTTCTTTGCCCGGTTCGCGTATCGAAGGGTGTTTTGCGTCTCGTCAAAATGGACACTTGAAGGACTGACGCAGACAATCATGACAGTCTTGCAGTTGCCGCCGAGAGAGAATTTCAAGAGTCGTGTGAGTTTGCTGTTGCGATATGGTACGTGGTTGCGCTTGCGAGGGTCGCACAAGGCATTGATACAGCTCCCCAGGGCCAAAAGAGACTTGTTGATGTTTGCGCCTTCAAGCAGACGTTCGCCTCGATTCTTGGTGGCGCTAGCACGCTCGCTGCCAGCAAGATCAATGATGCTGAGGGTTGCCATGGTGTGGGGTTCGTTGACGGAGGCATTGCGGTCCTTTTGCGAGACGTTAATCTGCAGAACTGCATGGGATCGAGATGAGGTAGCGTTGGCTTCTGTCGGGGAGACCGTACGCCAAGCATTACCCTGCACAATCATGTCCATGACCTCTTGCACGTTCTTGGGGTGATGGCTTGTCAGGCCGGCGACAGAGACTGCCTGGTTGGAATCCTCGCGGAGCATCAATCCCTGCTTGCTGCCTCCGGGGATCAACAGGTCGCGAATGGTCTCGTTGTAAATCTCGAGGTAGGAGAGGGTGATCTCGGTGGTCTTGTCTTGGCTTCGCTCGGTGATCTTCTCGAAGAGTTCTTGCATTGTCATGAAGATAATTCCGGGGTGTTGTGATGTGCCGGTGATGGTGTGTGTTTTGCCGCAACCAGTTGCGCCGTAGGCAAATACTGTGGCGTTGTAGCCGTCGAGGACGCTGTCGATAAGCTGTTTTGTTGTGCCTTCGTAGACATCGTTCTGGGTGGCATTGTCGTCGAAGATTCTGTCAAACATGAAGGTCTGGTCCTTGACCTTCTTGCCGTTGGGAACCACGGATCTTCCAAATCTGTGGACGGGGTTGTCCTCGGGAGGGTCGAAGACTCTGTGGAAGAGGGTATTAGGGCGAGGACGAGACCGTAGTGGCAGGTAGGATACTCACAGGCATCTGTCGTCGACGACCTTGATTACTGGTCTGATACCGCCTCTTTGAAGCTTTGGGGGTGCGGCAGCAAGCGAGCCATCTCCGAGAAAGACTGTGCCTTCTTCATTGCGGGTTCTGCACGCAGCCCTGTCAGTATTGTTGATCTTGGTTCCTCCCATGCTTTGCTACAGGTTCTTGACGTACAGTTGTGCTGCTTCTCGGATCGTGAATGGTCGTACTCGAACTGTCGAACGGCCAAGGTTAGCGTTTGCGCTCGACGGGTGAATTAAGATACGGAAGAAGAAGAAGAAGGAAGACGAACCTGCGACCGTGATGGAGGCGGCATTCGGATCGACAACCATGATTGCTAGCTATTGCGATGCTGTCTGTATTGTGTGGGTGTTTTGTTGTGCGAAGAAAAGAAGTGACTCGGATCAGTCCCGTTTGCCGGCTTCGAGGAGACTGTCGAGCAAGTCGCGAAAGAGAGCTCTTCGAGTCCGAGTTCACGTCCAAGTCAAGTGGTGCAGCAAACGGGGGTGTAAATCAAGAAATAAACAAAGCCGCTTTGCAGCGCGGGCCGAGCATGTGCAGTACGAAAGAGTATTGGGGAAGAATAAGAGAAGAAGCACGAGCTGCTGTGGGGGAAGGGGAGAAGGGGGGGGGGGGGGGGGGGGGGGGGGGGGGGGGGGGGGGGGGGGGGGGGGGGGGGGGAGGAGGGGGGAGGGGGGGGGGAGGGGGGGAGGGGGGGGGGGGGGGGGGGGGGGGGGGGGGGGGGGGGGGGGGGGGGGGGGGGGGGGTGGTTAGTGAGGGTGAGGGTGAGGGCGAGGTGGTGATGGAATGGAAGGAAGGAAGGAAGGAGAGAGCTGCAGTTGGATAAGAGATTAGGAGATGAGGAGTGACGGTAGGTGGTCGTGAAATGTCTTGATTTGAAGGGTCCCTCTGTTTCTGTCTGTCTGTCTGTCTGAGCTGTGCTGGGCCGGGCTGGGCTGGGCGGATCTGAGCTGACGGTGTGCGCACTCTGGGCTGTGTGCGTGCTGTTTGGCCGTGTGCTGTGACTGACGTTTGTTGTTTTCCCACCCGCCAGCTGCCGCCGTTGCCCCCGACGACCGGGAGCCTTTTTAGCGAGGTAAAAGCGGACCCGCTAACCCCAATCCTCCTGCCGAACCCACCATCAGTGAGCGACGAATGATAATGGATGTTGTCGCCTGAGCCACATCTGATAACAACGGGGCACTGTGGGGCTCACGTGGCTGATGTGAGCTGTGGCTAGTGTCAAATCCACTAGCCACAAACAATAATAAAACAACATCACCGCAGTGGGAGGACAAAGAAAGGCAAAGAAACGCTCCAAGGACCAGAACTACGGGTACACACTGAAACATGTCAGGAGTGAAGGGTTGGGCGAAGATGGGAAAAGCCGGGATAAATTTGAATCCACTTCAAACTTCAAAATTCATCAGACACCAACCCGTTGTGGTTTTAATCGTTTCATTAGGTACTTTCTTATTGTTCACTTTATTTCTCACCTTACTTACATAAACACCCAATACTCTAGGCTCAAGCATGTGACTACTTCTAGTCCGCAGTTCCTCCAACAACTCCCGGTGTCTCTGTAAAGGCGGTCCGCTTGACGGCGCCCTGCTCATCGCGTCCAAGCAAAAAACTCTCGGGAGGTCCCAAGTACGACTTTCTCACACCACCAAGGTCAACCACAACTTTTTGCACGATAATGTTCGGCAGAAGCGCCCACACGCGAAGCGTATACGCGCCCTCCTGCGTCACGTTAAAAGACGTTG
Organism: Colletotrichum cuscutae; assembly: GCA_030869315.1. Taxonomy (NCBI): domain Eukaryota; kingdom Fungi; phylum Ascomycota; class Sordariomycetes; order Glomerellales; family Glomerellaceae; genus Colletotrichum; species Colletotrichum cuscutae. The sequence goes on along the minus strand of MPDP01000270.1, from coordinate 419,598 downwards.
TCGTATAGTTGCCGGTGAGTCCCCAGACCGCATCCCCCACGGCATAGCCCCATCCATCCGGCATGTTCTGCCCCTGCGTCTTGCCCACCGGTTGCACTGTCTTGGGCTGCGGTGCACTTCCACCGGTCGGGTACAGCGAGATGCCATACTCGAGAGGGTTGCCATCCCCGAGATAGTTGGATGTGGGTGAGATGTACAGCGTGACGTTGGCTTTGCTGGTGTTGGTGAAGAGGTACATTTGGTACTCCAGCGCCGGTCCCTCACCCAGCTTGACCTTCTCCGACTCGGGCGGATACAGTCCAATCCCACCCAACGTGCGCCCGTAATTCTCAAACAAGTGATACTCGAGTTTGCTGCTGCTGTTGCTCGACCCGGTAGAGTTGCTGGGCTCAATGATGTTCTGGTAGTGCCGTCCTTCGATGGAAACATGTCCATCAGACTCAACAAAACCCTTGGTGAAGTTGGACGGCACGGCCCGGTTGACAACAGGCACGATGACTCTCTGTCCTGATCCACCGTACTTTTCTTTGCCTTTGCACGGCGTCGTAACATTGATGTACACTTGCGTCGCGTTGGGAGCTGTCGGCGCATTCTCCCAGTCGATCGAGATCCAGACACGACTGTCCGTACCATTGTTGCCGCCAACCGTGCCATTATACTGGGAGAGCTTGACCCAGGGCTGCCAAGGGCTGGCCGTCCAAGGGCATGCAGTATTGCCACGGGTAAACACCTCAAAGTAGCGCGAGATGGCCCCGTAGGGATCCAGTGGGGGCACGGCGAGGTCGTTGGCGGAGTTGGTGTGCCACTTGTCGTCACCTTGAACGCTGGCGTTGGACCCCTCGACGCCGACACCAATCTGGCCACCCAGAGATGGGAAGGCTGTCTGAACATAGCGCATATCTGGGAGCGTGTTACGCATGGGCTGTTGCCAGTAACCATCATATCCGAGGTGGGTTTCTGTTGCGCGTCATATTAGCACTCTTCACAACAGAAAGAGCTTTTGGTTCTTCAACTCACGATCAAGCATATGCTGCCACTTTCCCTCGAGCAGTTCGTCCCATCGGATAGTCAGCTCGGCGTCCGCATCGAGTAATTTCCTGGACTCGTCGATGATATCGTTTGCCAGGTTGCGCTTCTGTCCTGCAAACAGCTGGTTCTTCGCACCGTTGATCTGGATCTTGTGCAGGATCTCGCCAGCCGAGATGGGATGCAAGATCATCTCGAAGAAAGCCGCCTGATATTCCTCAGAGAGGGCATCGTAGACGGCTTGAGCTTGCTCGCGGAGGGTGGCCCACTGGCCCAGAACCGCGTCTGCCTCGTTGTAGTTGATGACTGAGTATGTGTTTGGCTCAACCAATTCGTACTTTCTACGAGCAGCGTACATGCCATACCGCGTCAAGATGTCCGTGATGTTGACTGCGTGGTCGCCGCCGAACTCTCTGGTTGCCCAAGCCTCGAGCCACTTACCAGTGCCGTCAACCCCCCATTTCTCGGTGTCATAGGCGAGGTCGAAGAAGTGACTGATGGGAATCTCGAGCGGCTTCAAGTCACCGACGTTGACAATCCAGATCCTGCGCGCATTCCGGGCATACGCCAAAGACATCTGCTCCGCCGTCTTCTCCAGCTGAATCGTGTTGATCCACTTGTAGTCGCGCGGGTCACCGACATAGTCAAAGTGGTAGTAGACACCGGCACCGCCGCTCCGGTCAGTCTCGTTTACCAGTGGTAGCCTTCGGACATTGCCCCAGTTGTCGTCAGCCCACAGTAGAGTGATGTCCTCGGGCACGACGAGGCCCTTTTCTTGGTACGACTGGACCTCTTTGTAAAGGCACCACAATGACGGAACCTCCGAGGCACTGTCGATTCCAAGTCCCTCTTCGATGATCGATCGCTGATTGGTCACGAGCTCCTCCAGCATCTTGACGATGCCTTCGACTCCCAAGTTGCCCTCAATAGCGGTATCACCCGTGCCACGCATGGCCATCGTCCACAGGCTGTTGCGAGCGTAGGGCTTGGCACGCTGCACGCCGTAGCGGAAGTAGTCGTCAATGGTCTTGTTGTTGAGGTTATAGGCCCATTGGCCCTGGTAGAATGTTCTAAACTCGTTTTGAGCGCGCATTAGAGGCTCGGTATGAGAGCCACCGAGAACGACTTCGTATGCGTCAAGGAGGGGTTGGTTTAGCGGGTCGTCGATGTAGACCATGCTTCCCCAGAGCGTAGGCCAGAGATAGTTGGCACGGAGACGCAGGAGAAGCTCGCTGACGAGACTGTAGAAGTGGTAGTTGTACCCTGCGGCATCATTCCAGGTGTCGTTCCATTTGGTTCTTTGGGCACGTTAGCCTTTTCCTCCCCAAGAGAATGGAACTGACTTACGAAACCCAGCTAGACAGACCAGGCTGCTCATCGTTGATGAAGAAACCACGGTACTTGACCGCAGGAGATCCTTGGACCTTACGTTCGGGCAGAGCGTAGATCTCAGTCACTTTCTTGGGCGGCACATCGGCCCAGAAGTACCATGGGCTGACTCCAATCTGCTCGCTGACGTCGTAGATGCCGTAGATGGTGCCTCGAGGGTCACTACCGGCAATGACAAGGGCCCGGGAGCAGCCCGGAATGGGCTCGTCGATCAGTTGGCTGACGAATGACTCCCATTGTCCTTCAATCTCACTCGTATTGAGTTTCTGGGCCTTGATGAGGCTGTCAATGACCTTTGAATGACCAATGGTGCCGACGATGACAACGGTGCGATCGGGGGCTGGATTGGTGTAGTTGGGACCGGAAAATGACTGTTCATCTAGAACTCGGTACTGTGGACAACGATTAGCGACCTTCCTCTCTTTAAGAAGAACGCTCTCCAGAGCCACTCAGACCACTTGGACTGCGGCACAGGAAGGAGACTCACAACGGTGTTATTGGTGACATCCACTGGCGCGAAGGTGTAAAGAGCAGGCTTAGAGCTGTTTCCGCCATTGCTGATCGTGTAATTTGTGCCGGTGACTCGGCCAAAATCCAAGGCTAGGTCGCCTGCTGCCCGAATGACGCCCCAGTAATCATCGTCTGATACGAGAATTTGGCCTGTCCCGACATCTCCTCCGGCAATCTGGAAGCTGCCTGAAGCACTCTCGAACGAGACGATCGGCTGCTGTCCCAATGCCGAGATCAAAGGTGCCAGGCTCGATAGGACCACAAGGGAGATTGACTTGAGGTTGACGAACGCCATGACTGCGGGCTTGTGAAGCTCACGCTCCACCTGTACAAGAACAGTGTCACGGACAGACAGGAACCAGCATCATTGAGAGGGAAGGGCTACCGCTTTAATTAAATACACAAACGAGCATCCAATAGCGCGCGCAAGTGCTTCAGTCCTCGGATCAGGAACGGTTGGAGACTCCAGACCAGGATGACGCTTCCATGGGGAAATCAGATTGAACAGGCATGGCAAGGTGGGATCGACTGATGGTACGGGGCATGAACGCACGAACGAACGAACGGCACCACAAGCTAGACAAACATGGAGAACCACCAATAATGGCACGAGAACCGCCTTCATGGACGGCCGGGGACGGATGACACCAGCCAAGATGGGATGACGGTTCCTGGCCGACGGGTAAAAGGGACCACTTCCTGGGTCTCCATGACAGGCCGGAGCAGAGGCCGAGGAGGTTACGAGGCATGCTCAGTACATAGAGAAGAGATGGTCATCCTCGATACGGGCGAGGGACACCCCAGCCTCCAAAATGCTTGAGTCGAGCTTTCCCCGCAGCGCGGCGCGGCCGGGTCCTCGAAGCGAGCGGCTTCCAAGACTCTTTTACCCCACGCCCGGCTTTGTTCGGCCACAACTTGCTCAAGAGCTGGTGCCGTGTTACGGTAGTGTGCTTCTCTTGAGTACTCTGAAAGACCCTTTGCTTTTGCTTCTTCTTCAAGCAAGTTGATTACACGCCAGATTGACCAGATTTTCTCAACTTACAATATCAAACAGGTCAGAGTTCGGAGACATTGAACTAAACGCAGACAAGATAGAAGAACTGCCTACCCCAAAAAGCAATCAGCCAGCTAGTTGCATGTAATTTGGAGATTTCTTGATCCGCGCGTGATCTCACGGCAAAAGTCACTGCGGGGAACAAACTAGTTGTGACATTGGAAGTGGAGAGTTGCATTTAGCCGCAAAGTGAACATGATCCCGGCCGCCACCAAAAAAACTCGCCTTGTTAGCAACTTTGGTCCCCCAGATTACCCGGCCACCCTAGTCTTGCTAAACAAAGTGGCAAGGAAGCCATCACCATGAGTAGCCCGACCGCTTGGGTTCGTGATGTGAATTGGAGAACTTCGGCACGTCTTGCCGTCCCCACACGAACAACCGTTCATGTCTACGGAGTACTGCGTACCTACACGCATGTAAGGTACTTGCTCAAACGCGTCACCACTCACGCAATCCCGGCCATCTCATATCGAGCGGGAAGAGGAGCATGGAAGCAACAACATCGTACTTTTGATCCTGTTCAGCAAATACCTAATCTGCCTGGTTCACGCCAGATCGATAATGGACCTTGAAGATGTACGCAGAAGACGAACCTCGAGAGAAGGAAACCTCGTCGATCTTTCTGGGTTCCGCCTCGATCCAAATACGATGTGTGATGACAGTCCCGTACTGAATAATGGTTGCAGACTTGGGCATCAAATTCGACTTGTATAGGCCTGATTGATCCGTGAATCGACACATCATGTAGTCGCGAATCTCTGACAGTCTCTCCTCAGCCTTAACACCAGGGATCACCTGTGCGTATCTCATCAGCAGCTCCGATTCGGTCCCTTCGACCGAGAGCTCGTCAAAAAGTGCCGCCCACGGTCGACAACGCGAGCCATCCCACTGAAGGCCACAGATGATGCCCAGGGTAACTTTCTGTAATGGAAATCCGAATTGGATCTTGAAACAATGCGTCCCAGCGAAATTGTCGAGCCCGTGGCAGTCAAAGACAAAGTCTGCGACGGAGGATCGCACGCATGCCTCCACGGGGTTCGCTGTCTTGGAGATAATCAAGTTTTTGAGCTGCGAGTCGTACTCGAATCCGATCTTGGCTCCCATGAAGGACGCCAGCCGCGTCGTTTCGTGATCGTATAGCGTCTTGCGGATGCAGGCATCAAATGTGTCCAGCGTGGCATTAGACCATTGTAATCTCGAGTTGTATGCATACACCTGATCTGGAACCGCTCTAACAAACGTCGTTCCGACCTTGAGTAGCCAGATTGCAAGCCATTTGGGGGTCCCTTGCGTTCTGACACTGGTTTCGAGACAATCAAGACTCAATGCGTAGAACGCGTCGGCATCGTTCGCCGCTTCCGCAGCGTCATTCGCCGGCAGCCTGAGCTTTTGGGCCTTGACTTGGAGACCGTTGTTGGTGAGGGTAAAGTCGTTCCTGAACTGAAATCGATCTCGGTGTCTCATGAGGGTAGAGCAGTATGTAAAGTCTGCTGGAGACTCTGCGAATACACCACTGAGCCCTGGAGCTGAAGCCGCTTGGTAGTCGATCTTTTTCTGCCACGCAAAAAGGCTCAAGTCGTTGGTCTCATTGGCGATGTGTTCTTGAAGTCTTTGAAATGCTTTTGATCCCTCGCCATATAGCAATGGCATATTGATATCAAAAATACCAAGGAGGCAATAGGCAATGTCCTCGACTCTTGTGGTTTTGCGGCCGGCGGCCCAGGACATGCGACGTGCTACCGGGAGTGTTTGTAGGTCTGAATTGTCTTGTAAAATGCTCACGTCAACTCGTGTGATCTCCTGAATAATAGTTATGAGGTCGCTTTTCTCGCCTACGAGGTTCCATTTCTTGTCGTAAAACTCGATTTGCTTTGAGGCTATCAGCTCTTGGAGAGTCCAGCCCCGAGAAAACCAGCGGCACTTGGGTAATTTGTCTCTGAGGTAATCGTAACGATATGTGCCCCTAAGCCCTTCAGGTATTGGACTTAGGTCTGCTAGGTAGACGTAACATATTTCGGCCGATTGATACCAGGAGTACATGGAGTTGATGGCTTCTGTCAACTCGGCGCTGCTGCTTTTGTCAATGCAGCATGTGTCGACCCATGCGTACTTGAATTTGGAGCGGGCAAGCTTGCAGGTCATCCTGATTTTGTTCCATCCTGTTTTCGTCTTTGCACTGTTCAGATTCGACATGTGGTGAAATTCGACTTCTTGGTTGCCCCAGGCGTGGGAGAGAATGGCGTACGAGCGTGTGCCATTCTGTCGATGATCCGCAACGCGATGCAGTGTTGTTTTCTGTGTGTCGATCAGCCACATGGCCAAGGCTGTGCACCAAAGGCCCAGAGTAGTACGAGAGGAATGCCCCAATGCTAGTAAGTATGTTGAACGTTCTGAGAAGGATGGATCATGCGTCGTTTGTGCGATCTCGTCAAGCAAGGTAAGCAAGGCTGGCAACTAAGTCCAGATACGGACGCGTGACCACCTATCACGTCGCGGCCCCTCATCTCCTGCATTCTCATGCATGACTTAGGACCAATACAGATGCCGGTTCACATATCAGAGGTTATCCCAGCTTCTTCATCCGCAGCTCCAGAGACAGCAATTCGGGTCACTATGAAACGGCGGTCGTTGAAATGCAGGACCTGTCAATTTGTTCAGCGTCACGGCCTGCGATGAGTACAGTGACGGAAATTTTCAGTGCATTCCTTACAATTTTTATGTACATCCCAAAACCAGCTACGCCATTGAAACTCCGCTCAGGAGGGTTGCCGTTGTCGTCCCGAGTCTCGAAAATCGTGTCAATCGATGAAAGCCTCTCGCAGTGACACTTGCCATGATTGGGATGCATCCGTGTCGCAACGTCCCCATGCGCCGCCGTCCAAATAGTTCAATGCCAGTCATTACTTGACTACGATGCTGGGGGCACGTAGGCGTATCTCGGTATTTGCGCCATGCGCTCCTCAGGGCTGACCTCTGTGTCTGCATAGAACATTCTGCCGTTCTTATCCTTCTTCGACTTCTTGTCGCCTGCGGCCTCATCACCGGCTTCATCTTCGGGCTTCTTGGCTGGCTTGATACCGGACTCGGCTCTGCGAATGAGCTCGTCGATTTCGTCTCCGTGTTGTGCCGCTCCAGAAACCAGCTCATCGACAGTGGATGCTCCTGGGAAGTCAGGCGGCGGTGCGCCAGAGCCATTCCAGAACTGGCCGCCATGTTGGGGCGGTCGTTGAGGCAGACCGGGCATCGCTTGAAGGCCACTCGACGGTCTCGCGGGAAGAGATGATGCAGAGAAACCGCCAAAGTTGCCTTGCGGATAGCCCTGTTGAGGGTAGGCCGGAGCGCCAGGGGCAGCACCAGGCGGGTAATTCGGATCGGGAGCCGCACCGTAAGGCACTTGAGGCGGCGGGTACGGAGAGTTGTTCTGTGACGGATGATTAGCCCAAAGCCACACATGTATAACACTTTCGGTGTATGGATACTTACAAATGCACCCGGGCTGGCGCTCGCAGGGGCGCCATTGGCAGGGCTGCCACTAGTAGCAGGAGGATGCCCGGCGGCCAGTCGTGCGCGATGCTCGGCAAGGCGGGCCTTCAACTCTTCGGGAGTCTCAACCTTGAGTTTCTTCCTCGGCTGTTTCGACTGGCCAGGTAAGGGGTTGCCGGTGGCGATCCTGCGGTCCTCTTGGGCCTGATAGAAGTTCTGGATGATGCGGTTCCTGTGCTGGTCCAAGATATCCTGGGGAATACCCTCCATGCCGAAGATCTCCACATCGAGGCCTTGTCGATTCGGTAGCGCATTCTCGACTTGGGTGAGAGTTTCCTTGTGAACTTGGTTCAGATGGACGGAGAGACCTGCGCAACACGAGACATTAGCTTACGATGCCACAGAGGACAGCGTGCGTGGTGGACTAACCTCCAGCGGTATTGAGTCGGCGACCGCATCTGTCGCACTTGAAGTGCTTGGCTTTCTGATGGGAGATGAGAAGCTTCAGATCTTCAAAATCACGCTCGCCTGCAAACAAGTCAGCACACGCGCTCAAATCCGAGACGCGAAAGGCAATGAATTCATACAGTAATAGCACCAAGGCCGGGAGAGGACGTCCTCGACGTCGGGGTGTCCGCGCTTCTTCTTGCCCATCGCGACGGTTGTTACTTCAGATTTATTCGGAGGCGATGAATGCTGGCGTAATCGCGATTTCGTAGTTGTCTGGTGAGGATAGAGCGAGGTGGAATGCGGCGAAGAAGTGTGACGTTCACAGAGAGATACCGTGGCAGTCTGGCGAAGGGATTGAAGCGAGCTTGCTCGACCAGCAATTCACTGCACCTGCACCGAGTTGAGAGCAATTGGGCGCTAACCCGGATATAGACTAGTGTCTTCTATGATCTCTCATTGGTTCTGACACTCGAAGACTCCACCCAGTCTGGATGACCCGATAGAAGTATAAACACTGTAAAACCACACAGTACGTACCTCTCGGCCCCGGCTTGGCCCAAACGGCGGCCGAATCGACGATCCTCGCATCAATCAGCTCAGCCATCTCACAACGACAAGCCATGAACTCACCACGCACATCCACCCAAGAGACTTTTCAGTACGGCATATGAGACCCTGAGCACCAGTAATTCCAGGTCATACGGTCTCTGCCTTGAGCCTGATTTGAGTTTGGATTGAAATACCACCAACTGAAAACACCGTATTCCTGTGTCAAACCTCGAACTGCCCACTTCCGGAATTCCTACCACTTGAGGAAGATATTGAGGATTCGATGCGGTTTCTTAACAACATCACGACAAATTTGCCAAAAAATCCACGATACGATGTCGCGGCGCATGCCAGATGAGCTCTGGGTGTATATCCTATCACATCTGTCAACCTTCAAATGCCTTAGAGATGCAGCCCTCACTTCTCCAACTTGGCTCCGATGCGCCTCGTCAGCATGTCGGCAGGTGGTCCTGAACGAAATAGGCCACCTTTCACTTCCTTATGCTGTCATGGCGCTGGAGTCCTCCAAATTTGATCCGAAAGACCTGAATCTCGTTGCCGCCTTTAGTGACGAATATCTCAAGAGACGGCCGCGTGTTCCTCCCACCATCAGCTTATCAGATGGCTTCCAACTAGCAGAATTACACCAGTGCGTCGGCCATCTGGGGTCCAAGTTCCGGGACATGGCACTGCATCGTCTCATGAAAGAGCAGTGTAGTCTCGCCAACGACCGTCCTGACTGGCCTGACGCACCTTCTTCCTCTGAGAAGCCAACCGATGCCGAGTCTGCTCGTTTTCACAGAGCCCTCTATCGATTCGAGGTCTACTGCAAGCTTTTCAAAGACCCCGAAGTTGTACGATTCAACCTGGATATCGTAAACTTCCAGAGAGCGCACTTTTTTGATTACCTGTCACTTTGGGAGATTGAGCAATTGGTTGCGACAAGGGACTTTCTTGCAGCGGTTGTCATTGGTCCTCGTAAGTTATCCGTCATCTCTCGAACCTACATCATGTTGAATATTGACAATTCTCCATAGCATTGCGTGCGCTCGTGGAGCTTCGTAAGATCGAGGCTCTGCAGACACACCATTGCGGCCCTAGAAATGGCGCTCAAGTTGTGTACTGGACCGCTCCAATCTTACCTCCCAATTTGGAGCGCGGTGATTGCCACATCAACCAGAACCAGGCTCGACTGCTATGCTTTGGGATCAAGTTTCTCTACAGGGTGTCAACATCACCGCCAACTCAGTTCTACCAGCTACTTCTCGCCCTCCCGCAACAGCCACGGTACGCCAGTTACAACCGGGTTGGCGAGATTTACTCATGGTTCACGGATGCTGTTGACAGATGCGTCGAAATGAGCAACTTGGAACTCCCGATCAGGAAAGCTCTGTCATCCTATACTCCGGACGAGTACAAAGAGCATGTCCGACAGTCATTGATAAGCGAGGACACCGATAAGGGCCCAGAAGAAGCCTGGTATTGGGCATATCAATCTTTTCCAGGGTCAACCTGCAATGATCCTCGGATGACGAACTGTCGTCTCTTTGGCTTGTTCTTCTGGGACTCTGCTCGGCTCAACACCATCAACTTCTTCACCCGGGTCGATGTTTGGTGGTGGCGGTGGGAAGGGGCCCGGCAACCAGACTTCGACTGGGAAATCGAAGCGACGGTTCCTCCGGCATCCTTTTGGTGACGGCAGCCTCGTGTATGCTTCCCACGACCATTGACATTCTCGAGCTGCAAGGGGGGTGCGCATTAGGTCAGCGTAGGGTCACATGACTGGTGTGCCACGGTCAGTCCAGCCAGGCTTGACCTCTCGCAAGAAACAGGCCTCTCGTGATATACACGGGCGGGCATTACACTCTTGCGCCTGCTAAAAGAAACGTCTGAATATCTGAGCCACAAGCTTGCAAGTGGGGATGCGCTCAAAATGGGACATCGATACAAAGGCCATCGCTATCAGAAGCCAAGGAAGCTGGGTCAACGACCAAGAGAAGAAAGGCAGAAAAGAGAAGGCGACTGGATCTTGAACGATTCAAAGGCTCCGGACGATGGGCAGAAACATCGACTTCGACTGTAAGACGGAGTGAAACAACGAGAGACTCTGTAAAGGCAAAGAAGGAAGAAGGAAATCGAGACATGCGTCCAGCATTGCCTACCATCTTCCAGAGGGCTCAACGATATCCAGCAACCTCACGCCGGCTTCATGAGACTTTGTGAGCCATTGCACATCTCAATGAGATCAACGACGAGGAAAATGGGAGAAGGCATCCAGCTTGGATGTTAGAAGGAAGAGGATCGGTCTAGTGCGGGCCCGGGCTCCGTGTCGGGGTCGGTGGCACGCAACGGGGGAAGTGGAATACTGTCCCCTGATTGGCCACTTGGAGGAGAGAGAGCAGCCCGGGGGAGCACTCACCATATAAAGCCCTCGAGCTTCCCACCACCCTCCATCTCGCATCCCATCCTTCTCCCCTCTTCTTTCTTCCGTGTTATCAGAGAAACTTCTCCAATGGCCCAAATTCCCCTTTGACTTTCGCTTTCCATCCTAGACAGGTTCCTATATCTTGGCAGAGCCCATCTCAGACCTCTCATGCTTGCCTTGGCACACACTTCCTCTGCACCACCCCGAAGGAGATATTACAGGCCGTCATCCTCCATCACATTTCCTCATCAACTGATAAACTCCATCACCCAAAAGCTTCCTCATTCATCGCCAGTTCCATCAAAAGTATCTCCGGTCCTGCTCTACGAGGCCTCGTTAAGATAGCACCATGGCTTTCTTGCCTCTCGACTTTGATACTAACCCAGACTTCACCACTGTGCCACGATCCAGGTCTTCAATGACACCAGGACGTCAGATGTGCTCAGTAATGGTGCCATCGCAGGAGAGCGCTGCCCCTCACGGTTACAGGCACAGAGATGCCCTTGCCGGGCCACGTGATCGACGTTCTCCAGCGTCCCCGACACAGACGTCGATGCGGGCGTATTGCCCTGCCGACTACAGAGGCAGCGTCGCGTCCAATCCTCTAAGTGATGAGCAGCTGTACAGCATACCGCCGTCTCCGCGCCCAAGGCACCAGCCTTCGTCATACCGACGAAGCCCTGGACCCGTCTCGCAGAGACGGGGACGCAGCCCGGATCATGACAGCCTTGTTGCAATGGGATCATGGACTAGCCAAAGCACCCACAATGAAGAGCCATGTACAAGATCCGGACGTGAAAAAGGCAGCAGCAGCAGCTTCCACGACGGCGACTTTTCAGCCAAGTATGCGCCATACGATGACTTCATCCTCTTCCCCGATGATGCTGGAGAATACATTCACGAGGACTTCACAGTCCCCGCCCACTCATCGTCAGCGCTTGGGGTTCCCCGCATTACCAGGCTCCGCACACCAGACCTGGCGCCGCTGTCGACAGATGTTCAATTCTTCCCCTGCCTCGGCGATGAATCTGAGCGAGACAGGATTAACGAGGCCTGGTACATTGCCGGTCGGGAGAGGGTTGAGTCTCAATGTCAGTGCTCTTTTCCCAAGCTCATTATGACACATCGTGATGTGCTGTTTCGTGAAGCTCAATTGCTGACTTTGACGCAGTGGATGATGCCTTGGCTTACATGGCGGCTGTAGAGGGACGCAGTCGCACGCGGAGAGGGTGAGAGCCACCCTGGAGGGATCCTTGGATCATTTCGTGATGAAATCAGATGCGATCGTCGTCTTTTGATTAAGATTGGTCGAGATGGCTGGTCCATGTCTGGCTGTTTCTGAATTGATGTCCTGGTGTATGGCGTTGGGGCAAGGCGTTCGTCTAGATGGAATGGACAGGTTGACAGGCAACCCATAATCTGTGATGTTTTCTACAATCAAAAGGGAACTCTCAGTGAATCTAACTCTTGTCTTCTTGAACCGAGGTATTTGTGTTTGAAGTGGTTGAAGCCATCGTCAATCAAGATGTAGAGAATCCTGGTGTTACAAGACAACGACAGGGAGGCCGCCGGATCTCAGCAGGCACAGTAAGGCAAGGCAAGGCCATGAAGGTATAAGTGAGATTCAAAATGAAAAGCACGTATCGTGCCTGTAGTCCTTGTCCATCAACGAGAACGGGAATGAAAGTGGGAGCCAAAGTGAAGACGAAAACCTCGCAGAACCACTTACACGGGCTGGACCCGAAGAACGACGAGTTCGGGGGAGGACGAAGGGACGTGGGGACGTAAAAGTTGGGGGGGAGGGAGTGACGTTGAGTGAGAGCGGCCGGGGGACCCTGCAGAGGCCTTACGTAAGATACCTGCTGACTAACAAGGTTTCATGCTCACCGAAGGCACCTGTGCTCACCGAGCTGCCTTCACCTTGCTGGTGCGGACCTTGGGAGCAGGACGATGCCTCACGATACTCGATATGCTAATGTACCGGTATCTGAGAAATCAAGACAGAAGAACACGTTCCCCAGTAGAATAGACATTGAGGAATCTTTTAATAACATACACTTGCAAAAAAGATCAATATTGAGCGAATGGAGATTTATTCGATTATTTTAGCACTCTTCGCAAAGGAAGATATTGTAGTTCAAACTCACGAACCAACTACTTGCCCATTGTGACTCTGAGTTAATCGAAAGATCGTAACCATTTCGAACATTTGGTTCGCGATTGGACGATAGTCTGGAGGATTCATGACTTGGTTCACGATAAACTAGATTTAACTAATTGTTTCTCATTCGAATTTCTAATTTCATTAGGGGTATCATCTCCAATAACTCGACTGCTCGGCTCAAGCAAAATCTCTCTTTCCCGCTCTAAGCCTCTTGCAAGGTGGCTGTTCAGCTCCGGCGGTCCTTGTCAGGGAAGAAAGTGATCCTTGACATGTAGCGAGGACCAGGAGGGTTCCTCACCACAAGGTTTGCTCGAACGCCAACGTTGGGCTCTATCCGGGATCGCAAGGCCAGAGCAGTAGGGACCGGCAAGCCCCAGACCGAGTAGCCTCTTTTCATGCTGTCCTTGACACAGTCCCGTAGCACGCTGGTGAAATTTTCAGCTGACGGATGGCGCACAATTCCCATTTCGTTGAAGAAATGGGGGAAATTGTCGATGTCATGAAGGCGGCGGACTTCGGTGGATAGCTGGAGAGCGGCACCAGTAGGGGGTGCGCCATGACGGTCGAAGAGCTCGTCCCGGATTTGCTCCAAGGTTTTTCCGTTGGAAGGTCTGGCGATGCGGCGGAAGAGCTCCGAAAACATGAGGAGTCGGTATGAGGTGCGATTCGCCTCAAAGGTTCTCTTCAAACGATACCCCGAGACGTAATCCGGCTCGAGATAGCTCAACTCCGGCATATTGGAGCCCCTCCTGTCGAGCATCCAGACGACGTTGCGCGTGATGGCTTCGGTGATGATCGCTTTTCTCATAGCCTCCGTCATATCGAAGTCGCTGATGAGGAGGTAGACCAGGAGGTGACCAAGATTCGGACAAGATATCTTTGAGGTCTTACCACCCATAAATCTCTTGATCTTGTTATTGGCGTCGGTGACCAGCTTGGGATCCGCCGTCGCCAGGCAGAGCAGAAGGTGAAATAGATGGAAGTAAGACTCGATCGCCTTCTCTGACGCGTGCTGCAACGTACTCATCTGTGGAATCCTGACATTACAGTTGCCTCTGTATGCTGCGCCGCTAGATGATGTGTGTGCATCTACTTGATTGAGCCGCACAACAATGTCGTTCATGAAGGCGGCGAGAACTCCCACTGCAGAGTTGTTGGCGCTCGGTAACGAGATAGCCACGGCTAGACTATGCATCACGGGTGTAACATAGTCTTTGACGGAGCTCCAGTGACGGCGGCTCAGAGGCAGCGGAAGCCAGTGTTTGAAGGCGACATTGTGGACGGAGAAGCGGACTCCCAGGTCCTGAAATGCCGGCAGAGAGATGAGGTCAAACTCTGATTCTATAGCCCGCTTGCGTTTGGGGACCATGACGCCTACACCGAGCTTCGTATCTCGGAAGTTGGTTTTGGTCACAAAGCATTGGAGTTCTCTCAATCGGATAACATCATATCCGCGAAGTATGTCTGCAATCCGCGGCCAAGCCCGTGAAAAGGAGAGGAGATCCGCGAAGTCGAGACTGTGGAGAGTTTCTAGCAGAAGCTCGTCAGGCAAAGCGGCCAAGACACATCCCTGGCGGTCTTTGGAGGCAGCCGCTATAGTCGCAGCACTTGACGAGGATGATGATGATGATGGCGTCGGCGACAAGGCTTTCAGGGCGTGCCTTCGAGCTCTTCTAAAGTCTGCCTTGCTCTTGGTTCCATCAAAGTTGCAGTGAGGACATTTGAAGTCCTGCCGGCATTTGAGGCTCTCTTGCCGATACCACTCAAGAGGCTCGGTGTAAAATCCGCCCTCCTGCTCCAACGAATCGCTGCTGAAAAAGCTCAGCATTTGAATGGAAATGCCCTTGAGGGTATACGCCGGTGTGTATCCCTCAAACGTATTGAGGATTGATGCGCAGATATAGGTGTCAAAAACATTGGGATGCACCATTCGCGTGTTCATCTTGATGGTGGGAGCGACGAGAGGATAGCGGTCTCCGAAGTTGACGGTGGTGTGCATGGGCATCCAGCCCTCTGGCTGCAGAACAAGGCATGCCCGGCGAACATCGTTTTCTCTGGTATGTAATGCAACGCGAGGGTAGGGGTTTCGCTGTAACTCGGCAAAGTCCTGAAGCAGTCGGCGCTGGAGATGTGCAGCCATGGTAGTGGATGTTTGTTGATGGTCTCTTTAGAGGTGATGATGGTAGAAGGCTGATGATTTAACGGGAGGATGGAGACATCAACTAATCTGCGTCGTTATGTATGCGCATAAAGACTGAGGCCGCCTCTTGCTCAGGATTATTTTATCAAACTGTAATTCGGGCTGAGCCAATCGCCGGATTGTCGTAGTTGTGCCATGCTGGAGTTTGCCATTTGGCCTCATTTTCGTAGAGGCCTCAACGGGGCAGCGCAGCCACACATTTGAGCCGCCTCACGCCCGCGATCCTTCCGAGGAATAGACATCTCGATATTTCCTTTGTAGGTACTTACCTCAGTGCTCCCAGACGCTGCTGCATTCGCAAAATTAGGAGAAAGAAACTTCAGGCGCGGACTCCCATTCCTGCTTGCCTGCTGCGCCTATTTGGGTTCCGGCACTCTGTTCAGTGGCTCTCAATCGTGTTGTGCTTAATCTGCAATAGAATGCAAAAGCTTCGGCGAATAACAAGACTTCTCACGCCAACTTGATCCTTTTCTCTCGAACCCGGCAACTCGTCTCTCAGGAGGTTTGCAGGAGACCAAGTCACACTGGAATCAAATGATCGTGTCACCGAGAGAAACAGTACCGCAGCAGGATTTCAAGTGAAAATGATTTGCAGAAGAGAAAGAAGGCATTGTAGGAGACACAGGGGAACTCGTTGCTCCTCTCTACTGTCTTGCCCCAGGCCCGTTTCTGTGCTCGTCTATGGTATCTTGGTATCGAACAAACGCTCACTCTCTTGCTGTAACCTGTTGAATGCTCGTTCACAAACCAGAAGAGTGTTCCGCTAGACCCCCGATCGATGAGGGGGTGGTGCTGGTGAGATCAAATCGCCAGCCAATGCCTAATTAACCCAAAGGTAGATGCTCACCGCTACCTTAACGCCGCCAATATGCAATGAGAAAAGGTGGGAGTGTCTTAGCGAATTCCATCAACTCCGCCGAGGGGATTGTTGCTTCATCTGTACCCTACGTACATTCATAAAGGTTGATTTCGTCTCAAACGTCTCCGTCTTGGGATTCCAGAATCCCCAGACGTCGATCAATACGAAGCCCTTGGGTAGTTCGCATTCAACGAAGCCTGAAACGAGGATGCAGCCGCGCGGAGGAGATGGTCGTGTGGGCTTCCAGGACTGCGCAAGCTTCCTTCGGAATTCTCTTGCAGGGCCGTCTGTTATTTGCTTCATCCCCTCTATATGGGATATGGCGGTGTCCCTGACAAAGTTTGTCTTGCCGCCGCTCTCTGGCTCGTCTGCCTGTGATGAATCCGTTGTCTTGCTGACATTGTGAGAGGCGTTCTCTGCCGGCGTGCCATCAGGAGTCTGTCTGTTGGCAGACGGAAGAGGCCCCTGAGTCTTTTGTTGCATGTTGCCACCGTTGACTGACGGAAACGTTTGAACAGGCTTGCTTGACTCGAAACCAAGGGCTCGGGAAATATCCATGTAGTGTTGTTTCAATAGCGCACTCGTAAAAGCCCACGAAGACACGGCAATTGCATCCGGCCAAAGTATCTTTTGTAGGCGTTTAACGGTCAACGAGTCAACGGGCTGAGTTGACCAGTACAATCCATCGCCTTGCAGCAGTAATCTAGAGCGTATTGTTAGTGGCTACCTGATCGCGTGTCATGGGATGGTTTGAGTTCGCGTACCCAGAAGAGTAGAACACCGGTGGTGGTCGGTATGGAAAGTCGATGTCCAGCCAATATCTACGAAGCCTTACTGAGTTGCCACATCTAGCTGTGATTACCGGGTGCCTCTCGACCGAGGACTTCACCCAGTTGGCAAGGTCGGCTAGTGACAGCGATCAGTCGGGAGAACATTTGCAGCCAATTCTCAGGATAGGCACTTACCGCGAATTTGGGTCTGCGTCCCCTTTTGTTTGCTGAGTTTGACGAACTCTAGCCACTCGGGGTCGCTGCCCTTGTACGGTGGCTGGTTGACAGATTTCGTCGTAAAGGGGAACGGAATGAACCACGGCTCGGCATCCTCCTGAGCTATTTCTTCGTCAAGCGCCTTCTTCTCCGCCGGTGACAGCTTCTCGTATTCGCGATCTACATGTCGAAAGAATGGATTTAAAACGGTGGACCAGTAAATGTGCCAACAAGCGAGCGAAATGCCTGCTCCGATGAGGAAAGTTCTAGGCGCAAGGTTAGTGGAAGCAGGCTTGACATGATTTGTGTGACGTGGACATACCCGGCCCTAAACCTAGGCTTTGAAAGCTTCACCCTCTGCACGATGACAGTCTGTTGGCTGAGAATTTGTGGCGCGACTGCGCGAACAGCCAAGGTGCTCGCATTCGATATGCCAGCGCGAGGTCGGAAAACCCGCCACATCACTGTAGAGGGGGCTCGCCGCTCGCCGAGCGCCGGCTGCCGGACACGGAGGAAGGACGAGTATTTTTTCGATAAGAGTTCGATGGCGTCGATCGTGATGCTTCAGCTTGCTTCAGCTTCGTCGTGGTTCTTTTGATGGTTGGTGGAGATGGATAGAGGATGGCAACGACGGCGGCGGCGGCAGCGGGATGGATGGCGACGAGAGGCAAACCATGGAAGTCGGTAAAGTCGCGGTTGATGAAAGAAGAATCAGGGCGCAATACAACGAGTTGAAGGTGGCCTGGTGTCTGACAGCGCCCTCGTGGCGGCTTAGGCGACTGCTCTGATGTACGATGTATGACAACGTTAGATTAGAGGCGGCTATTGATTCTCTTTCGCATTGTACCAACGGGAGGTTCTAGATGCGTGAATGCGTTGCTATCGGCACACAGTGTGACGAAAGCCCCTCCGATAACGTCCCGCCACTTCTGTTCTGTCGTGGTGCATGAACCGTGGACTGTTGGCGGCGAGGAATGCGGCAGCTTCAAAAGGGCCCGTAGCTTACCTAAGGGAAGTCTCAACTGTCCCGGCAGGTACGTACAGTGCAAGCCTAAGAACCTCAAACACGGATCATGTACATAGTAGGAATGTCCACTGTCCACCTCAAGGGACCTTCCCTCAGGTCCACAGTGGGATTATGTATTATCTAAGCAAGCCGATCATAGTGGAGCAGCCGGAAGAATATCTCTGCCGATATCCGTTTTTGGGACACGGGGGTTGGATGGGCTTGGCCTGGAACGTGTGGCAGTAGCAACAGCGTCCAGGCGGAGCACTGTGAGCTCGACATCCTCGACGCACGCCGCAGCTTGGTGAGAGAGCAGCAAGCAGCAAACAGTCGCATCCACATCCTCCTCCCCTCCACGACATCATCACCGAATCCCCACCTACGAGCTCCAACCACATCAGACGACACCATGAAGCTCTCCGTAGGGCTCGCGGCTGCCCTGACCGGCGTCGCGACCGCGCTCTCTTCGGACCAGCCCGCTGACGTATATCTCCTGCAATCGAAGCAGTCTTCGAGCTCCGATATTCCATCATTACCACGACAGATTGCCCGCCTTATCCTCCTTCAACGCCTGTCACCCGAGGGTCAACATGCATCCTGGGATCTTCCCGAGTCTATCTCCAACGAGAACGCTGTCAGCTACTTGAACGAGTTCGGCAAGGCCCCTCAGGGCCTCTTCAGCAATGTCGTCTCCACAAACCCGTCGCAGCTCGTCGTCATGCTCGAGGGCATCACTGCCGACGATGCCAAGACGCTCCAGAAGTCTCTTGCTACCTCTGGACCTAGCTTCAGAGTTGGAGATGCTCCCTCCATCACGGCCAATGATATGCTGCTGGCCAACGACTTGCCGTCGGTTGGCGTCACCGCAAAGAACTGTGCTTTCGATAAGGCCATCAACCCCTTTGCCGAACAATGTTGGAGTGGCAAGTCCTCTGTCGTCAGATATGATACCAAGAAGGTGAGCATCGAATACTCCAACAGACCTTGCATCCTTCACAAAGAAACTAACCCTTTCTCTCCTTAGGACTCGTCAATCCTCGTGTCCCTCACTGAGAACGCCACCCTTCTCAAGCAGCTTGCTGCCAATGGCGAGATGGAAACCATCATCATCGCGATGCCCGAGTCATCTTGCAACTCCAAGTTGCGTCATTGGTCCTCAAAGCCCGAGGAGCTCCGTCGCCGCCAAGCCGAGGAAGTCATGACTATGACCGAGACTGACGACCACGATCCGCCCGCACCCACTACGCCAGTCCAGAGCACGGCGCCATTCGTTGGAAATGCCGAGAGGGGTACTATCCCTTCTTGCTTTGGCTCGCAGGATGCCTGTGTCAAGGCCACTGGTAATTGTTCGGGCCACGGTGAGTGCTTGAACAAGTACGCCAAAGCGGATGGCCAGTCAGCCGGAAAGGAATGCTTCTCCTGCATGTGCCTCGGAACTAAGAACGAGACCACTGGCAGCGTCACTCACTGGGGCGGCAGGACTTGCAGCAAGATTGACGTCAGCGTTCCCTTTTGGCTGTTCGTCGGCTTCGGTATTGCCATGGTCGGTACCCTGACCTTTGCTATTGGTCTGCTCTTCAGTGTTGGCGAGGAGAAGCTTCCGGGTGTCATTGGTGCTGGCGTCTCCAAGACCAAATAAGGATCGTTGTTGGATGGTCTCATTGAACAATAGGGATGAAAGGGCCTTGACCTCGATCAAGGCAGGGTGATTGTGCTTATAATCGGCAAGTGGTAGTCTGTACCATAGGTGTATTCTCATGTGGCGTTGGCATTGGCAGGACATTTCTCTCTTTATGCGGAGAGGTTATTTCTTAGACAATCGAAAAGAATTGAAGCTATGATAACATTATTCCTCTTTTCTAATCTGGGGTATCGCGATATATGAGGTACTGTCGGTCCTGAGTACAGTAGCTAGTCGACATCTCCTACGTTTGGACGATTATTCGGTGTCGTTCCCAGGCTCTCGAGGCCCCTTTCAACCCTCAGCTCGCTCGCTCCGGCATTCGTAATCTGTCTAGCTGGCGATTGCGTAGTCGACTCGACCGAAGCTCCGTTGCCCACAGCAGTAGTGTACTTTTGTCCAGCTTCGTTGAGCAACTGCTGCACCTCGTCCTTCCTGACCATGATGCCGTCCTTCTCCTGTGTCAGCTCATCCACCCGCTTCTTCTTCTCCGCAAGCTCGAGCTCCATGGCGCGCATTGTAGCCTGTAGCCTTGAAAGACAATCTGTCAGACTCGGCAGCGGCGTAATCTTTGGCGGAACCTGCAGGAGCTGTTCGGTGGGATTGCGCTCGGGCTTCTCTAAGCCGTCCATTCCCGACCTTGTCTGTGCCGCCTCGAAAGCTGCACGTCGTTCCGCCTCCGACGCATCGGACTCATCACCCGAGTCTCCTTCGGCCATCTTAATCTGCTCAGCCATCTCGCGCCTGCGGCGCTGCTTCTCCTCCCTTTCGGCCCTCTTACCCAGCGACAAGCTGCCATCCTCGACAAAGTCATCGAAGCCTTCGCCAAGATCTTCATCCTCGGCGACGAGGCGAGTTTCGGCTTTCTTCTTCCGCAGAGAGGTACCGCCGTCCTCGGTGTCGTCAAAGGAGATGAAGTCGCCATCTTGCTCTTGCGCCAGCCGAGCCCTGCGCTGCTTCCTCTCCTGGATCTCGGCTTCTGTGAGAATGTTTGTTTGGGCCGGCTGAGATGCAAACTCATCCTGGTTCACTATCAATGCGCCCTCTAGCTCAGAGGAGTCTAGATCCATCCCGTCTTCGTCTTCTATGCGTAGGGACGTTAGGTTCTGCGGCGTGTTTGGCGTCTCGTTTTGTAGTTCGCTGAGGTATTCTTTGCTGTACTTTGGACGGTCTTCATCATCGTCGCGGAATGATCGCATGGGTAATCGGTTCTTGAGCGCACTGTTTTCGAGTGCCTGGTGACCCAGAGTCGACTTCTTGGGGGTTGTGTATCCCGACTTTGCTCCCTGGTCGCCATCACTTCCAGCACCACCAAATGACAATCTTGAGGAGGACTGGCGCTTCTTTTGCTTCAGTGAGCTTGAACGGCTCACTGAAGGACGAATAACTACGGGTCCATCCTCATCCTCATCGTCCTGTGCAGCGACTTTGGGTTTGGGTTTCGTGGTTGCGCCGATTGCGCCGCCGCCGTTTGAGTCGTCGGTCTCGTTAAAGTTGATGCTCTTGCGCAAACCAGACTGGCGAAAAGGCTTCCTTGTGAATTTGACTGCTACCGGTTCACCCTCTGGAGACTCGTTAGTCTTGCGAAAAATATCAGCGCAAGGTCTCTGGAAGGGATCTGCAGACTCACCATCCTT
Source organism: Colletotrichum cuscutae (assembly GCA_030869315.1). NCBI lineage: Eukaryota > Fungi > Ascomycota > Sordariomycetes > Glomerellales > Glomerellaceae > Colletotrichum > Colletotrichum cuscutae. The sequence continues at coordinate 398,179 of MPDP01000270.1, read as the reverse complement.
TACTGGCTCTTGACTAGTTGGCGACGCTTTTCCCGCGTCATCTTCGTCGTCGTCAAGAACCTTGATTACTTTCGCTTTTCGTTTTGGCGTAAATGCACTCATTTTGTGTACTTTGAGGTTGCGAGTGTGACTTTTGTTCGGTGTGATGTCAGTCAGGCAGCTTCGCGACCTCTCGGAAAGGTGTTGGCGATAACGCGCCGATAAGACGATTATCTCCACGTGACTCCACCCAATTTTCCAGATAACGGTCGGTGGCAGAGAGATCCCCTCGGTCAGGCTGTCAGAGCTCCGTCGCGTCGCAAAGCTCACCTCGCGCGACATCATCAAACCGGCACCTACCCATTGAACTCCTCCTCGGCACTCTACACCCACCCACCAAATTACTCAAGATGGCGCCCGCACAGCCCGAGCTGAAGAAGGTACGGAAGCCCCGATTTCTCACGGACATACCAGAGTCTCCAGACTTGTTCGATGTATTGCCAGATAACGGAAGCTATGCAAGCTGCTTGGCTATCCCTCATTGTCCCGTCCATTGCTATTTGAGATTTCGGAAAGCTAACACGTCTTTCCGTAGTACCTTGACAAGAGACTGTTTGTCCAGCTCAACGGCAGCCGCAAGGTCATCGGTGTTCTCCGCGGTTACGATGTACGCAGTCTCCTGACATTCTGCTTGGGTGCGGCCCCTGCTAACCTGTGTCAAAGGTTTTCCTGAACATTGTGCTGGACGAGGCTGTCGAGGAGAAGGAAGGCGGCGAGAAGGTTCGGATAGGCATGGTAGTATGTTGCGAAAGACCCCATTTCCAACCTTTTTATTTGGAACATGGAACACTAATATAGCAACAGGTCATCCGCGGCAACTCCGTTGTCATGCTGGAGGCTCTGGAGAGAATCGGCGGTGACGATCGCAACCACCAGCGGTAAAAGGCGCGTCTTTATCCGGTGGTCGACTTCCGCGAAAAGGCAGTACAGGTTTTACAAGTTGGCGTTATGACGGCAAAAGATGATTTTTTGGTTTCAGAGACAAGGATGGGGATGAAATATGCTAGATACCAGCACAACGATGTCACATTCATACGGCCCAGAAGTACGACTGCGCAGCCTGCAATCATAGGCCGGGACGAAGCGGGGTATTTCTACTTGTCGAGACCGGCCCAGGCTTTCTCGTCATACCAGTCCATCATGCGGCCGCCATACTTACGAACCCAGCCCTTGATTCCGCCTTTGAGGATGACGGCCTGCACGGCAGTTTCGCCAACCTCGTCGAAATAGTCCTGCAGCCAGTTCGCTGACCGAGGGCCACGGCCATTGCTGCTTCCTGAGTGGCTTCAGCATGGGGGATAAGCCCAAAAAAGGGAGTCTTAGACAGTCACAAGAGGCAGACGGCGGGAACTCACCGCAGTAAAATACAACACGCTTGATACCTGCCTGCTTGCACAGCTGATGAATGATGGGTCTTGTCTGGTATAGGGATTGTGCCGGGAAGTTGATGGACGTTGAGATGGTGCCACCTTCGAAGTCGTTCCGGCGCACATCGACGAGCAGGAAGGCTCGAGGTGTGCTGTTGCTGGTCGCAGCTTGAGCCTCAAGTAACCCCATCACCTCGTCTGCCTCGACTTCCGGTGACTTGGCCTTGGGAGCGGGAAAGGCCGCCCACCATGGCGGGGTCTCTGATGCTGCGGCTTCTGCCATTGCGTGCTTCTCGTAGGCTACGAAATCCAGTTCTGGTGTTACTCCAGGCTCTCTCTCTCTCTACCCAATGTGATGAGACGCCAGCCGTTTGCTCCTGACGCTACGTTGTGATGTGTGATTGTTTTGCGGATCGATGGTGCGGGCGTAGAGTTGCGGGCGCACCTTACCCCGGATTTTTGCGACGAGATCTCTACTAGGTATCCGTAGATGGTCGTGACCGATTCAAAGGGAAAAGGATGGGCGATTAACGGGTTTGGGCAGTTGAAAAGAGAGTTGCAGAGCCGCAGAAGCGAGCCAAGCGGTGCGTTCAATACCCAAAAGTCTCGGCACTCTGCGATTGTGGAGATTTCCGCTCAGAATCCTCTGTCATTCCGCGGCGTTTATTGGCTGTCAATGATGCCATTACGCCAAAGGATGCGTTCTGCAACTTGAACCCTTGCGCCCGTCACACTCTATTCCCCCCATCAAGACTCAAGAGCCATGTTGACTCCCGAAACTCTCGTATGCCAAGGAGAGTTCTGCTCAACTTCTTTCAACTACAAACTATCGCGACTTTTCATCACAAGTCGTTGGTTCCTTCTCTTCTTCCCCTTTGACTATCTGATTCTCTCTCTCTTAATACCACCACCCAACCACCTTGCTTCCCGCCCACATGCCGAGACTAAAACCAATGCATCTCTTATCTTTTCCTGTGGGATTCGGATCGGCTATCTCAACCAATTAGTGGGGAGCTCGGCACTCTTGTCCACCTCAACCCTTAGTTCCCCCAAAGTTGCGTTGGTGCGGTATTTTTTATCTCAACTCGCTTCAAGCTTCCCTTAGGGGTCTCTACTCTCCTTTCTTCTCTCTTCCCCTCAAAGTTACGTTCCATTATTGATTCGAGGTTCCCAGGTTTCCGACTGGCAAAGACAGAAACTTTCCCGCTCAAATCCACACAACCTCCAGCAATTTACCGAGTACTCCATGATTGTAAATCAACCTTGAGAGCACCCCGTCACCGGAGCCGGGCCGGTCAACTCAGGCATACGAATCCGAGATGCCACAAACCTGTGGTCCCCTATTGAGCCTATCTATCAACGAACATATCTTATCTATCGTTTAAGATATCGCAGTCTAATTCGACTTGCTTATGTCAGAGAGAAGGAACGCGTCAAGCGGCGCAAGGCAGTCTCCCCCAGTTTCTTACTACTCATGGTCGTAAATTATCCCGCCCAGTTACACAACTTGATCTCGGGCGAGCTTACGCTATCTTGGCAGAATGTACAGATACTGCTCGATGTTACGGATGTAAGACTGCACAACCATCAGCATGAGGTACTTCGGACAACAGAAGCTATCGCTCTGGGGTACGGAGTAGATGACTTCAATCTATGACTCTTCCGGAGGGAGCCGGCAAACTGCAAGTCTACATACACCAACATCCCTGACATCCCTGACATCCTCGTCTTGTCCCATGATCCCCATCTGCCATGTTCATCCCAAGGGCGCGAAGAGACGAATCAGGGCGCCAACGACAAGGCTACGGTAGATGAATAAGTTGATAGGTCCCCGGTCTCGGTAACCTTGAACCTCCACACAATCCTTCGCGCCCCCCTTCCCCCACCGCGGCCTCCGGAGACTAAGGCTCCAAGAGAACGGGGCCGTTGTAGACGGCATGGGTTTGTTTGCCCCGCCAAACAACTTGGAATTCGGCCGCTATAGCTTCTCGTCCCTATCTTCCCGCCTGCACCGCACCGCCTCCACTGATAACGTCCAACACCCAATGACTCGGATCCTCCAGACAGACGACACTCGCCCTTGTGCGACGTCAGTCTGCATGGCAGCCACATGGTGAGCCATGGAAGTGCCCTGCGATTGACGTTTCTCACCTGCTTCTTCTGGTATGGTTGATGTCTCTGGGAAGGGAAGAAAAGCAAAAGGCGCGGGAAAGTCTCCGATGGAGCCCCGACTTGCCGAACATTGTTCCAGTACCAGCTACCCTTGAGGTTGTATCTATCGTAGTTCGAAGTGCCACTTGTAGTGTAAGCGGTCCGACACCGCCAAGTTCTAACCGGTCGTCATCCGATGACCAATATTGTAATGTTCATGGATCGGGCACCGATGGTGCGGTTCGTGCTGTGGCCGTAGGCCGCGTTTTCGAGGCTACACCGAGATCGATATCGATTTGACGACAGCCCTGGTAGTGACCGGCGTCTTACTCGTCACCGGCGTACTATCATCGACACCTGCGCCTGACTATAAAGAGCTGCGGGCGCATCTTGGACAAGGAGAGAAGGGATTCCAGAGACTCATCCTCACGCCAAGCTTACCCCGGATTCCCTCTGACTGGCCTTCTCCATTTACAATGGCTCGGTGGTTCCTATCTTTCGTTGCTGGAAGCGCCCTTGCGGCGGCTTCTGGCCTTCCTATGAAGCTCGAGACACGGAGCGCAGTCACCTCCCGCGTGTCCAACATTCACATCACTCTTGAGCAGCCCATCGAAGAGACCGTCACATTCACCTATGGTTCATGTCGAGGTGCCTCCATGGGCGATGCCCACCACACCATCGTCAAGTCAGAGGTGCGCGACTCTCAGCGCCTCGTCTGGGTTCTCCCTGAAGATGCTGCCACCGATGGTTGCATCTCCGCGTGGAGTATCTCCGGCGAGTTGAAGGGTAGAAGTGAGCCCCAGACTCTGCACCACAAGTGGAAGCGCCGGGCTCTGAAGAGATGTAAGTGCGCTCATGATGTTGTTGTATTGTCTCATAATTTAACGCGCCATAGCTATTGAGATGAACAACGGCACCGGCATTGACACGCTCGGAGCCTGGTTTGAGGGCGTCAACCTCCTCAAGGACAAGGAGCCCACCACGGTGGATGTCGATGCTGCCAAGTCCAAGCACGTCGCCATCGTCGGCGCTGGTATGGCTGGTCTGATGAGCTACCTCGTTCTCTCACAAGCCGGCATGACCAACATCAGCATCATTGAGGCCGGCCAGCGTCTGGGAGGCCGTGTTCACACCGAGTACCTCAGTGGTGGTCCTTTCGACTACTCCTATCAGGAGATGGGTCCCATGCGCTTCCCCGAGCACTATGTTGATCCCAAGACCAACACCACTTACAACATCACTGACCACCAGCTCGTCTTTCAGCTTGCTGCAGAGATGAACGAGCTCAACAAGCACGACAAGAACCTCAGCGTCGACTTCATCCCCTGGATCCAGAGCAACCAGAACGGTCTCTCTTATAAGAACGGCATCAAGCTTCCCAACGGTCTGCCCCCTACTTTGGCTCAGATCGCCGCCAACTCTTCGCTGGCTGTCGCCACGGTCTACGATGAGTCTACTAACACCCTCAATGAGAAAATCGACGAGTATCTTCCTGGTAGCGACTTCTCTGTCCGTATGGCTCAAAACATGTTCAAGGCCCACCGCGAATTCCTCGACTCTGGTCTTCAGGGCCTTGGTGGCGATGTCTGGTCCGAGTATGCCTTCATGGTGAACTACCTGAAGGGCTCCCTTAACTCGACGGATGCCCTGGGCAGCTACACCGCCACCTCATTCTGGGACACTCTCTACGAGGGCATGTACTTCCAGGCTGCTTCCTACAAGACCATCGACGGCGGTCTCAGCCGTCTCCCGCTGGCTTTCCACCCTCTCGTTGACGACATCACCACCATGGACCGCAAGATTGAGCGCGTGCAGTTCGACTCAGAGAACTCCAAGGTCAACCTTCAATGGCGCGAGTCCTTCAAGAACCAGACTTTTGAGACCTCTGAGTACGACTACGCCCTGCTGGCTGTCCCCTTTTCCATCATCCGCAAGTGGCGCCTCCCGTCCCTGCCTTTGACCATCTCCAACGCCATCAAGGAGCTCCCTTACACCAGCGCCTGCAAGGTCGCCCTCGAGTTCTCTGAGCGCTTCTGGGAGCACTACGAAAACCCCATCGTCGGCGGTTGCAGCACCACCTCTGACATTGCTGGTATCGGTTCCACGTGCTACCCGTCGTACAACATCAACGGCACCGGAAAGGCCACCATGTTGGCCTCGTACATCTCGGGCGACTGGGGCCACCGCTGGGCTTCCGTCTCGGAGGAGGAGCACGTCCAGTATGTTCTTGACGCCATGGTTGAGATCCACGGCGAGAACACCCGTGAGCTGTACACGGGCAAGTATAATCGTCGCTGCTGGGTTCTCGACCCTCTCGAGAGTGGCAGCTGGGTCAGCCCCGTTGCTGGCCAACATCAACTTTACATCCCCGAGTACTTCAAGACGTACGATAACGTAAGTTATGACCGGCACTTTACTGGATAACTGAGCAAAGACAAGAGTTCTAATGTAGAAATCAGATGATCTTCATTGGCGAGCACACCTCCTACACCCACGCTTGGATCGCCTCTGCTCTCGACTCTGGAATCCGTGGTTCCGTTCAGTTGCTGCTCGAGCTTGGTCTGGTTGACGAGGCCAAGGCGGCTGTCAACAAGTGGATGGCTCGATGGATCGATATCGTGAGTTCAAATTCTAAACCGCATGGTAATAAGGTGGTCCTAACAAAGCTCTCTAGTGATGAAGAACAATGATAATCAAGAATCGGTGGAAACCCAAAAGCAAAGGGTTCAGGAAGAGTCGATTTGTCGCCAAGAAATGGCAGTACATAATCTTACATAGTTTGACGATTAACGAAGAATAGATCAATGATTCCTCATCTATTGTTGTCTTATAGAGCCGCCATCTGCATTGTGTCTGCATTTGACCGCAGGCGTCGAGTAATAGAACCACCAACGATCCATATTCGCAAGGATCCCCACAACATAAGAGACGACAACCCACATGGCCGTACCCCCTGTCGAATGCAGCATGCAGCCGAGCGTATCAAAGTAGATTTTGGGCTCAGCCTTGCAGATATGGTCATCGTTCGACACCGCGTCGAACGGATGGTTGGGACAGGGGTTCGGCCAGACCCGGGACACGATGGTTCGGCATCTGCTGACAATGCCGCACTTCTGCAGCGCCTGGCTGATCCTCTAACAAAGTTCTCAAGTTGCACTAGCAGTGGCCTGTTTGGTATCTAGCATGTCTGTGCGGGATATTTTCCGCATTTCAGTATCCCAACCAGCAGCAAGAGTTCTCGCATAGGCATCAGAGTGTTCATCTCTTCTTTGAGCCATGCTATATACAACTATCTTCCGCCTGGGCAGAGCATATTTGTCAAGTTAGCTCGGCGACTTAACCGAGCAGCTCATTCTTTTCCTCCCGGAGTCTGCGTTCGCTCGTCTCGAACAATCGCGGAACGCCAGACTGCGAAAATGGCACATCATCCCGTACGATCTTCGCCAAACCCTTGGCTGTCAATAGGATGAATGACATGCCATGCCCGTTGAATCCCGCGCAGATGAACTGCCCCGGCTTTGAAGGTACAGGCCCGACATGGGGGTATGTATCGTTGGTGTACTATGCCCGTTTGTGTCAGTCATTCGCACCACCATATCATCATTCGCGTCCACTAAATAGGTTCGCGGGGCGCGGCAAAACTCACCCCCATGATTCCTGTCCAGATGCTGTCAACTTTTGCCCCGTTGTTCTCCCACCCACGGAAGTTCCGCTGCATGTGGTCGTCAAAGTAATGAGCCGCGGGCTCGATGAGCTTCGAATCGTCCCAGACGTTGTACCATTCGTTGACGCGCGGGATGACTTCGGTCCTAGCACCGCCCACGACGATGCTCCCATCCGGTCGTGTGACTTGGTAGTCGTATAGATTGGCTCCGTGCCGTAGTGAGTATGTCATGGGCAGATGTGGGTGCTCGGCGCCATCAGGAGCAGCCACATGGCTGCAGATCCCGCGGACGGGGATGATACGGTTCTTGTACTCTGGAAGGATCGTTGACGTGTACCCGTTGGAAGCGTAAATTACCGTCTTTGCCTTAATGACACCTCTGGGCGTGGTTATGGTCCAGAAGCCGCCCTCTTCGGAGTCGGAAACTTTGATTACGGGCGTGTGAGTGTGCAGCTGGGCTCCCTTGTCGACAGCCTGAGACAGGAGGAACATAACCAGCTTGTAGGGCCTGAAGGGGGATCAGCTTTTACGCCGGCGCAGGCAACAGAATGATTGCAGACTATACCAGATCGAGCCCGCCTGGAACGAGAATACAGCAGTCGCATCCTTGACACCGGAAAATGTCGCGGCTTCTTTGCCTTCAAGATAATGAACGAGCTTGGCGGTCGGCGAACCCCATTGCAGGAGCTCATCTAGGCCTTCCTTGATCGGCTTTGCAAGTGCCGGGTCTCTCAAGACAGCCATGGATGTAGTCATCCCGAAGTCGCAGTCAATTTTCTTTTCCTGTACGAGATCTCTCACGGCATGAAGATTGGCAAGCTCGAACAGCGCCATCTCATCCGCAGTCTCTTGATCATATCGTTTGGCGCGGGCGGGAAGTCCAGCATAGAGATCCGGCCTCACGTGGCCGCCTTGACCATGTTAGATTGGGAACCATCTATACTGTGACGGAAGAGTGCCTACCGTTGCGGGCTGTTGCACCGGAGCATGCTTGCCTGGCTTCGAGGATTGTGACAGTCGGACGTGATGAGGGATCAGTGCCATCCAAGAGGTAGTACGCCGAAGCGGCGCCTGAGTATCCGGCACCGATAATGACAATGTCCTGTTCCGCCGGCAGGGTCTCGGAGCTTTGGTGGCTGTCTAGAGGATGCAGATCCTTGCGCCAGTATGGGGTGATGGCATTAGGGACAGGAAACGGAGTCTCGGACATTATAGAGAACCTTGAGTTGTGTCGTGAACGACCGAGGTAGATGACGTAGATTCAACACTATGAGAACACAAACAAGTACGAAATGTGAGTCTTCGAGATGAGATTGTTATTGTAAGTTGGTAATATAGTTAAGATAAGGTGACCACGAGGTAGACAGACATCGGAGTGTGTTGGTTGTAAAGATGCTCCGAGAGAGATAGGCAAGTAAATGCCGAAAACGCGGGGTCGTGTCTACCAGCTCCGACTCGGCGCCGACCGGGATCTTGCACAGACCCGGGCCGGCGAAACCGGGGCCTTGCCGGGAGTCGCCTCGGAAGGGCTATTGTCTCACTCCGGGAATGTCGGAGGCACTAAGGCAAGGTCATGCAGACGACTTAACGGGGCCAAGTGGGCAAGTTTCACCCCATTGCCCTCGTTGATAAGTTTAGTTAAACTTCAACCTCAACGAACACTGCCAGTGACATTCAAACCTTGCACGCTTCCTACCCACTCTCGCCACTCAACTCTGGGGATCACAACCCCTTGTTTGCAAATTACCTGACTCGCGCAACCGCACGTTCTGTGGCCTGCCCCAGCCCAGCACACTAACATCGTTCACTCGGTACCGACGCCTTGGGCATCCGTCACGCTACTGCAAAACGCTACGACAACACCTTTTGGGGCCTCATAGATGAACGGCATGCCACGCCCCTGACCCTGCACCTGTCATCTGTCAAGTTTGGGTCTCTGCGACCCTTCGGAACTTTCACGATGGCTCACCGCCGACATGTCAATCCGTTTGACGGGCCACGAGGCTTGAAACCTTGTTGGCGGGGAATGCCCTCCGGCCAGGGGATGCGCCATTGTTGCTACCTGACCGAGCTCACCGCTCGTTATCAGGTATCATCGTTGTGAACTTTGCTAGATTTCCCGATTGAATTGCTTTCAAATCATTCAGTGTCAATCCCTCTGCTGCCTATGATCGTTGATGAGGGATCCGAGACTAGGTAGTCTTTAGCGTGTAGGTCAATGCTAACTTTGAGAAATTGGCTCGTCTCCGCTCCTCGAACCACCACCAAACGATTCCGACTTGTCCCCTCTAAAAGTCGCAAGGCGTGACGATAAACAGCTTCAAACAGCTCTCAAGTCCTCAACTACGAACTGCGGCATCCATGTCGGCCAGACCCGACCATTCTCGAGTCATGCTTATTGCGCGGGGCAGAATTTCCATCTTCTCACCCAGAGGCCCTCACGCATCTGTGGCTTTGGGTCTAGCTCATATGCTGTACTGCCTTACACATAATTTCTCATCCAGATGCGGATACCTAGCCTCGATGAAGAAGAAACAGGCCACATCAGGCGGCTTTACTGTGTAGTGCTTTAGTGCTTCACGGTCAATTTTGATTTCCCGAGCTCACTTGTATCTTAATGACGTGAGTTTTCGCTTCAGTCTTTGACTGGCGAGTTTCCTCAATAGCGAGTCTGTCTTGTGCATGAACCATGCGTCCGTAGCAACGTTGCTGCTATCTATGAATCGATGACGCCATGGAGTCATGGAATGTGCCCAAACGTTCCTCCAGATCGGATCTGGTTAATCCAACTACAAGCTGCATGTCTCCATTGCCCAAACAGGCACTCGGTCACTCATCGGGGCCTGATTTGGAACAGAGGACGTCAAAGATACTGCAGGGACCTCGTCGACTGCCGATGCCGCCAGCCAAATGCATCAAACAACCCCACGACTGTCGCGTGGCTGGTTGACTTCCCGTATTCTTGGATATTGGAAGTGGGGAGAATTCCTTCCAGATCGGTCGATGTGCATTCCGGTGCTAATCAAGTCTCATTAACTTCAAGCATAGCATCGTCGGTCCAAGCATCCAGTCAATTAATAGAAAAGCCCAGAACAGCATGACGAGCGCTGAGCTCACCACACAATCATTAACCTGATGGATGCAATACCTGATTGAAGTCTAGTTGAAATCTTGTTGAGATTTAGGTATGCCGAAAGACGCCCCCACGCTCGATCTGTCCAATGTTACTTTTCCCACCTCAGTCATAGTGGCTTGCCTCCGAATATCCAATTGTCTTGCTCCAGCAACATGGATTAATTAGATGACGTTCTCGAGCATCTTGGCATTTCTGTTTTAGCCGACGTTTCGCAGAAGCTTGATCTCATTCTACTCACGTACATCCTCGTGGTCGTTCTAGAGACGAGGACTTACTTATATAAGTCGGAACACCCCCATTCGGCCACCCCCATTCGGCCACCCCATCAAAAGTAGGTCTAGGAACATCGCCACCAACTATAGTTAATTAATTAACTACCTTTTACTACTACTACAATATAGCCACTATCTTTATTAAGTAATTTAGCCTCTACGATTTAACTAGGACTAATTAAACGCTTATTAGCGTCTTCCTAAGCCCTTTTTATATTCTTAATATTAGTAAACTTAGTATTTAAATTTATTTAAATACTCTTTTTTTTCCTAAGAGCTATATACTTAACTCTAGTTTCTAAAACTCGAACTTATTATTAAAATAAGGCTAATAAAAAGGACTTCTTGCTAAAAGCTTTTTTAACTTTATAAGAAAATAAACGTTAAGTATTATAGTGAGGACTAAGCTCTATAAATAGCTTTAGCTATTTATAAAGATCGCTAGTTTTCTTAAGAATTAACTAGTTAATAATAGATATTATAGAGATCTAGTTAACGACTTTAGTAATATTAATAAGTATTTACTTAGTATTAGTAATATTATTTAATAGTATAGCTAGGCTAGATAATACTATAAAATTACTTTAAAAAATAGCTATATTAAGTAGTTATAGGCTAGTTACTCTCTAACTACTTTATATATTATCCCTCGTTAAACTAAGTAAATGAGCTATAATATAATCGGCTAAGAAGTACTACTTTTTAATAATAGTAAAATTATTTACTATATCCTCCTTACTAAGCTCCTTCTAATAATACGTTTTAATAAGACTAAAGTGTAATGGATTCGGGATGCGTATAGCGATAGGTCGCCGATGAGTTAGCGACTAGTATACGGATTATATTAGGGAAGAACTTTCTACGAAGCAGAGCCCGTACGAAGGACTCTATAAGCTTTAGTTTTATAATATACCTATACCTACATTGTAGCCTCGCTAGTTAAGTGCTCATAGCCCAATCTCTTATATAAAAATAGCTATATTTAATAGCTAGAGGATATAAGAGGTATATAGTAATAAGAATAATAAGTAGACGTTATTAATATAGCACTTCTATATAAATTTTATTATTATATAACTCTTATACCTATTTAAAATTAATAATTAAGGCTCTAGCTATAGGTTAGGTCCCCTAGTTAGGGGGGGCTTAGTTTATAATAAAAAGACTACCCTTAATTATATAAAAGTAGTCTAGTCTATAGTCTACTTATTATCTATTATTATAAACTCCTAACTATCGAGCTCTTTAAAGCTAAAAAGGAACTACTATTATTAAACCGACTTTTTTTTATAAATTAGTAATAGTTTAATTATTATATTACTAAGAAAAATATACTTAATAATAAAGATCTAAGAACGTAATCTAAGCTCTTTTTTTTATACTACGTTAGTCTTAGTTATATTTAAGACTAGCTTATTAAATCCCTTACTCTTAAGGATACTAGTCTTATTTATATTATATTTATTAACCTATTTAATATCCTTATTTTTTAATATATTAAGTAATTAGAACTAGGGCCTAATTACCTTAGTAGTTACTTTATTAATATATTTTAAATTTATAAAACGACTTCTCTAAACCTTAATAAATAAGTTCTATTTTAAAAAAGTATTTATTTATCTCTTTTTAAAAAGATAATTATCCCCCTAGGCTTATAGAACTTATTTATTAAATTCCTTAACTTATTTATAAATTAATATAACTCGTAAAATATACTAAATACGAACCTATTTTGGTAGCCTATTTTCTTACTAAAAAAGAAGCCTTTATTAATTTATAAAAGCGATTACCTTAGCTTATTAACCTCGTTAACGATTCCGAAGTATAGTCCTTAGAACCCCGAACTTAATCGAGGCCCTTTTAACTAAGGTACTATTTTTAAATTACCTTAAGCGCTTAAATAACTTTATTTTTAATATATAATACTATAGTATAATAAAAAATATATATATTAAAAATAAATATATTTAAACAATAATTATAATTATTATAGTTATTAATAGACTAAGGGTAGGATTTTAATTAGGGTGGCTGGGAGGGATTTTTAGGGTGGCCGAATGGGGGGGGGGGGGGGTGGCCGAATGGGGGTGTTCCGACTTATGAACCAACCGTCAAATTCCATTCATCACGGGTGATGCAAATAACTCACTCGCATGGACGGCTTAAATTACCGGCATCACAAAGAGGCTTTCATACCTTACCCAGAGACAATTCTCATAGCTGCCGCAGAAGATTATGCGTGCAATCGTAATCATAAGTAGTCTTGGCTCCACATCTCACGCCGGGCGTGCAAGCCACTCAATAACACGTGGGCTCTGGTTGCAGTACCTAGCTCATCTGACGATGCGTCTCTTTGATAGATCGGACTCCTTGTCCGAGGAGTATGGTGTGCATCAAACTATAAGGAAATGTGTGATTGACTTGGGTTCTCAATCCAGATATCACCTAACCTGAGCTACTGAACTCGTCAAATTGGCGGGGCTTTGGAGCCTCCGCGCCCGCTTCGTAACCGAACTAGGTATGTCATATCTGTCGTGCAAGTGAGACATTGACGTTATGGATGGTACCAGAGGGATTGATGGGACCGACTGATCCCATGTAGCTTCAAACGTCATGCCTGATATGAAATACTTACGGCTGTCTTGTGAAAATCAGCCAGATGGCGAAGGCTTCATGTCACCTCATTCCAGGTACACTATTATTAGCGATACACAGACACGCGTTTTGACCAGTTCCTCGCGTTGACTGGATATCTTGACTAGCAGTATATCAAGATCCACTACGGAGTACAAGCTTACTACCCATTTGAATGCAGTCATGCAGTCATGCATACAGTACATAAGCTACATCTTAAGAGCCGCAATCACTTCGCCGACTCCATGGCAAGTGGTGGCGTCATCGTATGCAAGATGGGTTCTGAAGAATTCAGTTTCACATATGACGCCCATTGGCCATGTTTGTGAAGAATGGCCGATACCCACATCCGCACAGTAGCCTCGGGGTTTGTTCTACGCCGCAGCGGAGACTCCATCCTCGACAACTCGTGTTCACAGAAAAGTCATCTCAGTCTATCGGAAGTGGTAGCTCATTCGAGGTCAACGGCCCGACCCTTTAGTAGATGCGCTGGATTATCAGGCCTCGTACGAGATGTTGGGTCGAAGTGGCAGTAAATCTGGACCCTAAGCATCATTTGCGATACGATGCATATACGGTCTCCGCAAGCCTGCGTATACAGTATGTTGCTCGACATCTTGCCTCGCTTAAGGATGAGGAAATACTAGGAGATGGTTTCGCAAGTTGCTTTGAGCGATAGCCGACCAACGAGATCGCGAATCGCCATTGGTGTAGTGGGATACGGATTCGTTACTTTCGTGTCCTGACTATGCCTTGGATCGGCGTGTATGTGATTTCCAAGTCCAAGTCAGTCGCCATGATCAGTAATCTATCATCGCCAAAGCGTTTGGACTGTCAGTCACATCTTGACCTGCAAAAGACTAGATGCCGTGTTCGCTACAATGCCCGCCCCGCCATACGCAGGCCCTCATCCGTATTGAATGCGACGTCGAAAGCACTGTGTCAGACGCATATGGGTCTTAGAGATAGGCTAACAACGGTAATGACAAGCCCCAAGCCACTTGCCAAGTGTGCTTGGTCCCCGAAACTGTGGAGGCCATGTAGCGACTGGAGCTTCCAGGCAGATGCGCAACGGGCCACCGGCTGAAATTTCGCATTGATGCGCGATGAGCGGGAGGCCGGCGCACCTGGCAAGCAAACATCTTTCGTTAGCTATTACTGTTGGGAGCTTACTGTCATGGGCAAGGGTGTAGCGGATTCAAAGAGATTTTCGACGCCGTCGGCTTTGGAAGTGTCAAAATTTTACCCGCCCGTCATTAGCTAGGTGCAGGTAAGCCCAATTGGGTCGGGTGCAGCCCCATGGTGACTTGGCCGGGGAAGAAGCCGTGCTGGCATCTCCTTTCTTCTCTCAAGTTGCATCATGTCGTACTCGTGGGTGCCATGTGGCTCGTGGAAAGCGCGTGTGGTGTTGAAGGTTGCGGAAGTCCAAGCAGCTCTAGACCGGACGAGCTTGATGTTTGCTTGTCAATTACAAATTGGCAAACGGGCGAAACATTTCTTCTTCCCAGACTGAAAATGTGCGAGAGCAGCAACAGAACAGGCATGTTTTTTTTTTTTGCTTAGACAGGGCCTGGAACGATGTTTGCTTGTCAGCATGTGGTGTCGAGCACCGGCTCGTGTGATGCATCTCGCAGGTTGGAACTGGACCCCCCGGAGATTTCATGCAATTGTCTTCGTGAGGACCCAAAATCGAACCAAAAGCCATGGTCACACCTGCATTGCATCAGGTCTCACTTTTGGGACGCGCAGAAGCAAATGAAACGGCCGCCACAATATCGAAGAGCGCCGCAAGTTGAGGGTCTGGTTTCCTTTGGTGGCGTCGAAGAAAATCAATAAGAGCAGCAAACATTTTCTCCTCCTCCCTATGGAACTTGGGGGACAAATCCCTTGGCGAAATGACTTATCACATTCCATTTCGTTACGCCTCGGTCTATTTATCAACCCGGACGGAGGGGAAGTGGGATCTATCAATCCGCTGGTCACCTAGGTACGCTGGGCGGGTAGGCTCAAAATTCTATGTGAGAATTGGCGCCTGCATTTGAAATTGCGCTTCGGTCATCCGCCGACCACCAGTGCGATCATCTCCTCGGTGTTTAACAGCTTCAAGGGCATGTTTGCGGCCGCCGCGTGGAGAGATTCATATTGCAATGTTTGCATTGTAATTTGACACCTGTCACAAATGACAAGAGGCGGGCACCTTGGAAATTCGCGAGGGCCTTTTGGCCCCCTACTTTACTGTATAGTCTTCTGTTGGTCCATCGAGATCTTAAGAGATCTTCATCACATCACTGACGGGCCCAGTGGGTGGGCTCTACGAAGTACATACTACGGATACCTGTAGGTGGAGGTCACATTGACAATCTGACAATTGCGTATGGAAAGACTCTGATCCGCTAACGGTTTCCGCTTCGAGGCTCGAGAAGCAGGCCACTGTCAAGGGTTGTATGCGGGGTGGTTCGGGGTTGTTGATGAGCTTCGTGCCGCCAGAGCCCGGGGAATCCCGACTACGGACAGTGTCGACACGCGATGGCGCTTCCGTCTCAACACCATTTACTCTAAAAGAGAGAATGAACAAGATGAGGCTGGGAGATCGTGGCGTGACGACATGCAGTGAGTAAGCTTCTACAATCGCGACATGTGCGGATCCTCCGGCCGGGATGGAAGACGGATCAGAAGCCCTGGCAGATGTTCCATTCAGCAGACTTTTTCATCGAGCACATCCGTACATATGCGCTGCAGATTCCAGTCACAAGCGAAAGGAACCACCCCGTTCGAGCACGCAGTAGTGCTGTGTCTCACCGTAGCCGAACTGGCCAGTGCGAATAGCAAAATAAGACAACTCCACTCAATCCTTTCCGGCTCAAGTTGAGACTTGACGAAGAAAGGGTATATGATTGCAACTCCACCAATAGATATTGTATCAGTTGGCAAAACTCAGTTTTCTTTCCGACGTCGTAATGGGAATTCGCGTTGAGATTTGAGCGTAACTTGTGAGACCCAACAGACGACGAACGGTATTAAATACAACCCCCCCCCCCCCCCCCGGCGCTCCAACAGAGTGGGCAGAAAGCCGAACAAAAAGCCGTCCATGACACACGGACGTTGTTCCCCCCTCCAGGGGAATCGGGAAGTGAAAAAGTGCTCCTGGGTAAACTGGAGAAGCGTCACAGTGTTTGTGGTTATGTGCCGCTCAACCCCTTGTCGCCTCTGTTTCCCCCGTTTTCTCCCTCTGTCTTTCTCTCACTCCTCGCTGTCACCCCAAGCAAAGAAGCAAAGCCTTGCTTGGCATCAAAGTACTTCCAAGGATCGATATTGAGACCATTGGGCGAAGCCCCGTGGACCCTCAATTAGGCATTCCGGAAACCGCAAATCTCATCATACGAGTTTGCAATTGCAACTCGGCAATTCCTTGCTGTGGCGTGTTCTCTACTCCACTGTACATCGCGTGTCGCTGACGTCTGTTAGGAACAAGGGACGAGCCAGAGGACTGCAAACTCAGAGTCACCTCCAACCGCCGCCTCCATCGCAGCCTGGGGGGTTCTGTCCGCATGCTCAGGTTTCCCGCCTGCCTTGCTCCAGCCTCTGTGAAGAGAAGGATTCGGGCTATTCCGTGCGCCCGGTTACATCTGACAGACTGGGTAATAAGCCAGCGTACCTGTCTCCACGAGATCCTCAATCACCACTCTGCAAAGCTACGGAGTACTGCTTGAGACCTTCAGTTTGTTTCCCTCGAGGCAGCTCGGACTGCATGCAGCAAAAGTTGTGCGGAATATCTACCACAAACCCGCCTCTTAGCGTACTTCTAGAAGACCCCCGGAGCTCCTCGTTACTTCGGTTTGCTCGGCAGCTCACGGGCGGTGTCCCACTGGAGAGGCTTCGAGTCACCCTCAGGGTCCAGTTGATACCCCTACCGGTGTCTCCCTAGTGCCTGTGAGATCCTGGTATCCCTGATTTCCCGGTCTTGTACCACCCGGCGATGGACACGGCTGACTTTGAACCGCTCCTCGGTTCATCGCGAACGACTAGCTACCATTGGCGCTGTTCCTTGGATTAACCATTAACGGCGCCCAGTGTCTTCCTCTATGGGCCCCCCACCCTTGAATCCATGCATCTATGGCCCATGAGAGCCGTGTTCAAATGAGGAACCAGCTTTCTTTTTACACTACGGCATACAAATCATACGATGTCTATCCGTCGAGACGGGCGGTGCCTGGTTCGAAGCATGCAGACCGCGAAGACTCGAGCGCACGCGATGATGGAGCACGACGAGGGGGAGGGGTGAGACAGGATTGAGCTTTGTGTCTATCGGAGTGGTTCTACGGGGTACACGAAGGCATCTTGGGCTGGAGTTGAAAGCTTCTATATCTTTCCTCCGAGGCCCGAACCCGGCGGCGAGAGAGACGTCTGCATTTGTGTTCCCAAACCTTTGGATCCGGCTCTCCTTCTATCACGCAGACGTTTACCCACTTCTCCGTAGCGTTTGTGCATTTCTGTTGATACCCCCTTTAACATTTATCCCCGTTCCGGTCTGCCCCTAGATATCCATCCTTGACCCTGTATCTGGGTACGAGAAGTATCTACTTGAGAACCGTGAGGTTTCCCATTTTTGGCTACCAAGTTACTATCTGCCATCAGTCAAGGACTACAGAACAGTATTCTCAATCCGAAGCTAAACAGCAAATTCTCTGTGCAGAACCATCACAACCATGGCTTTGACATACAAGCAATCACAGCTCGTCAGGGGTACGATCCCGGCTCTGCGTGAGCATGGCGAGACCATCACGACCATATTTTATGCCAACATGCTGCGGGCTCATCCTGAGCTTCATGACCACTTCAACAAGGTCAACCAGGCCAACGGCCGCCAGCCCCGTGCCTTGACCGGCGTCATCCTTTCCTTCGCCGCAAACCTCAACCACATCAGCGAGCTCATCCCCAAGCTGGAGCGTATGTGCAACAAGCACTGCTCCCTTGGAATTCTACCGGAACACTATGACATCGTGGGAAAGTACCTCATCCAAGCCTTTGGACAGGTTCTGGGTCCTGCCATGACCCCAGAGATCCGCGAAGCCTGGACAAAGGCCTACTGGATCCTCGCAAAGATGCTCATCGGCCGCGAGGCCCAAATGTATCGCGAGTTCGATGATGACAAGTGGAAGGGATGGCGCAAGTTCCGCATCGAAAGAAAGGTTGCCGAAACGGACGACATCTTCTCCTTCTACATGGTGCCTGTCGACGGCAAACGGCTACCTGACTTCTACCCAGGTCAATACACCTCGATCCGCGTCACAATCCCCGAGCTCGGCCACTATCAGTCACGACAATACTCGCTCAGTGACTCACCACGACCGGATTACTACCGCATTACCGTCAAGCGTGACCAGGGCGTCAAGGTCGGCAAGGGAGCCGCCACCTTTAAACTCAACCCTGGTGTCTTTTCCAATCATCTCATCGATGAGAAGAGACCAGGCGACATTGTCGAGCTGACGCATCCTACTGGCGACTTCTTCTTTGACACCCACGCCGCCGGCACTCTTCCCGTCGTTCTCATCTCCGCCGGCGTCGGCGTCACGCCTCTCATGTCCATCTGCAACACCATCATCGAACGCCAGGCTATCCGCCCTATCTCATGGATTCACTGCTCGGCCCGGGCAGCTCCCTTTGAGGAGCATATCCGCAAGATCGCTTACAGCCGCGCCAACTTCATCACCAAGTTCTTTCGCTCCCAGATCGCCGATGTCGAAGATGACGACTCCCTCTCCTCCTCTAGCGACTTTGGCCTCCGCATGGACCTTGCACGGATAGCGCCCGAAGAGCTCTACCTCAGTCATGGTGGTGCAGAGTACTATATCTGCGGTCCTGAGATTTTCATGGTCGAGATGTCACAATTCCTCATTAACCAGGGTGTCGATCCCAACAGGGTCAAGTTCGAGCGGTTTACTACGGGCGATTTGGAGTTCAAAAAATGAGGTCACCACATGCTACTACTAACGTCTTGACCTTATTGCTTTTACGGAGAATGAAAAGGGTTCTGAGGGCTGGTTCAGGGAACGGATGAGACGGAGTTTCGTGAAAGTGGTCTACCTTATCTGGGAAATGGGTACAGAAACAAGTACAGCAACTACACGAACGGGAATGGTTATGCCTTTCTACTTACTTATTTCATTGAAAGATGCAAGAGCAGAAATCGGATGGTATTTTATGGCTCGGGGGGTTTAGAGTGTACGCGTGTCTCAACTGCTATCAAGAGCGTAATACTACAACTCATGGCCTCACACGGCGCTTTGGTTGAGACTGGTCCAGAGATTTCATGTTTTCAGATTTAGCACGCCCTGCAAACTCGACAATGATGATCGAGCTGATTCAATACCTCGATTCCCGATGTTAAGTGTACGCCAGCTTCACCGCCGTTGTACAACATCGCTAGTTCTAAGTACCTTGTTATTAAAAAAGGTTAATTCTTTCTAAGTTATAAGTATAAGAATATAGTTTTAATAAAATAGTATAGTACTTATTTAGTACTTAAATTAAAATACTTTTTTAAGCTTATTATAAAAGAAAAATAACTATATTACTAACTACTTATTATTAAGGTCCGTAAGTAGTGCTATAGTTTTAACTATAATAACTTCGCTTATAATAAGTAAAAAGTCTAATTATAAGTCCTTTAAAAACCTCTCTTTAAGAGCTATAAGAGCCTCTGAGTATACTAAGTTTAAATACTTATTAAAATATTAATAACTAAACTAACTTTATAATAACGACTTTAATAAAAGACTTAGTGAATAATACTAAAATCCTCGCTAATATTAAGTACGATTTATAAAACGTAGTAACGTAGCCGTAGAGTATTATTAATATATCTTATACTAAAAAGGGTATTATTAATACTAATAAAATAAATAGGGCCGTATTAATATAATACCTCGGCTTCCTCCTATAGCTCGAGGATTATTATTTTAAATAGTATTAAAAGTTTATTAAAAAGCTCTCTTAAGTACTCTAGTATATTTACTACTATTTTTATAATAATAAAACTCTTAGTACTTATATATAAAAATAGGTTACTTACATTTAAATAGTAATACTAGCTTATTAATAAACTATTAAAACTACGATTCTAATAATCTTTTAACGAGAGAGAGGGTAGAATAAAAAAAAGGAGAAAAGGATAGGTAACTTATAAAAAGGGTTAAGGTTAAACAGTGCGGAATTCGAGGGCAGGGTAGTGTCTATATATACTGTAGCAATCCTCTAGTAATGCAAAACGATGGAGTTAAACAGTGAACATCGCTAGTTTAACGCCGGGTTGACGATGACTGAGTTCCCTCTATCATACGAGAAAACTGGACTGGATGTAGTAAAATGCAACCGCCTGACTCGCCACTATATATCTTGCTCCTCCGACCCCCTCACAGAGGGTCCGACCCCCCAGAACTCCCTATGGAGTTCCTAAACTGGGGCCTGGAGAGAATCGCTGGGGTTCTGGGGTGGACAACCTGTGCATCACTCACATCGCTAGATGTTCGCAGTCGAAGTCGTACACAGCACTCTGGATTGTGGACAATGCGCTGATGGGAAGTTTAGTATTCTGATATCACCTTCGCTAACACCTTCACATCATATTCTCGTCTGCCATTTAGTCAGTGTTTATTTACGATAGATAATATATAATTGATATGTCTCGATGGGAAAGCCCTCTGGGCCCACCTCCGCTAGTTAAAAAAAAAAAAAAAAAAAAAAAAAAGCGAAAAAGCTGCTAGCTCTAAGACTATCGCCGAAGTTTCTCTATTCTTCTCGGTCTACATCGTAGGTTAGATCCGACGGTTAGTCGCCTAGATTATTTACGTAGAATAATCTAAGAAACTCGTAATGCGAAGTAATAATATCAATAATAATAATATTAATGATAATTATTATTAGTTAAATATATAAGTACATTAATAAGTACTAGGTGTTTTAAGATGACGGAAGAATAGTACCAGGGTAAAGTGGAATCGCATAAATATTTAGAATAGATTATTGAGGACTAATGAACTACGTTGTACCTAATTCGAAGGTAACGCTGTTGAGCGAACAAATAAACGAGTGACTGTAAAAAGAAAGTGAGGCGTAACTAAGAAACGTAGCCTAAACATGTTCTAAATCTGATTATTACTCCACCTGCGATATATTTGTCCTTAAAGTCGGATTCTTTATAGCATTTGAAAAAGGGCTGAACTTCTCGAATGATGCGACCTAGAAACTAAAGGGAGGGGCCACAGTAGAACCGGGGCATCCCGCAGTAAGCTGCTGGTTTTGAACTGGTATAGTCTCGGAAACAATTGAAGCACCGCTGGGATCGGTAACGTAAAAGGCAAGCTTGGAACAACCCTGCGCATTGACCTGTAGAATCCTGATCGGAACATAAGAACCTGCGGTGGCAGCGAACGTGAAGGACTGGACTGTAGGTGTTTCGTAGTAATCAACAATGAGGTCGGCGTTTCCATTGCTGAAAGAACTGATAGCCTTGCTACCTAGCCAGAGATAGACGGCGTCGTCAACATTACCCAGGTTGAAAACATAGTTGCCAGTACTTGTGGGGTGGAAATAGCCAATGTGCTGGATGATAGTGTATTGGGAGTTGCCAGGCTCTTGCTTTCCGTAGACAGTGGGTGGCGTATTGAGACATTGCGGATAGCCGATCGTGAGTGTGGTACCAGTATCAATTGGGGATTGGCCAGCAAGGACGGTGTTCACATTGAAGTACGTGGTTTTCCAGTTAGCCTGTCCATCTGCGGTGGCGTCGTGGAAGGGAATTTGACCAGGCAAGCTCTGAGTTGATGTGGGAGCTTGAACCATTTGGTAGAATGCCCATTCGAGTCCAGGTGTGCAGCTAGCAGTCGGCGAAGTGGAGGTGGTTGATGTACTAGTTGTACTCGTTTTGCTCGTTGTGGAGGTTTGAACAGAGGTCGTGAGGGGGGTAGTGGTTTGAGGGTTGTTGTTGGCCACACAATTCGTATCCTCCGGGTACAGGTAAAAGGGGAAATCCGTTGTGTTCTGACCTCCGGGTGGTTGGAACAAGATCGTCATAACAGACTCCGACCTGATCTGCCCATACACTGCCCGATAAGGATATAGCAGACCTGCTGTCAGAATACGGGCAGAGCATGTATAGCCGCCTCCATAGTTTGCAGCAAGGGCAAGGCTACCGCTGTCTCCAGAATTCCCGCAGGTAAAGGCCTCACCATTGCCAAGGAAAAGGCTCACCTCATCATCTCCCAGCGTACAGATGCGCCATGAACCAGAAAGAGGTGGCTCAAAGTATCCGGTCCACGTCGCCGTGAAATTGTTGGCATCAACCGTAAGGCCAGCAACCTGTCGGGTGGATCCAGGGAGGTACGCACCGCTTCCGGTGTTGAAGTATGACATGGAGAGATTGGTTGATGATGATACCCCAAGTGGCGTGACACCTGAAAGATTGGGAACTGACCGGTTCCCGGCAAATCCATAACCAGTGCCGAAAGGATTAGGGTATGTTTTGACTGTGAGACCTGTTCCAGCGCCAGAACTACACAAAGGAGTGCAGGCAGCTGGCGCAGTGGTTGCTGATGTGCTGGTAGTGCTAGTTGTAGAGGGTGGAACAAAAGTCATGATACTAGTTGTGCCGTCCAATCCAGTTGGCGTGATTGTAATCAGTCCAGTCTGCGTGCCGGTCGAAACAACAGTCGTGAGGAACCCAGTGATCGAAGTTGTCGAGGAAGATGTTGTAGAAGATGTTGAAGTAGTCGTGGACAAAACGTCTGGGTCAGCTGCATACACACATCGCGCCCCGTCATTGAGACTGGAAACGGGACCAGCCGTAATGAGTCTGGGCTGGCCTGAGTTGATGTTGATTTCGTAGATATTCCCGCTTCTATTATCGGAGGCATAGAACTTGCTATTGCTCGAGGCGTATAGAGCTCCGAATAGTTCGTTGCCATTGATTGCCGCGTAAGTCCGCACAGTAGTCCAAGTATGATCCGTCAGGCTCCATCTAATCAAAGCGGACTGCCCGTTCGTATTGCCTGTAGCTGTGGTGAGGCTGTATAGGTAATCGCCACCACCAGGCACATAGACCCAGTCGGCGATGGCTTCATCAGTTGTTGGTAATGTGCTTGTTCCCGTAGCAATTTCTTGACCGAACGTTGACGAAGCTGGGTTCATATCAATTTGCACCCATTGCTCGCCATTCGAACTGACCCAATAGCGACCCAAGATGTCAATATCTCCAGCATTGTAATAAATATTGGATGAAAGAGGCGGTCCGACCAGCGTCGTTCGGCCATCAGATGCGATGCGAATGATGCGATTAACACCATTCACTGGTGTAATTCCGTAAATGAAATTGTCCAGAATGTTATAACCAATGGCGTTTATCTGGCCTCCAGGCCCAATATTAGCAGCAACTGTCTGTTCGACGCCAGTCGTGAGATTCAGTCGGTAGAGAGTGGTATTCTGGATCAGATATCCACCAGCATCGCAGCTATAAGTCGGTCCAGGGGTAGTCGTCGTCGAAGTCGAGCTACTACTACTAGTGCTACTAGGATTCACAAAGGTGATGACGCTTGTTGTGCCGCCTAATCCAGTTGGCGTAATTGTAGTTAGTCCGGTTTGCGTGGCGGTTGAAATAACTGTTGTAAGGAAGCCAGTGATCGGGGGCACGAAGGTGATGACGCTTGTGGTTCCTGCTGGATCTGTGGGTATGATGGTTGTGACGCCTGTCTGTGTACCAGTTGAGGTAAGAGTGATAAGTCCGCCAGTGACCAGAGGCACAAAAGTGACGACCGTAGTCGTGCCGGTCGGGTCGGTTTGAGGGAGAGTTGTCACACCGGCCTGGGTGCCCGTTGATACGACTATTATGATGAAGCCGGTGGGAGTCTAGACAAAAGTGACGACAGTTAAAGGGCCACCGCTGGGGCTAGGAGGGATGGTTATTAGACCGGTGGTTAACGCTATTAACGTAATAGTAACCGGTATAAGAAGAGTAGAGGAAGTAATAAAAGTTACGATAGTTAAAGGGCCGCCGCTAGGACTAAGAGGAAGAGTAGTTAAGCTAGTAGTAAATACCGTTAACGTAACTATAACTAGCATAAGGGGAGCGCTGGGCGTAATAAATATAATAACGCTCGTAGTACCGGCCGGGTCTATTAGAATTATAGTAATAAGGCCTGTTTAAGAGCCCGTCGATGTGACTATTATTAAGCTACCGGTAGGAGATAGGATAAATATAATTACGGTAGACGGACCGCTACTAGGGCCGGGAGGAAGGGTAGTTAGGCTAGTACCGGTTCTAGTTAAAATCACAGTAACGGGCGTAAGAGGTACAGAGGGCGTGACAAATATAATAATACTCGTATTCCCGGCTAGATCCGTCGGGACAATAGTAGTAAGTCCCGTCTAGCTAGCCGTGGATATAAGAGTAATTAAGAAATTAATAATACGCGGGACGAATATAACTACTATAGACGGGCCTCTACTTAGCCCAGGAGGTAGCGTTATTAAGCCTATAGTCGACCCCGTCGATATAACGGTTACGGGAGAAAGGGGACTCGCTAGAAGTATTATATAGGTCATAACCGTCGAGGGACCGCCGCTTAGCCTAGGAGGCAGAGTTATTAAACTAGTGGTTAAGGTTATTAATATAACCGTCATAAGTAAGAGAGAACTCGTAGAGGGGGTAATAAAAGTAATAACCGTCGAAGGACTACTGCTAGGACCAGGTAGTAGGGTAGTTAAGCTAGTAGTTAATACCGTTAATGTAACGGTGACCGGTGGAATAAGGCTTATTATAGAGGTTACAAATATAACGATAGTGGGAGGGCCTCTACTTGGCCCTGGAGGAATCGTAGTAATACCTGTAGTCGTACTAGTAGAGGTAATCGTAACGGGGGGCGGGCTAGTTATGATTATAACTATAGTAGTAGGATCTCTAGGTCTTCTAGGTGTTAAGGTAGTTAGACTAGTCGATGAGCTTGTTAAAGTGACCGTGACGTAAGGCGGGCTAGTAACGAAAGTAACGACTATAGTAGGGTCTCTAGGCCTTCTAGGCGTTAGCGTGGTTAGACCCGTTGTCGAGGCTGTCGAGGTAACGGTCACAGGAGGAGGGCTAGTCGCAATAGTTACTACCGTAGTAGGATCTCCGGGTCTTCTAGGCGTTAGGGTCGTGAGACTAGTCTGCGATCCCGTCGAGGTAACTATAGTTAGTCTGTTAGTATCCCTATTACAGGGTAATTAGTTTGAACCGTGGGTTAACGAAGAGATTAATTAAACTATATAAATTTCTGCATAAGTATAAAAAGGAGGTTCTAACTATAAGTTAGGTAGGCTACGATAATTATAAGTAAGAGCCGTAATTAGCCCCTGCGTAGTTACTATACGCCGGGGTCGAATTAGACTTCTAATTTAATATTAACTTTCTCTTTTTTTTATCAATTTATTTATTATAGTTAGAGGTATAATTTAACCTCGGGCCCGTTTACTAAGTCGTCTCCTTTTCCTTCTTTTTTCTATTCTTTTTATATAACTTATCTCTCTATTTATATATTAACTTTTTTATTACTTACGAATTACTCTAACCCCTTATTAAGTACTACTTTTATAAAAGTATTAGCGAGGTTATTATCGCTGTTAATCTAACGGATTTTAAGGATTTCCCGCTTTTTATACGATTACCTAAGGGCTATAATATTAATTATAAGCCTCTTTTCTTTTATAATTCCTAATTTAATAAGATATTCGTATAGTAAGTAAGAATCCGTATAAATAATTATTAAGATTAGTAAAAAGCTAAGTCGATTAGTAATTCTCTTTAGCGTTATTAAAATTACTTAGGTGAGGTTAATGTTATTAACTATACTATAGATTTCTAACGCTAGTATACTTCTTATTACTTACTTATTTTTAATTAATAAGTAGTAGATTATATTATTATATATTATAAATTCGCTCTTACTTATAATCTCGTTAATAAGAATAATAATATACTCTAATTATAAAATAAGGTCCTCGTTATTTATAAATAAACTATTTATAAATATATAGAGCTTACTAGCCGCGAGGTTAATTAGGTAATAAACGAGACCTCGATCGAGATTCGATTATTATTACTTAAGCCGCTTATTAAGTACCTTAATATCTCGTTTAGTTAGATTTATAGTTTATACTACCTTAGCGTAGTTAAAAATTACCTTAAGCTAATAAATACTTATAATATATACCCCTCGCACGAGCTTAGCTTTATACTACTTCTTAACGTTAATTATATTCGGATCGACGAGGTTAATCTTCTCGCCCTACCCTTTTTATTAAAAAGTAACGGTTTCCTTTTTAATAATAAAAATCCTATTATTAAATACTAGGGGAGTATTTATTATAAGGACCTCTTTTAGCTTTATTACAAAGCCCGCTTTTTAAAGCTTTTTATTTTCTTTTTTTATAAAGTTAATATTAAATAGGCCTAATATATCGTTAGTTTATATTCTAACGATCCTAAATTAGTCGCCTTCGTACTTAGAGACTAGTAAGTACGGGTTATACGTAGATATAACTATTAATAATTAATTAATATAAAAGTTATAATAAGTAATTTATTAATAAGTACCCGATTTTACGAGCCTATATAGTAGCTTAAGTACTTTAATAATCGTACTTTCTAAGTACTTACTAGCTATTTCCTTCGGTAGATAGGCCAGGATTTTCTTTATAAGCCCTGGAACTGATTAAGTATATGCCTAAGTAATATTATAGTTCTAAATTTTATATCCCTTTTTCTATAGCGATATTATTAATATTATTATTAATCGTTAATTATAGCGCTATATAGTAGGTAATTATATAAGTAGCGTTGCTTTTTTAATATCGCCGTATCCCTAAATTATATATCTAAACTTCTCGTATAGCTAGGGTGTTCTTTTCTTTTTAATCTTATAAACTATTCGTAATTTAAATATATAGAGGTTTATATACTTCTCTAGGTCGTAGAGAATAAATTAATAGACCCCTCGATTATAAAGAGTATTTATTTTAATAAGATCTAATTCTTTATACGGCTTTTTAATAATTATAATTACGCCTTCTTTATATAGTTTAATTACTAGCTCGAAATTAGTTTTTTTTTTATTATATAAAAGGTGTTAATTACCTCGTCGCTAGTAGTAAATTACTATATTAGGGCTTACTTTTATAGTTTTCTACGACGTCTTACTAGTAGTATTAATAACTTTTTAATAATTTCCTCTTCCTCGTTATTTATTAGTACTACTACGATAATCTCGTCGAGGATAATTTCCTATACCTCTACTACGGGTTATATAGTTTTTCCTAGCTCTTTTTTTTTTTATAAATTAGAAATTACCTCGCTAAGATCTATATAATATAGTCTTATTACTATAATTAATACCTCGAGAGGTTAGTTACGATCCTTTATAACTATATAAAAGCGCTTATTAATAAAGATTAATTTATATAGCCCAGCCTATTATTAAGTAATTTCGCGCTATACTTATATATCCGAATTTAATAATATATCTAAATTACCCCCTATATTAGGCCTATTATATATAGTAATTAACTTATTAACTTACCTTTTTATACTCCCCTTATATAATACCCGTATTACTTTTTTAATTACTTAGGCTCGTTAGCTTATATTTAGTAATAATAATAAGGCTAAGGTCGTTCTTAAATATACTCTAAATACTAATAGTATTAATATAAGCCCGTTAGGCCCTATAGTATCGTTATAGTATTTAAGTACTATTTAAAAGTATTTATTATTAATAAAATCTGGATTTTCTTTTTTAATAATTTTAAATACTCCTTTTAGTTATTAATATACCCTTTCTACCTTTTTAATACTATAGTGCGCTTTAACGGGCACGACTTTTAGCTATATACCGTAGGCCGTTGCATTCTCCCTAAATTCTACTAATTTAAAGCTAGTACTAGCGTTAGTTCTAATACTATTTAATAGTCCTTAATATATATTAATCTAGCTTTTTTATAGGGTTACCTATACTATTTTTATTTATAAATCCCAGAGGAATTACCCTATTTAAAAAGATATAGCTACGTTAATTATATATAGAACTAGCCGACTATTTAAATAGAGAATATCGACGACGATTTCCTAATTAAAATTGAGCTTATTATATGATTTAAATTTAAACCTACGTAGGCTCTGCGTATTTATTTAGTATTAGTAATATACTTTTATTAACTACTCTAGCGCCCCTATTTTAATATTATTATTACTTAATTATTTTAAGAAGTTATATAGCCTCGTAACCGACGGGTAGCTAAATCTTTAGTATAATTATCTAAGCTCACTTTTTATTAAGTAATTAATCGACTTCGTATTATTAATAAGCTTTATAAATACGTACCCCTATTATTATTTAACTATTTTAAAGTACCTATTACTAGAGATTCTATTCCTCGTATTATTAAATATAATACTTAGTCGATCTATGTTTTTTAGATATAGTAGAAATAGGGTATTAATAAGTAAAATATAAAAAGTTATTGTTCCGAAGTACGTCTCTATTTTTACCGTACCTAGAGCGACGATTTCCTTACCTAGGCCGAAGCTAATTCTTATAATACTTACTATTAATATATTAAGTATTACTAGCGCGATTTTTTATAGTACTTAGAATTACTTTTTTTTTCTTATTAACTATTACGATACCCTAGTATTTAGGATAATCCCCTAGAAATTATTTAGGCCGTATTTTTTGCTCGCGTAGAATACTTATACGAGCTTAGTATTTAAGTAATTTAGGTAGTATAAAAAAGACCTCTCTAGCTACCCCTATAATTACTTAATACTATATTTCTTTTTAAATATTAAGAGAGGTACTAATTTTTTTTTTAATATTAAGAGAATAGAATTCTGTACCGTTAGATTTATTCTATTTACTTTAGTATCCGTTATTTAAAGGACCTTCCCTTATTATCCGTAAATAAAAGCCTACTTATTAAGAGCTTTTACTACTTTTTATTCGTTTAGCCTCGTATATCCTCCTGAGGCTAACGGTGCGAAAAAAGAGTAGTTAATATCGTCGACTTTATTATAATTTAATTCGTTAGTATAGGGGGTAAGATCTTCTTTATTTTCTAAATTTCCTATAGGGTATAGATACTTTAAAATACTAAATTAGCTACTTTTACTAAGTTCTATACCCCCGGATCTGCCCTTATATATAATAAAGAATTAGTTAAACTAACGAGAGCTAGTTTTACTATCTATTACCCTCGACTTTCTATACTATTTATACGATTTAGTACGCTCTTCCTCGGAGTAATTACTTAATTAATATCTATTTTTTTTTATAAATATAGTATTATTTTTTTATTACTTTACTTATAAGTTAAATCTCGGCCTATTTAATAAATCTGGGCCTCCTTATTAACGATTACCGTATCTAGCCTCTTTTTTTTTTTTTATTATACGTTCGATCGACCTAATATTATTAATAAGGGCCGTCGTATACTTAGAAATAAGTTTAGTATAATATTCTTATTTTAATATTAAAACTAGATCTTAGCCTCGAATAGAGCGTTTTATAATCTTTAAGTACTTAGTATAAGGTTATTTTTACCTCTAGTACGCGCTAAATTATTATATAAAAATATCCGACCTTTTACTCGTTTATTCCTTTATTTAACTAAGTTTTTATTAACTTATTAATTCGATTAATAAGCTTTTTAAAGATCTCTATTCGCAATTTACCCTCTATTATCCTAGCTATAAATACGAAAGAAATTACTTATAACTTAGATAGGAGCTCTAGGTTCTTATTATAGGTCTTAAAGCGGCTTCTAATTACGTTAATAATACTAAAAAAGTCGTTTTAATTAAGATTACGTACTACTTTATAATAATAATTAGAGGCTTTATTTATAAGTACGATATTAATTACTAAATAGTATTAGTATTCCCTAATCCCGACCTTTTTATAGTAATTATAAAATATTATTAAGGTTTTTTATAAGACCTTATACTTCCCCCTAGAGTATAATTTCTTTTTTAAAAAGATCTTTTTAAAGTCTATAAATTACCTCATATTTATTATTAGATTTTCGGTATTTATATACGATCCCTGCGTCGCTATATACTATTAGTAACTTCGGGTCGTTTACTTCTTTTTTTATTAACCGATTAGTACCGAATTTTATATTAGTAATAATAATAAGCTATAGATTAAAATAAGCGGAATTATTAATTATCGTACTTTTAGTACTATATTTTATTTTTATATATCTTTTTATAATAATAGATTATTATTAGTAATTATAAAAAGGAAATCTGCGTCGTTTACCTTTTTTTTAAATTCGTTAAAGCAATTATACGCCCTATTAACTTATACTTAGTTCTATAGTACGAATTCCTTTTTTATAATTGTTATTACTAAGATTTTATATAGTTCTTATAATTATAATTACGCTAATAATACCCCTTACCTATAGAGGAATTTATTAACTACTTTTATAATTCCTAAGCTTATATTTATAAACTATTTATTTAGTTAATAACTAAGGTCGTTTATAATTTTATAAAATAAGGGTTATTTCTATAACCCCTTTTTTTTATAAACCTTAGTTAAATAAATTAATATTATATTAATTTATTTATTATTAAGCTAATCCGCGATTTTATATATCTACGTCCCTTAATAATCCGGGTTAATATTTATTTATTTATAAGGGATCGGGATTTTATTTAAGATCGGGTTTCTCTTTTTTTTTTTTTACTCTAACTTACTAAGGGTCGTACTCTAGCTCGTACTTATATTAGTAATTATTAGTATATTTAATCTTAATAAGGATATATTTAATCTGCGTACTAGCTATAGTAAATCCGTATTTTTATTACCTAACGAATTTATTAAGGTTTAAAAGATTCCCGCTTCCTTTTACTATCTCGCTACTACTCTCGTTTTTACTATTTTTAATAATTATTATTACCTTTCTAAATCGCTAGTTATCGTACTTACTAAGACCTCCTTTTTATTTAATATAAAAAAGTAGGTTTTAGTAATTCCTTTTTTTAATAATAATAGTAGACGTTTATATTACTATAAAAAGATATAGTAATTAATCTCGAGATTTTTACTATTTATTAATTTCTATTATTCCGTATACTTCTAGCCTCCTAAGCCTCGTACTCTCCGTAATCTCTAAATAGCTTCCTTCCTCGACCTACCTCCTCTAGGGCAGTATTTTATAAAAATAGTTAAATATAAATATTAAGTAGTTTATAAAAGAGCTAGATAAGCTATTAAGTACGGTTAGTAAAATTAAGCCCCCCCTTTTTATAAGATTACGGGCCTTAAGGACTTATTAAAAATACTACTTATTGCTCGTACTTAGTAGGGGTAAATACCTTAGAGATTTTCTTCTTACGGCTTCTTAGTACCCTATTTTATATCTTTTTAAATAGTCTTTTTTATAACTTAATTATAATTAAGTAATTATCGCTTACTAGTGGTCCTTTTTATTACTTAGTTAGTTTTTAATTATAGGCCGGCTATAAAAAAGTTATTTAATAAAAAAGCTACTTAAGGCGATAGTAAAAAGCTAGTTACTTAAGTAGTTCCGTTAATTAACGTAGTTTAATATAATAAACGTCGACCTTTTATAAGTAATAAAGGGCTATAATTACTTAATTCTATATAGTATTTAAAAATTACCTCTTTTTTCGTTTATTTCTATAAAGTTAATTAGTATAAATCTCCTATCCCGTATAGTATTTAGAGGTTATTTTTTTTATATAACGAGATACTTTACTAATTTATAATAATAGAATTTAATTACTAATTAGTATTAGTATCCTTATTATAGAGTAATTAGTTCGAACTATAGGTTAATAAAGAGATTAATTAAACTATATAAATTTCTACGTAGGTATAAAAAGGAGGTTCTAACCGTAGGTTAGGCAGGCCGCGATAATCGTAAGTAGGGGCCGTAATTAGCCCCTGCGCGGTTACCGTACGCCGGGGTCGAATTAGACTTCTAATCCGACATAGTCCCCTAGTAGGAGGCGTAACAAAAGTTATAATAGTAGTAGGATTACTAGGGCGCCCAGGGGTCTAAGTAGTAAGGCCGGTAGCAGATTTTAAAGAAGTAACCGTGACGATATTACCGAGGGGAGAGGGAACAATAGTTATAACCGTCGTCGGATCTCTAGGCCGTCCGGGCGTTAAAGTAGTTAACCTAGTTATCGAGCCTGTAGAGGTGACGGTAGTTAATCCGCTAGGTAGGGGCGTAACGAAGGTTAAGATGGTAGTAGGATCTCCAGGTCTTCTAGGAGTTAGGGTAGTTAGCCCAGTCGTTGAGCCTGTGGATATGATAGTAGTTAGCCCACCGGCAGGAGGCGTTACAATAGTCACGACCGTAGTTAGATCACCGGGTCGCCCGGGTATTAGAGTCGTTAGGCCAGTCTGAGTACTAGTAGATATAATAATCGTTACTCCGCCCGAGGAAGGTAGCACGATAGTAACGACTATCGTAGGATCGCCGGGACGACCGGGTATTAGTATTAAAAGACCAGTCTGGCCGGGTTAAGTTCTTGTTAAGGTTAAGGTAACTAACCCGCCAGTAGGAGGGGGGACAATGGTTATAATCGTAGTCAGATCGCTAGGGCGGCTAGGCGTCTGAGTAAGAAGACTAGTTTACCCAGGTTGGGTTCCCGTTGAAGTAATAGTAACTAGCCCGCCGCTAGGTGGCAGCACAATAGTAACGACCGTTATAGGATCTCTAGGCTTGCTAGGCGTTAGAGTTAGTAATTTAGTTTGACCTAGCTGGGTTCCGGTCGACGTAGATGTTACTAATCCGCCTGACGGAGGAGGTACGATAGTGATAACCGTGGTAGGATCGCCGGGCTTTCTAGGGGGAAGGGTCAGTAGTCCCGTCTGTCCAGGTTGAGTCCCAGTAGACGTAGAAGTTACCCGCCCACCTAGTGGAATAATCGTGACGATAGTAGTCGGATCGCCGGGCTTTCTAGGGGTAAGGGTAATTAACCCGGTCTGGCCAGGTTAAGTCCTTGTTAACGTACTAGTTATTAAACCTCTAGTAGCGGAGGGGAGATAAAAAATCTGAGTACTAGTGCGGTTAGAATTTAATAGAGGTACCGTTAGAATTATCAATACTATGCCGGATCTAAGAACTATTATTATTATACAGGGACCGTTAAAAGGGGCATCTCCGTTATTAGTTGTGGGCTTAAGGATGAGCTTAGTACCTATTTAATCACTTTTAGTAGGGGGAATCGTTAACGTCGTTATAGTCAAGCCTGCATAGGGAGTAGTAACCGTCGTTAGGCTTCTTATAAATAGAGACTTGCCGCCGGCGGTTAGGTTATCTAAGCCCGGTAACTACGGCATATTTGACTTAAGGGGAGAGCAGATATACTTAATTCCTATAGTTTGTTTATTTTAAGGGGGAATAATAATAGTAGAAGGCTCTGATCCGGGAGGCAGTGCTACTATGACCGTGACGTAAGGACCTATATAGGGCGATTGGTTATTGCTAAAGCGTTCGTATGATTTGTTAGAAATATCTTAACTAGTCTAAAGCTAGTTTACTTATATAGGAGAAAGGTAGGTAACCGTAGTCGTAGCTAAGAAGTCGGAAGTTACTAAGGTAGGAGCGTTAGTAACTTTAACTATAGTGCCCATAATAGTGAATATAGTATTTAGAGAAACTAAAGTGCTAAGATGGAGCGGAATATAATAAACAATCTTTATGGGCTAAACGGCCGTAGGACTCGCACTAGGCCCAGTGGTTAGATAGTCCGTATTTACTAAGCCCGGTTATAGGAAAAGAGCTATGAAGCTTATAGTAGTAGCAAGGGTAAAAATTCGTTTTATATTAATCGATACCCGGTATAAGGCGCTCGATATATATAACGATAGCTGGGTATAGAGGTAGATCTTTTAAGAAACTTTAGAAGAAAGAATGGATAAGATAGTTATTAGTTGAGTTAAGTACTAGGACTTAAGAAATTAAAGGTTCTTATAATACACTTTTATTTAACTTTAAGATGCTAAAAGACGTGACATTCTTGTTAGAACATATCTAGGAGCAAACGAACCTTCGTCGACTTTCTTACCCGAGCTAAGTGAAAGTCTGTGGTTTCCGTTTCTAACCTTAACGAGACCCGGATTCTATTTAGAAATAGCTTAACCCTTAACGGCTGAGCTAGAAATAGGTAGTATTATTAGTACTACTAATAGAGGTATCCCGGGAAGCCGGGACGATTGCTTATATTTACTCTACTCGACCTCGTATCGTTTTTATATAGGGCTTTACTAAGGCGAGCTCTAGCGACCGCTTTATAATAATAAGAAGATAGACTACGGCTTAATGCGTTTAGTAGGACCCTAAGCGTAGCTATGCTTTACTTATAGTAAGCGGAGGTAGCGGAGTAAAAGGATAAAACGAAAGGTCTTTACTAGATATAGAACCGAAATCTAGCTTATTAGTAAGGAAGTATATATAGTCTTACTAGGTATGAGATACTAAGTTTCCGAAGATCGCATGCCGTTTGCTGCCTATTTAGGGCGAGAAATAGACTTATTTAGGTAATCGGCTAAAATCTCTAAATTGTAGTGCGTAGTAGTTCTACTTGCGGACATCCTTGTCTAGCTAAGTATGAAGCTATTACTACAACTTAAACCTCAGAGACGGAACCCCGGCGTTAGATAGTAGCTACTTCGAGCTTATGTCTAGATAAACTTTGCCCGTAGTTTAGACGAGCGGCCCTAGATTACCATCGCCCACATTATAATATTCGGTAACGGATCCTTTAGGTTGAGCTTGCTTTTTATAAACATTGAAACTCGTATAGTAGAGTTATTATGCTATGGGGCTCGTGATCTTCTAGTATACTGCCCTATCTTAAGTAGAACTGACTTAGCTATTATCTAGAACTAAACATTTGCTAGAGGAGTTTAGAAAGTAAAGTAAGTATAACTCCTCAAGGCGGACGAACTACTACTTAAAAGGTCGCAAACTCCACTAGTTGGGCTGTTTTGATACCTAAACGCTATCTGCATGCAGTAATTATAGCCTTACATAATTAACATACTAGCTGAAAATGGGTAAAAAGAAAGAAGCAAAACCCCCTTATCGACGAAGTGATGCCGATTTCCTCGGATTTACTTTAAGCACACTCTTTCTCTAGTACGGTTAGTTAAGCAATTTGTGTACTAGAAAGGCACGATAGCACTTGCGCTACCTACGTATCGAATATCGCAGTTGGCTATAAGGATATATAAAAGCTCACCTCCGGAAAAACAAGGCTGTTAAGTTAAGAATTTTGGTAGCTACTCGTATATTATTTAGCTCAGGTAGTATTGATTATTATTATCGATATGAAGTATTATATCGTTCTTTATCTTATTCCTCTTGTACTTGCTGCGCCCCCTGTTGTCGATCTATTTTTTGAGGTGTGCGGAGTATCCGTTATACTCTCGATAGTTACTAACACTCTCTTATTATTACCGTAAATAATCTCTCTTTATGAGAACTTAAACTGCGCTATTCCCCTAATTATAGCTAGGGAAGGATTTTTTCTTGCATCGACGTAGCACTATGAGGTACTAAATACTTAGTTTCCGCAAGAAACCGTTAGTTAGGTCCCTAGAGGTAGTAGTCCCGCTAGCTAGCCTGCTACTACCTAGCCTAGTAGTAGTCCTCCGTTAGCGCAGCCTCTAGCTAATAACGCCCCCAGAGGGTATTTATCTACTACTAATCCTACCAGAGGCTCTGGCGGTAATACGCCTACTGCTACTACCTCGAGCTCTAGCAAGACTCTTGCCGTAACTATATTATCTACGTCTCGATCATTTAGCGCTTAGTAGGATGAACTTTTAGTTATAGGGGTTATTAGCTACGTAGTTCTGGCGTCCCTTGGACTTGGGTTATAACGTAATTACGTTTTCTCAGTCCTTCTAGAAGACAGGGATTCGGTTCTAGGAATAACGGTAGAATAACCTGATATGTCTTGTGTTATACCTGCGCTTATAACTTCTAATACCGACTCTTAATTAGGTAGAACGAGCCGGAGACCTCGCACTAAGTATTCTGATTCTGTCACGTAATCCGCATCTCACGAAGTGCCCGTCACGTGCTAAATCACGTGTCTATCTTAGATATCGTATATATAGACCTTTTCTTTTTATTTATTTTTATTTTAATAATTAAGCTACTTTTATTATACTCTATATACTTATTATTACGTATTATAACTCATAATAATTATAAACCTAGCTCTTAATTAAGACCTTATATTATAATAACGTACTTATTAATATAATTGTTATTATTTTTTTAAAATAATTAATATACTTATACTTATTTTAACTTAAGCTAAGTTAACTAGTTATAATAATTAAATTAAATAGTTTAATACTTTTTATATTATAAATAAGGGT
Source organism: Colletotrichum cuscutae (assembly GCA_030869315.1). Classification (NCBI taxonomy): domain Eukaryota; kingdom Fungi; phylum Ascomycota; class Sordariomycetes; order Glomerellales; family Glomerellaceae; genus Colletotrichum; species Colletotrichum cuscutae. Next base: position 361,457 of record MPDP01000270.1, on the reverse strand, counting down.
ATAGAAGTTTAGAAATACGTTAATTTAAATATTCTAAACTTTAATATACTTTTTAATTTTTTATAGTACTTATTTTGTTTTTTAAATTTAAATAATTAATTTTAATTTATAATAAAAAAGAACTATAAGCTTACTAAGTACGTTATAAAGCGTTTAAATATAATTAAAAAAACTAAAAATCCTTTATTAATAACTTCTAAACCTAACTCTTAATATAACTCTAAAAGGAGATAACGGTCGAGTTAGTGAACTATTTTAGTTAGTAATTAGGTATAGAGCGCATTATACCCAGTTTTCCTTAATAAGTAATACACAGTACGGCCCCGGCGAATTGCTCCGTCGGGGGGGAGCCTAGCTATAATTTATATTTTTAACGTTAAAAAAAACATTAACTAATATAATAATAAGTAAGAGCGCGGTAAAGATATTAATACCTATAATTTTAGCTAGGGGGTACTACTTACCTATTTTAATAGCCTAATTACTAGTCCCGGAACTAATATCGAGAATATTAAAAAGCTTATCCTTAGAGAGCTTCGCTACTATTAAACTACTTTTAAAATAAAGCTTAAATAGCTAGTATTAAATTTCTAATCGAGCTCGCTCGGATTTGTTATTAGATATTAGTAATATATTAGAACTATAATATATATATTTATAAATATAAATAAGTAAGAGCTCGTTAATAAAGACGGAGCTAAAATTAGACCTAGTATCTAACTCGTTTTTATTACCGTTATTAGCGTCTAGTTTATTATCTATTTAAAGTGGCCTCGTCCGTTTTTTTTAATCTATCTAGGTTTTTAAAAAACTAGCATTCTCGCCCTAGCGTCCGTTATTATTACTAATACTAGGGCCGGCAATAGCGTTAACGTCCTCGCCTATTTTAATAAGCTCTAAAAAAGCTCTATTAGAGAATTAATACTAAGATTTAATCTTAACTCTAGCCGGCGTTAACATTACCTCTTTATTATATCTTTCCGTTTTTAAAAGAACTTTAATAATTTATTATTCTTTTAGAGTGACTTATTATATAGTAATTACTTTTACTTACTAAATTTCTTAAATAGGGACTTAATTATAAGCCCGGCCGCCTCGGGTATAATAGAACTATACGTAAGATAACTAATAAAATTTCCTTAAAGAAGAATAGGAGGGAACGTAAAAGTTAAAAGATAAAAACCTAGACTAATATTAGCGTAGGGAAGGTAGTTCTAGTACCTAGCTTTAGTACCCAGTTCCTATACCTAGTTCTAGTACTTAGTTTTAGTACCTAGTTATAGTAGTTTTAGTACCTAGTTCTTATACCTAATTCTAGTACTTAGTTCTAGTATTTAAACTTAGTACTTAGTTTAATACGATTAAATAAGGAGAGTTAGTGATCGCCCTAATAACCTCTATATTAATAAGACGGATTTAGAGACTAATCCTTATTTAAGGGATTTAAGATGGCCCCTAAAAAGAGTTTAGGGACGCCCCCTTAGATAGGTCTTAAAATAATATACGCTATTTTTAACGGATATAAAAAGTAATAAGCTATTATATAGATTATTTTTAATTTAAACCCTAGACTATTTTATATAAATTTATTTTACTTCTCTTTATTAAAAAAATATAATCTTATTTTTTATTTATAACCTCTTTATATTTTTTTTTTAGTTAAAAATAGACTTTCTTTATAAAAAAAAGTATAACCTTATACTTAGTTATTATTTATTAAATACTCTTCTTAATCCGTACTAGCTTATATTTATTACTAATACTAATAACTATATATTCTATTTCTCTTATTTAAAAAGTTACTTTTTTAATATAAGCCTTATTGATCCGTATTAAATATTAATAAAAGTCGAAGTATAGTAGTTAATCGGGGTATTAATTATAACTCGTATAGTTCTATAATATCGAAGTTTATAATATTAAAAATCTTTAATAAAAAACCTTAACACTTTAGTTTACCCTCTAGAACCTTATACCCCGTAGTATAAGATTAAGACCTAGTACTATATACTTTTAAGGCGTAATTTTAGAAATATATTTTATAATCCAGCGTTATTTTATAAATCTTATATTTAGATCTATTACCGTTAGTAACTTTAAGTAAATCCTTATATTTAAAGTATTTAGTTAAGTTATTAAATATATAGAACTTATAAATAAGTTCGTTTCACTAATACTAGTTATCTAAAAATAAGTCTAAGGCCTAGCTAATATAAATAAAGTACTTCTTAAGTTACTTTTTAATATAAATAATAAAATTTAATTATATAGTAAGATCTAAGCGGCCTCCCTCTAATAAATCAAAAATAGGGTTATAACTTATAATTTTTAATATTAATTAAGGGCTAAATAAGGGTATAATAGATCTTTTATAAGTAAAATAATATATTAAAACGGTATTAATAACTCCGTCCTTTTATTAGTATTAGCCTTTAAATATAGCTACGACCGGGGTAATTAACTTCGTTATTAAGTATTTTTATACTAAGCCCTAAAGTTAATAAGTATTACTTAATATAAGGTTAATAAACCTAATACTATAGATCTAATACTTAATATCGTTTATAACTTACTTATTAATCTACTTATATTTAATTCTTTATTTAAGTTCTTTCCGAAGCCTCTACTTTTTATTCCGTATTATTTATTTAGCTTTTTTATACTATTTAAAGCTTTAAAGTAGTTTTTAAATAGCCCTTATTAGATCCTTAATAATTAAATATATAATAACTAATATAAACTATTTTAATATAAAGCTAGTAGGGCGGCGCTTAAAAATAAAATAACCAATACTATAAGACTATTTAATAAGTACTTATTATAGCTTTTAACTCTAAAAGACACCCTAAAGGTTAGCTAAGATATTCTACCCGAGGTAGTATTTTTAAAAAGAATTAAAGTTATTATATTCTAAAGCTAGATTCTAGAGGGCTTTACTAACGTTAATTATAATATAAGTTAATATTACTAGCTATTAAATTATTAATAAAATAAACTACTCTAATCGAACGTATTAGTAATATTATAACGTAAGTTATATATTATTATAAAATACTCAAAATTAAGTATTTTACTAATTCTTTAGATTTATATTATTATTATACTAGAAGAGATATAATTATTAGAAATTTAATAACTTATTAACGTCTCGATAGTATAACGAAATATAAAACTATTATTTAAGTCCTTTTTTGATAATAATAATAGCTCCCGCTCGCTAGGATATATATTTAAGTTATTAAGATAGTACGACGAAATAAGGCTAAATATATTAAAAGCTTAATATTAAAAAAGGATATTTGAAGAAAATATATTAAGGCTTAGGAATAAGGACCGGTCGAATATTATCTTAAGGATAAAATATATTTTTTATAATATAATTAAATCTTATTAATTATAATAAAATAAAACGACTTACTATTCCTTTTTTTCAAAATAGTTTTCAATAAATTCTAAAATAAACTATAAGAAAAGCTTATACAATTTACTTTTTAAGTTTTTAATAAATACGACCTTAATATTTTTAAAACGTAAATTTAAAGTCGTTTTTAAATAAGAACTAGTTAGAATAAATAAAAGAAAAAATAGTATAATAAAAATACGTAACTTTCTAAGTTTAAATAACTTTTTTATTATACTTAGTATTATTTCGATTTATTACTTAAGGTAGTCGATTATTATATAATAATTAGCTCGGTACTACTTATTTAAATAGTACTTTTTTCTTAGATTTTATAGAACTTATAGTTATTAATAAGAGCGTTAATATTATTTCATATAAAAAAAACCTACGTTATATATACTATAGTTTAGTTTTTAATTAATTTTTTATTAATAGCTCTCTCGAAAATAAGCTAAAAAACCTTTTCATATATACTTAATAAGCTTTTTTTTTTTAGTTTTGCGTTTTTTCTTACTAGTCTTACTAACTTTTTAACTTAGGACCTAGTAAAAAAAATTATATATAAGGCTAAGCGAGATCTTAGCGTAATAATTTTATAGGTCGTGCTTAAGAATATAATCGAACTTATTAATAAATAGGATTAATAAGTAAAAGAGCGTACGAAGTCCGTGAGTATTTATTTATATATTTTGTTTTTGCTAGCTGCTCGGGCGGTTCTCGGTATTATTTATATAGTATTAATATATAGTATTAATAGATACTTATACTGTCTCGCTAGACTATCTTTTTCAGACTTTCTAACTTTTTAACTTTCGCTCTTGTAAAGTTTATAACTAAAGTCCGTGGGTATATATTAGTACTATTACTCCTCTACGGCGTCCAGAAGTACTATCGTCTTAGGGCTATAATCTTAATAAGTAAAGGGATCCTTACTAAACGCTTCTATTCTACTTTATTAATACTTACATAACTAAATATTACAATTAAAGAGCCTAATTTAGTTTTTAATATTTATATTATCGTTACCAAGGTCGTTAATATCGGTAGTATTAGTGCCCGAGTTACTCTTTTAGTCCTTTATAATAAAAACATCGTTACTATTATAGTCGTTATTTTTAACTTTAGTAATAAATAACGTATTAGAATCGTAAGTATTTATAATCGTACGTTAGCGTTTTAGTATAATAAAAATTAAAATAGTAATAAGGAGGGAATGAGTAAGTAAAGTAGGAGAGTTTAGCTTAAAAAGCGTATAAATAAAGAAAACGGGCGTACTAAGTAGTATAGTACTTATAAGCTATATAGTATATAAAAATAAGCTATAATAAGGCCTATTCTAATAGCTATATTTAGTTATTAAAAACTAATAAATAAAAAAGGGCTAGGAAATTGAAAAACTAATAAACTAGTCGTAGCTATATAAATAGTTTAAGAGGGTATAGCTAAGGAACTATAGTAAGTACTTTAAAATATATATCGGGGACGGGCAAAAGTAAGCGTTATTTAATAAATATTGTACCTAAGTCTAAAGTAGCGACTATTCCGTAGTAAATAGCCCGCTAGATTCGGTAGTAAAAGCTACTAAAAACGGTAGTAAACTAGCTATATCTTAGTTTAAGGAAGTAATAAAAAAAGTAGCGGCGTTTATAGTTATCAATATAGTTTTATTTCTATTTTATAAAATAAGTTAGTTCTAAGCTATCCTCGTTTTATTTTTTATTTATAATCCGATATATAAACCTTAACTTATATAATAATAATATTATATAAGGTTTTTAAATACAATAGTTCTTTAGATAAGAATAAAAATAAAAAGGTTTATATAAATAAAGCCTTAATAAAAAAGGCGTTTATATACGCTCTTTTTATACTAAAAGTATTATTTAAAAAAACTTATTAAAAACGTAATAGTATTAGCTATTTTACTTATAAAAGTGAATAATATTTAAATCAGAATTAATATTCTTATTAATTTATATATTTCTTTAAGTATATAGCCCGTATTTAAGTCCTTTTTAAATAAGTATACGCTTATTCTTTTTAAATAAATAGCCCCTTTTTAAGTAACTTAATAGGGTTACTAAAACCACTTTATATTCCTTAATTATAAGCTACTTTATTGAATTAAAAACCGGGCCCTCTTAGGCCGATTTTACTACTTTTTAAACGTCCCTTTATTTAATATAATTATCTCTTTTATATCTCTTATATTTAAAAATAATATAAAGTACTCGAACTTTATTTTAAGTAGGTTTTTTATAAAACTATTAGTTAATATTTTATTTATTAATATATAAACTATATAAAATAAGCTTTTTCAGTACTCTTATTGTAGTTATATATTTTAAATATTAACATAGTATAAGCGAGTTAAAATACGTTCCCCTTTTTTAATACGAGTTTAATTATTTAATAATTATTATAATATCCTTTTTATATATTACTAAGCTTAAATCAAATATTTTTAAAAAAGCGTTTAAGAGCGAGTATCTCCTTAGCTATATATTCTAAACTTAATAATTCGGCTTTTATAATTAATATAGTTATTATATTTTAATGGGCAATTTGTTACTAAACAAGGCTATTAAAAAGAGAAATTATAACACTTTATAAAGACCTTTAGGTCTTTTTATTATTTATAAACAAAGCGTTACTTATAATTAATAATACCTAGCTACCCCCCGAGATTTTAAAATAAATTACTAAGTATTATATATGAAAAAGGTATTATATAACTTAGTTTATAATAAAATAATATTAATAAAATAGGTTTATTAAAAATTAAAAAAGTAAAGTATATATAAAAGTAACGTTATGCCGAATTATAATTGTTATATGTAATATTAAATTAGCCTTTTTTTAAAAAAGACTTAGTTTTATTTAAGAATATACTCCCTAAGTTCTTATTAATTAGTACTATTAATAATAGGGTTATAAGAGCGGTAAAGTTAGTAAGGTCGAACTCCTTAACTAACTTTTAAAATACTAATTATAAATAACATATTTCTTTTAATAATTTAGTTAATTATAAACGACCTTTATTTTTAAATACTATAAAGTTAGCCCTTAGCTTTTTATTTCGTACTTTTTTTAAGTCCCTTAGTTACTTAATCGGCTTTATAAACGTAGTTTTTATAATAAAAAGCGAGGATATTATTCATATAAAAAAGAACTAGTACCTTTTTAATAGAATTTTAGAATAAGTACGGGTCCTTATTTATAAATAAGAGACTTAGGTTTTTAAAAGTTAATATTAGCTTTATATATTATAATAATAGAGTGTTATAAACGTTATATAAGGCCTAATTAAGCTTTATATATTTTCCTAATTTATAAAAGCTATTTAAAAGCTTATAAATAATAAAAAAGTTACTTAGCTTTATAACTATATTTAAATAGGCGTTTATAATATTATATTAGTAAATTTATAAGTTAAATTGAGTAATAATAGCTATAGCTACTCTAAACGTCCTAATTACTAGCGTTATTATATAGGTTCTTTTTGGGGGGTATTATTGTTAAAAGTCCTTTTTAATATAAATTCTTACTTTATAACGATCGAGGTAATTATTATTATTAAGTTTCTAATTAAATACTTATTTAAGGGGCACTAGTTTAGAAATAACTAAAGCCTTATTAACTACTTTTTAAGTATTTATTCCCTTTAGTTTCTGGATTGTCAATTATACTACTTCTATAAATTAGGTTTTAAAAGTTTTAATATTTTAAGAATATTCTTTTACTTTTCAAAGAGGTAATTAATTAATTTATATAGATTTACTGAAATTATAGCGTAGTTAGTAAAACGTACTTTACTTTAATTATTATAATATAAATATAGTAATATAGCGTCTAATACCCCTAGGTCGCCTCGTTAACTATTTTTTACTAATTAAGTATATATATATATATTAAAAGAGGAGTCCTAGTTTTCTTTTACTTAAGTATAAAAAGAGTACTACTTAAACTACTCTTATTAACTCGGGTTTTGAATAAATACATCTAGTAATTAGTTCTTTAATCTCTAGTTTTATTTAATATACTTATTATTCTTCTTAACTATATATATTAACTATATTAAAGTCGCTACTTAGGTCGTTTATTATTTTTATTTTTTGATATAGGCTCGTTTATTAAAAAAGCTCGTTAAGGTCTAGTTAAGTAGAAGAATCCTTTTTATAAAAGTTTTAAAAAATCTATATTTTATTTATATATATATATATATATAGTAGTTTCGTTTTAGCTTTATAAGTATAAAAGATCGACCTTAATAGGATTACGTTTTTAAAAGAAATTATATAATATAGTATACTTTTTAACTATATAATACGCATAATATACTCTAAATATACGCTTAATATAATATAATAATTTTAATATAAAAACCGCTATATAATTCGGAATAAGTAAGCTACCCTTTTTATTTATATAGTAGTACTAGTTAAAAAGATTAATAATAAAGGTCGGTTATAAAAGTTAGAGGCGGCCCTTAACTATAGAAGTTCTAAACTTTAATAATAATATAGAGGTCTTTAAAAAAAGGGCTAAAAGGGCTAATATCTAGCTACTTTTTAAAACTTATAAAGATCTTTTTTATCTTTACTATTTTTAATATTACTTAAAGCTCTATTTAAACTAAATAAATTTACTAAATAAACTTATTAAACGAACTTATTAATATATAAACTACTACTTTATTAAAAATACCCCTTAATAAGTCCCCCCTTTTAGGGCTTAATAAATTAGGCCCCCTCGATACTCTAGTTATTATAACTAACGTAAGTACGTTTAAAAAGTAGTATAATATTTTTATATAATACGGAATTTAACTAAGTAATAATATAAATACTATAAATAGCCGGGCTAATATAAACGTTAAGATTTAGTATATTAATATTAATTTAAAAATTATATTTTATTAAACTAAAAATCTTTCTAATATAGGCTATATTATAAATATTAAGGAATATATAAAGGGCTACTTAACCTTTAATAAAAAAAAGTATATAATATAGGATTTAGCTACTTACGTAGGCTAGTACTAAGAGGTCTTATATATATTAAAATAAGTATAGCTCGCTTTTTAAATAATTAGAATTATATAGTAAAAGGTCGGGAGTTTTAATTAATGATTAAGTCTAGAGCGTAATATACTTAGTTTTTCTTAATACGTAATACATAGTACGGCCCCGGCGGATTACTCTATCGGGGGGATTTATATATATATATATATTACGTTTTTAACTTTCTTAATAAAAAGATCGACTTCTTTTATAACCTCGCTTATTAATTAAATTAGCTAAGCGAGGTTCGTATTTAATTCCGGACTCTTAAAATCTAAACTTATTTTAAGAATAAGTAGCTACTCGCCTCGTTTATTTAAAAATAAACTAGGCGTTTTTATAGTTTTATTTACTTTTAATAAAGTAAGTATAAATAATAATAACTATTTTTTATTATTAATTAATATAACCTCCTTTTTATTTATAATCTTAGATAATTAGAGCTTAGGTTCGATTATTATAAATAGTTATTGAATCTTATTTATTACGGCTCTTAATTTAAGTAAATAAATTATAATTTTAATATTACTTTTCAAAAAAAAGCTATTTTATTAAATATTATATTTTAAATAATAATAGCTTTTATTAACGAGGGGATATAGATCTTATATAAGTTATAAGCATTCGGTACGTAATTTATAAAGTACTTAATATATTCTTTTTATTTTATTTCAAAACATTTATTATTAATTCCTTTTTTAAAATCCCTTTTAAAAAAGTACGCTCTATAGCTATATACGTACGTTTACTCCTAATAAAAATATAGATCGTAAGTAAGTTTTAGTATATTTACTAGTTATTATTATTTAAAATAATAAGCGAACTAAACTTCTTTAGTTTAAATTAATAATAACTAATTAATATATTACTTAGAACTAATATTATATAGTTAGGTTATAGTTAATATAGTTTTTACTTAGAGTTCGTTTAGTAAGCTAGTTATTAATATTATATTAATTACTTTATTAATAATTTCTTAACTAGCTCGTTCCCCTCTTCTATTTAGGCTCTTTATATATAAAAAAGTAGTTTTTAAACTAATTTTTAACCCTTATACTTATATTTAAAAACGAGTTTTATTATTAATTATAATTACTAAACGTTTTACGTCTTATTAGATTATATAAATAACTATACTCTTTTACATACGTACTTATTATTTAAAAAAGTATAAGACCTTAAACACTATATTATAAGTTTTTATAACTTATTAAAAGACGAAAATCCTATATAAATATTCGGTTTTAATTAGTATTAGCTATTTATTTTATTTATAAGTTAATAAGTAGTCAAAGAGGTCTTATAAGATTTTATAATAAGGTTAGGTTATTTTTTATTTTAAAATACGTTATAAAATAACTTATTTTATATAAGGAGTTATCCCCCCCTAACGGAGTAATCCGCCGGGGGAGTACTATATATTAAATATTAAAAAAAACTAGGTATAATGCGCTCTATACTAAATTACTCACTAAAATAGTAATTAAATAACTCGACCGTTATCTCCTTTTTATTAATAGCTTCCGACTTCTCATTATAATTTTCTAATTTTTAGTTATTTAAAGAGCGAGCTATATTTATTTTAACGTATATAAGACCTCTTAGTACTAGCCTATATAAATAGCTAGATCTTATATTATATACTCCTTTTTATTAAATATTAAGGGACTCCTTATATATTCTTTTATATTTATAATATAGCTTATATTAAAAAGATTTTTAATTTTATAAAATATAATCTTTAAATTAGTATTAATATATTAAATTTTAACGTCTATATTAGCCCAGCTATTTAAGGTATTCGTACTATTACTTAGTTAGATTTTATATTATTAAAAAGTATTATATTACTTTTAGGGCGTGTTTATATTAGTTATAATAAGTATAGCGTCGAGCTAGCCGAGGGCGCCTAGCTTAAGAGAGGTAAACTTATTAACGGGCATTTTTAGAGTTCTAGCTTATTAATTACTAACTATATACTAAGAATAGAGTAGATTATTATCGAGGTAGTAGTTTATATATTAATAAGTTTATTTAATAAGTTTATTTAGTAAATTTATCTAGTTTAAATAGAGAGTAGTTTTAAATAATATTAAGAATAATAAGGATAAAAAGAATCTTCATAAGCTTTAATATGAGTAGTAAATAGTAACCTATTTAGCCCTTTTTTAAAAACCTCTACGTTACGATTAAAGTTTAGAACCTCTGCGGTTAAAAAAGGCCGCTTTTAACTATTATAGCTAATTATTATAGATAACTATTACGGCTAACTTTTACTATTAACCTTTCTAGCTAGTGCTACTACTAAAAAGGGCAGCTTACCTATTCTAAATTAAATAGTAATTTTTATATTAAAATTACTATATTACGTTAAGCGCATACTAAGGATATATTATATATATTATATAATTAAAAAGTATACTATATTATATAATTCTTTTTAACAGCGTAATCCCGTTAAACTTAATCCTCACTTTCCGAGTAGTTAGAACGAGCTTTTTAAGTAGCATTGATACGAGATACTTAGATCTAAAGTACTAGAACTAGGGTATATTTATTAGTTATTCTTTCATTAGTATAAAGAACATAAGTACTATATACTACGTATTAAAATTATATTAATATATAAAGACTGATTTCTATATAGAAAATAGGATAAATAGGGCTTATATTTTAAAGAAACTAAATTAACCTTTTTTAAGCTACTTAATAATAATATTATTAACTTTATTATTAAATTAAAAAGTATAGTTAAGGCCTAAGTACTAAATACTAGTTCTTTAAAAAAGTACTTTTAATATAACGTTTATATAAAAGTTCTTAATAAAACTAATATTATAAAAAGTAAAGTACTTTATTCTAGGCCCCTTTAGTCTTATAAAATATTTTATATAATCCTCGTTTTTTTAATAATTATAGAATAAGAGGCCGTTGTAAAGTTTATATTCTCTAAGTTATTATTTTATTAAATAGAATTTAGTTTTAAAAGTAATTAGTTACTAACGAGGTATATAGTACTATAGTTATTTATAACTGTACTTTTAAAAAAGAGGTATAGGTTAATAAAGGGGATAAAGAAAATAATAAAATTACTATTCTTATTAATTTCTATACTTAGTTTAAAAAATAAACTAATATTAATAATTATAATTACAATATTTAAGAAGTAAGTTATTTTAGAGTTCTTTTTATGACTTAGTTTAGTAGTTTTAATCGCTTTTTTAGAACTACCTCGGTTATTATTACTTTATTTAATAAGGGGTTTTATATAAATCTAGCCTTTTTAAACGAGGTTAGTACGGAGATTAGTATACCTTTTTTAATTTAAATAAGAACCTATTTTTAAGCCTTGTTACTACCTAGCTAAATATATTCTTACGTTTTTTTATTAATTAAAATAAGCTCTACATAGTGGTTTCTTTCCGGCTTTATAAGTACAAAAAATCGACCTTAACGGGATTACGCTTTTAAAAAGAATTATATAATATAGTATACTTTTTAACTATATAATACGCATAATATATCCTAAGTACGCGCTTAACGTAATATAGTAATTTTAATATAAAAACTATTATTTAATTCGGGATAAGTAAGCTGCCTTGGGGCGGCGCTAGCTAAAATAAGCTCTATTTCTATATAGTTTATTAGTTTTTAATAATAGGACCCCTTATAAAAATAGTTAATAAACGAGTTAGGAGTCGTTTTATTTTACTTAAAGAAATATAAGTAACTTATTAATATTACGAATATTACTAAGGTTCGTTTACTATTCTTACTATACATCGCGTTTTTATATAAAAGGTTATTAAAAGTTTTAGCATAATACCCTATATTAAAAATCGCTTTTACTTTTTATTTTAGTTTAATAATATTAACAAGCTCTTAATTAAATTAGTTTAGAGCGAAGTAATATATAGTTATATAAAAAAAGGTTTTTAAAATAAAGGTCCTTTAGACTTTAAATAGCTTAAGCTACGTTACTTAATAATAAAGTAAGAAAAAATCTTTAATCTAAGTTAATAAGTTAATATTAGAGTTCGCCCTATTTATAACTATATTAAATTCCTTTTTATAATTATAAACGAGTTAGAGTTACTGAGTACGTACTTTTACTTAAAAACCCAGATTATAGTATAAAAAAGGTAATTTAAAAAATTGATAAGCTCTTTTTTTGCGTTTTTTAAGATTTCTTAAGTAATTATAAAAAAGATCTAGCGATTTATTAATTTATATAATCTCTCCTTTTTTATATAAAAGATTGTTTTAAATACGGTTTACTAAATAAAAGAGGCGTATTCTTTAATAAAACGTACTTAATTCGCTATTATAGCTTTTAGCTTTATTAAAGTAATTAGTTACTTAATTCTAATTAAGGGTTTATTTATAGTTTTACTTTTTAGCTCTTATTTATTTTATTATTAAGTAAACTCGTCGAGTTATTATTAATATTTACTTAAGGCCGCCTTATACGCTTAATTTCAAGTAGTGTTTTATATTTTAATATACTTTTTAATTAAAAAGATAGACTTAGTAAAGAGAAATGGATTCAATAAAGAAATATAATTATTTAAGTTTAATAAGTCCTAGACGTTTTTAATTAGGCCTTAACTTAAAGAGTAAGGTGTTATTTTAATTAGTTTTATTAATAATTTTATAAAATAATTTTAATACTCTACTTTAGTACTTTAAAGTAACTCCCTAAGGCGTTATTATTACGTATATTCCGAAGTTTTTTAGTTTTTTTTATTTTTTATAAGCGAGTTAGTAAGTACTTAGTAAATAATATTTTATTTATATTATTATTATTTACGGTACTCCTCTTATTACTTATAGTCCTAAGATTTAGATTTTCATTAAAAAACGTACTCTTATTACTAACTATATTCTTATTAATAAGGACGAGGATAATTGTATTAAGTTTAAGTTTAAGTTTAAGAAATCTTAGAGTCCTAGTTTAAAAAAGTTAAGTTTAAGGAATTTAGTAATAATTTAGAGAATTTTCTTAATTAGTATTATAATAAGCGTTATTACTTTATTATTAATAACTTATTAACCCTTATTTATAATACTTCTTTTTTATAAACGAGCTTACCCTAGCCCTTAGTTATATAGCTTTAGATCTTAATATTATTAATATCTTATTCTTTTTATTTTAAATAAAAGCTTTATAATAGCTTAATAAAGCTATTATTTTAATTAAAACTAAAGCCGAGAGTTATAATAAGTAGTTCGATATTAATATATGTTTTATAAATATTAATATTACTAAGGCCCCTTAGCTCGACTATAATAAGAGCGTTATTTCAAAAGACGCTCCCCCTTTTTAACTTATTAGTAATAATAATAGCGTTCTACTTTTTATTATAGCTCTTATTATAGTTCTTATTATAGTTCTTATGATTACTTTTTTTATAGCTCTTATTATAGTTTTTAATAAGAATTAAGTAGCGAACGCTTTATAAACCGCTATTATTAATACGTATAATACTTTATATAATTTTAATTACCTCTTTGTAGCCCGTTATAATATTAATAAGGCTAACGGCCTTACTCTAAGTAATTAGTTAAGTGTATATATATAAAGCCCCCCTATTTCTCTTTTACTAAGTAGACCATTATTATTAACTATTATACTTTAAAAATATATATTGAAAGCGCTACTAATACTACTAGTACTACGTAAGTAACTTTAATATAATTATATTTTAATAATTTTTTAATAACGTATTATTAATAGTTATAATACTATGTTTCTTTTTTAAGAACTACGCTAAACTAAATATAAAAGGTTTTATAAAGTATTATTAATTAACTTATTTTTAAAAACTTTTTATTACGAACTTAAGGTTTATTATCTTATTTTATATATATTCGTTTTTTATAATGTTCGAATCTTTTAACTACTTCTATTACTTTATTAAAGTACTTAGTAAGTTCTTATATATTGTATTTAATAAGATATTTAGTTTATTTAATAATATATTATAAGTGTTTTTTTATAACGATTTTCTTAACCTTTTGAACGTTTTACTTATTTTTTAACTCCGGGAGATTTACTATTTAATTACTAACTATTTAGTAGTTTTGTTAAGGTTTAAACTAAGAAATTAAGAAAATATTATATATTCTCTAGTACTAATTTAGTAAATATATTTAATGAGCGTATTTACTTACTCTTTTAGCTATTCTTATTTAATATATTTTAGTACTAATTTATTATTTTTAAATAATATATTCTTTATTAATAAGTTAAGAACATTTTAATAATTAAACTCTTTTAAAATATACTTTTTATTATAATAAGTTATTTAGCTCTGAGAGGCTTATACTTAGGCTAATATAGCTTAGGCCCCAATCTCCTTAATCTTTTAACCCCTTTTTTAAACCCCCCAAACTATAGCCTTATAATTAAATATATATTTAATATACCTAAAGTAGTAGCTATATAACGCTATATCTAAGAACACTTTTATAATAAAATATGAGCCATTATTATATATAAACTTAGCCTTTTTTAATTATATTACTTACTTATTTAATAAACCCTTAATATAGCTTTTTAAATACTTTTTTAATATTTAATAAGTCCGCTCCGTTTAGCTATTTATTTATAAGTAGTATATAATAAATAGTTAGTAATATATTACCTATTCCTTAGTAAACTCTTTTTAAAATATATTTATAAAAAGCTTATTTCTATTCGTAATAATACTTTTTAATATACTAAACTTATACTCGATCTCTTTATATAAAATACTTCCGACTTATATTATATTAAATATTTTAATAATAAATAAGAACTTTGCGAACTTTATTATATAATAAACGATAATTAATATATAGGCATATTTAAGACCGTTATTACGAGCGCTTAGTAATAGCTATATAATAAAATCTATAAATACTGTTTAAAATATATACGAGGGTAATAATAATATCTATAGCTACTCGTACGGCTTATGTTTTAAAGCTATAACTCTTAAATAATACTTATAGTTCTTAATATATTTTTAAATATTTTATTATATATTATCTTAGTAAAATCTCTTTTAAGTTAGCTTAAGAGTTTTCGTAGTTTTTATATAACTTATTTTATAATTATTATAATATTAATAAAAGATCTCTATTTAAAAAGACTCTACCTAAAGAACAACAAGTCTTTTTTTCAAAAATAATATAGCCTATTTATTAAATATATATACTTTTAACTTACTAGTTATAATATAAACTCTTATTAATTATAATATATAAAACTCGTTTTTAGCTTATAATCTTTTAATAAGCTCTTTAGTTTTTAATACAAAACGGGAAGCGAATACTATTTTACTTTTTATAAGCTCTTTTATAATAAAACGTAGAATATACT
Organism: Colletotrichum cuscutae; assembly: GCA_030869315.1. Lineage (NCBI taxonomy): Eukaryota > Fungi > Ascomycota > Sordariomycetes > Glomerellales > Glomerellaceae > Colletotrichum > Colletotrichum cuscutae. The sequence goes on along the minus strand of MPDP01000270.1, from coordinate 345,625 downwards.
ATTTTAATATCCTCCCGATAGAGTAATCCGCCGGGGCCGTACTATATATTACGCATTAGGGAAAACTAAGTATATTGCGCTCTATACTTAACTACTAACTAAGATTAACTAATTCGACTATTATTTCCCTTTTAGTAACTCCTAACCTTTTACTACCCGTTTATAAAGCGGGCTTTATTTACTTTAATATATATAAGACCTCTTAATACTAACTTACGTAAATAGCTAAGTTTATTATTATCTCTTTTTTTATATAAGTATTATTATTATTTAGAGGGTTTTATAAGAGCTATTTAAAATACTCATTTATTACTTTAACTTTATATACTTCTGGCCTATTTATTATAGCTATTATAACTAAGCTAATATTAATATATTAAATCTTAATATCTATATTAACCTAGCTATTTATAATATTTATAATATTACTTAGCTAAATTCCGTACTATTAAAAAGTACTTTACTATTTCTTAAGTATATTTATATTAGTTATAATAGCTATAGCGCTAAGCTAGCTAAGGAGGGCGCCTAGCCTAAGAGGGGTAGACCTATCGACGGGTATTTTTAAAAAAAGCTTACTAATTACTAACTATATATTAAGAGGTTCTCGTCGAGGTAGTATTCTAACTAACTAACCTTTTAACTAGTTATTTAACTAGTTTTCTAAGTAGTAGTTTATATATTAATAGGTTTATTTAATAAGTTTATTTAATCGATTTATTTAGTAAATTTATTTAGTTTTAATGGAGAGTAGCTTTAGGTAATGATAAAAGCGATAAAAATAAAAGAAATCTTTACGAGCTTTAGTATAAAGAGTAGTAAATATTAATCTATTTAACCCTTTTTTTAAAACTTTCTATATTATTATTAAAGTTTAGAACCTCTATAGTTAAGGGCTACCTCTAACTATGATAGCTAACTATTATAACTAATTATTATAACTAACTTCTATTATTAACCTTTTTAGCTAGCGCCGCTGCGTAAGTATATTACTTAGCTTATTATTAATAAGTAGTCTTGCCCATCCTAAATTAAATAGCGGTTTTCGTATTAAAATTACTATATTACGTTAAGCGCGTACTTAGGATATATTACGCGTATTATATAGTTAAAAAGTATACTATATCGTGTAATTTCTTTTAAAAGCGTGATCTTATTAAAGTCGATTTTTTATACTTATAAAGCTAGAAAAAAACTACTATATACTATTTTAATATAATACCCTTAGCTCTATCTAATTCTTTCTTAACTATACTAAACCGTTATTAAGTATTTATTAATGACGTTTTTATTTTTTTTATTTTAAGTCGTTATAATATTAATTATTACTATTTTATTAATACGCTTTATAATAAGCTATTAATATAGTAGAGAGGATTCCCCGTCCCTAGAGCTAGCCGATATTTAGCTAAGATTATAAAAAAAAGCTTTAATTATTTAACGTATACTCTAATAACATTCTTTTTCCTTTTTAAACTAATTATGTTTTATTAAATATCGGTTAGTAGTTTATTAATAAAATATAGTTTTTAAGTTAGTATAAAAAGAACGTTTTTATAAAGTACTTTTCTTTTTATATAGTTTAGTTTTTTAAATAGACCGTTTATTAAGTTTATTTTCCTTAGCTAGTATTTTACGTTAAAGTTAAATATTATTAGCTTATATACTTACCTTATAAGCCTCTTTTAAAGGTCCTAAGCTAGTATATTAATTACTTTTTTAAGTATTTAGTAATTTATTAGAACTATAAACTTTTATAAAAAGCCTTAGAAATAATAAGCTTAGTATTTTAACCTTTTTATTATAATAAATAGTTCTTATTAATTTATAACTTATGATTACTCTATATAGTGGTTTTTTTCTAGCTTTATAAGCATAAAAGATCGACCTTAATGGGATTATATTTTTAAAAGAAATTATATAATACGGTATACTTTTTAACTATATAATACGCATAATATACCTTAAGTACGTATTTAACGTAATATAGTGATTTTAATACGAAAACTACTATATTATTCGGGATAAGTAAGCTACCCTATTACTTACTAATAATAAGCTAAGCGATATACTTACGTAGTAGCGCCGGCTAGAAAGATCGATAGTAGAGGTCGGCCGTAAAGGTTAGAGGCGGCCCTTAACTATAGAGGTTCTGAACTTTAATAACGACGTAAAGATCTCTAGAGAAAGGGCTAAAAAGGCTAATATCTAATTACTCTTTAGAGCTTATAAAGATTCTTTCTACCCTTATCACTTTTAATATTATCTAAAGCTACTCTCTATTTATTATTATTACTCTATATTTAAGAGCTTTTATAATTAATAAATAATAAGTTACTATTTTTTATTAGCTTTTTATAATAAGATTATTATAATAGCTTTAATAGAAGCGTTGATCTTTACTTATATGATACGTTAAGGGTTTTAATATATAAGTACGGTTACTAAAGTAAAAGCGACTTTTAGTTAATTAAACGCTTTATTTACTTTTTTAGTTTATTAGAATTCTTTTACTTACCCCTTTTTTATTTTTAATAATCTTATTATTAGTACGATAATACCCGAGTATTTAATAATAAACTTTTAATAAAAGTTATGTAGTGGTTTTTTTCCGGCTTTATAAGCATAAAGATTCGACCTTAATAGGATTATACTTTTAAAAGAAATTATATAATACGGTATACTTTTTAACTATATAGTATATATAATATACTCTAAGTATACGCTTAACGTAATATAGTAATTTTAATATAAAAACTACTATATAATTCGGAATAAATAAGCTACCCTACGGTAGCGCTAGCTAAAAAGGTTAATAATAAAGGTCGGTTATAAAGGTTAGAGGTAGCCCTGAACTATAGATGTTCTAAACTTTAATAGCGATGTAGAGGTCTCTAGAGAAAAGGCTAAAAGGGCTAATTTTTAGCGTACTAAAGCTCGTAAAAATTCTTTTTATCCTTATTATTTTTAATATTACCTAAAGCTCTATTTAAGCTAAATAAATCTATTATATAAACTTATTAAACGAACCTATTAATATATAAACTACTACTTTATTAAAAATACCCCTCGATAGGTCCCCCCCTCTAGGGCTCAATAAATTAGGCCTACTCGACGCCCTAGCTATCGTAACTAATATAAGTATGCTTAAGGAGTAGTATAGTACTTTTTAATAATATAAAATCTAGCTAAGTAATAATACGAATATTATAAATAACTAGGCTAATATAAATATTAAGATTTAGTATATTAATATTAGTTTAAAAATAATCTTTTATAAAGTTAAAAATCTTTTTAATACGGGCTATATTATAATATAAGGGAATATATAAGGGGCCCCCTAACCTTTAATAAAAATGAGTATATAATATAAAATTTAGTTACTTATATAGGCTAGTACTAAGAGGTCTTATATATATTAAAATAAGTATAGCTCGCTTTTTAAATAGCTAAAAGCGGCGGAAGGTCGGGAGTTTTAATTAGTAATTAAGTATAGAGCGTAATATACTTAGTTTTCCCTAATACGTAATACACGGTACGGCCCCGGCGGATTGCCCTACTAGGGGGCTAATATAGGCTATATTATAAATATAAAAGAATATATAAGGGGCCCTTTAACCCTTAATAAAAAAGAGTATATAATACGGGATCTAGCCGCTTATATAGGCTAGTACTAAGAGGTTTTATATATATTATAGTAGGTATAGCTCGCCCTCTAGACGGCTGGAACTTAAAAAACTTTACGTGATAAAAGGTCGGGAGTTAATAAAAAGGAGATATCGGTCGAGTTAGTTAACTACTATTTTAATTAGTAGTTAGGTATAGAGCGCAATATACTTAGTTTTCTTTAATACGTAATATACGGTACGGCCCCGGCTAATTGCTCCGTTAGGGGGGGGGGGGGGTAATATAAGTTATGAAACCTAAGAAATACTTAAATATCCTTGATATACTCTAGCGCTTTTTAATTAGTAATCGTTTATACTTATAACGGGTTAATCTCGATTCCTCTTAATATAATAATATAACCTAAGAATTCGACCTTTTTTTAATAAAATAAGTACTTCGATAGTTTTATAAAAAACCCGTATAACCGTAAATATTCAAGGACGTTTTTAATATTCTTTATATACTACTCTCTTCTTATTAAATAGATTATTAAATTATTTATATATACTATATGATAAATATTTAGTAAGTTAGCGAGCGTTTAATAAATATATATAGTCGTTTTTTTCCGGCTTTACAGGCGCAAAGGATCGACCTTGTTTAATAAATATATACTTAGAACGTTATAAGTACGTTTATTAGCCCGAAAGGTATAATAGTATATTTAAAATAACCGTATCGACTCTAAAACGCTATTTTTTATTAGTCTTTTTCTTTAATTTAAATATAGTAATAAGTATTTTTAATATTTATTTTTAAGATCTATTTCGATCCATAAAGCTTATTTAAGAGCTTATTAATAAGTAGTGATAAGTATCGATTTCTTATAATTACTTTATTTAACTTAGAATAGTTTATATAAAGACGTAGCATACCGTTCTTTTTGAATATAAAAAAGATTAGTTACTTAGCTTTATTAATTAAAAATATAATGTAACTATTCGCTAAGCTCTCAATAATATATATATATAAAGCTTATTAAGTTATTTTTTATTTAATAAGTAAATAGGGCTATATAATAGTTTAGTACTTAGAATTAAATTACTTAAGTATTTTATTTTATTATATAACTACGGTCCCTTTATTAATTTTTATTAAACGTTTCTACCTCGGATTAAAGCTCTAATAATAAACCCTTCTATAGTTTAGTTTTTATTATCCCTATACTATTTTTTATAATAAACATATATAATGTATATATCCTCTTATAATTCTTAATAATATTACGAGCTATTATCCCTAGTTTAGTAATAAAAATAGGTTCGTATAACTATATATTTATAATAATATTAATATAAATACCCTCTTAGCTTATTAATAATTATAATAATAAAAAGTATATTATTTTTCTATACTTTTTAACTATAGTAAATAGTCATTAAATCTTTTTTAACTACTTATAATAATTAATAAGAAAGAGCGTTAATTAGTAAGCTTTTTTTAACTTATAGTTTCATTTTAAAAGTTCTTTAATAAAAGGGCTAAAGTAGTAACTAAGGTTAACCCTAAGTAAGTTATGAGCCTAGTACTAATAATATCTATCTTAGAATATATATTTATATTAACTTTTATTAGCTTTTTAATAACCTCTTTTAAAACTATTACACTACCCTTCGTAGTTATTTTTATTAGTACCCTTTTTATACTTAGTATAAGTATAAGAAGTATATTATTTATATTTATTCGTTTTTTAATAAATCGACCTCTATAACTCTTAGTTTAATAATAACTTATTAAATAGTTATTGATATTACTTTTAATTAGGGGTATATTAGCTTATTATTACCCTTACTTCTTAACTTATGTTTTTAGTACTTATTAAATATAGGGAATTAATATATTAGTATCGTAAATTAATATACCGGCGTCGCTCTTATACTAGCGTCGCTATTTTACTTTTTAATTAGTTTAAAAAAAGATTATTGATATAGTTAAATTTTATTAAATACTTATAAAATATCCTAAGCCTTTATTCTTTTACTCTTTTTATACTTAAGTTATATTATTAAGCCTCGAAATCTAATTTATAGTATTTATTTATAATAGCTTTTATAATTAGAATTATAGATGTTCCCTAAAGCTAATCCTAAAATAATACCCCTATTAAGAGACTTCCCCCTTTATAAAAATAATTATTAATTAATTATAGCTTTTTATTATTATCGAACTAATTATTATTATCTCCTTTTTGAAAAAGTAAGTACCCTAGCGTTAGCTAATTTTATAAAGTTAGTAATTTTAAAAAGTAGCGCGACCTTATTACTAAGCTCTTAGTTAGTATATTATAGAATACGCGACTTTTTATAAATAATTACCTCAATATAGAGCTTATATTATACTTTATTTATTATTTACCTAAAAGAATAATAAAAACTTAGCGAACTACCCTTTTATAACTTTTTTTAAAATATAACTTCTTTTTTTTTAACGAATAGTCTTAGTAACCTTTTTATTTTATAATAAAGTAGTTGAATAGTACTTTTTAGTTTATTAAATAGGTTATTAAAGCTAATTAATAACTAATAATAGTACTACTCCGATAATAAGAATATATTCGTTAATAATAATAAATATAGGGTCCTTAAGTTAATTTACTACTCTATTTATTTTTATAGCTATTTTATATTTAAAGCGAAGCGTTTTTTTAAACTATAGCTTCTTATTAAGTTCTAAACAACCGATCTTTTTCTCTTTTTATAACTAAAATCCTAAACTTATTAATTCTTAGTAATTTAAAATAAACTTATAATACTCTTTTTAATTAAGTTAATAACTTTATAAGAGCTAATAGATTTAATATTATAAAGCGGAATAAGTATAACACTCAAGGCCGAATTATTTAATATATTTTTTAATATAATTAGTCTAAGAAGCTTAGATTTATATAAAGCGCTAGTATTTAATAATAAAAATCTCGTAAATACGGTTATAAATAGTAAATTATTACTAAGGTTTAAAAAGAGGATAAGTAGTTATTATATTATTATCTAAATCCTTAGTATAAATAGTATAATTATAGCTTTAGTTTTAAAGCCTTTACGTACTTTTTATACTATAAACTTCCTAAAGTACTTAATAATATTATTAAAATTATAACTTAATAAGTTAGGATTTAAGCTCGTAATATACGTACTATTATTTAAAAATAGTTCTTAAAGTCCTTATTTACGTAATAAGATACTTATAATACTAAGGCTTATATAAACTAAGAAAAACTAGCTAAATATTTACTGATTATAGCGTTAATTAAGCTATTTAATAAGTAAAATATCTTACATATAGTAAAATAAGTAAACGACTAGCTAAATTACCTTATTAACCTTATTTAGACTTTTTTTTACTATTTTTAAATATAAAAGCGATTTTTTAAAGTAATTAGTTTTAATAATATTTATAATATTGATTACTTTAAGCTCCCTCTTTTTTGAATTACTAAGTAAACCTATTTTAGATCTATTTATAATACTACGTTTAGCCTTATTAATAATAAAAAACTAGAGGGTTTTTAGTTTTTTTTAATAAGTATTTACTAACTTATAAACTAACCCTTAATCCGTTACCTTATTATTATTATTATAGATTATAATAATTAAATAAAAGCTATACTAAATAAGTAGTTTTAAAACGTTTAGTAATAATTCTATATTTACTATATTAATTCTAATATTATATGTAGGGCTAAGTAAAAGTAAGTTAAGGACCGTATTTATAATAATAATAATAATAAGTTTAATAACGAGGGATATTAGTTATTAATATAAATAATAACTATACTAAGTAATAAAAATAAGACTTATATTAATATACTTATTAATAAGCCCCCCCCTGATACGTATTATAGAGTTTTTATAATATAAAAGCTTATTATTTTTATTAAAACTGAGCATATTTTTCAAAAAGCCTAGACTAAGCTTTATAAGAGGTTTAATAACTAATACCTAATTTTTTAATACTTCTATATAATATACTTATTTTTGAAAGTATAACAAGCCCTTTATTTTATTTAAAAATACCAGAACTTTAGTACTTACGTTATTTTTAATACTAAGTTAAGTAATAATAATATTAAAAGTTATTTTTTAAATAGTTTTAGTTATTTATATTAGCTTATTAACGTTATATAGAATATAATTAATAATTAGGAGCTACGCTTTTACTAAGCTTATATAAAGAACGAGGTACTTATAAGCTAGGAGTATATAAGTACTTATTTTAAATACCTAGGCGGACTTTAAATAATACTTTTTTTAAAATATTTTATTTTAATTAGGATATAAGGCCGGCTTATAAAAAATAATATCATTTAATAAGAGGCTATTTCTAAACCCCCTCGGATTTTATAATTTAAATATACTATTTTAATTAAACTTAATATTTTATATTAATATAAAATCTATTTCAAAATATTCAATTTAGCTATTTTTAATAAGTAAAAAGTATACTCTTAATAGTATTTTTAAAAACCGTTTTTTTAGATTTATATTAGCAAATCCTCGATCTTAAGACTTTTATATCTTTTTATGATAAACTAAAGAATATAATATAGCTTATTTTATTATAACTAGTTTTATTTAAAAAAGACCGGTTCGTTAATTAAGCGTATATTATTTATAATAACTAAGGTATAAATAATAAAAAACGAGGCTACTTATTTAAGAATAAAAATAAGTTAATACTAACTAGGTTTATAAAAAAAAATAAGTTAGCTAAGTTAAAGCTAAATATTAAGCTTATTTTAATAACAAATACAGAGCTAGTTTAGCGTTTTTAATAAAAAGAGGATAATAAGGAATTATATAAATAAATAGCTAATATAGCTTAGTATTTAAAAATAATAAAGTTAATAGAAAGTAGTTTATAATAATAATAAATTATTATAATTATATTAAAAAAGTAGTTAAGCGGACGTTATTATAATTTACTTTTTATATATCTTAAGTATATAATAAAAAGAAGTTTTATTTATTTAAGATTTATCAAAGCTTATATTATTAACTTATTTAAAATTTATCAATTTTAAATTAATAATATAATAATTTTAAATAAGTACGTAAGTTATAATAATATTCTTATTTTTAAAAATCTTAAACTAGACTTTAAGTTAGAGAGAATAGTAAAAATAGCTATATTAATATAGTTACTCTTACTATTTTTATAAAGAGGTAATATTTTTTTAAACTAATTAAAAAGTAAAATAGTAACGCTAGTATAAGAGCGACGCCGGTATATTAATTTACGACGCTAGTATATTGATTCCCTAAATATATAGCTCATTTTATTATATATAAAGTACTTAATATTATCATTATAACGCTTCTATAATAGCTTAGTACGAGTATTTTTATTATATAGCTTTTATAATACTATTTTAGATAAGTTTTCAAAGCTTAGTCTCTTAGAACTCTTTTTACTCTTTTTTTTATAAAAAGGGGATATTTAATATAATTACTTAGATAACGGGTATAACTTCTTTTTACTATTTTTTTATAATTAGTTACTACTTTTTTATTAGTTTAATAACTATAGTTTATTAGCTTTATATACTATATTACGTACTTTTTAATCAAGACCCTATAATAAATTAAATTATTTTATAATTAAAATAATAATTTAAAAAAGAATTAATATACCTCTATTTTCGAATCCTTTATATTTTTTATATTTAGGTTATAATAAATTACGAACTATCTAATAAAAAACTAAATAAAGGTCTAGCTTTTTTTTAACCATTTTATTTTTAACTCTTTATAATTCTCCCGCTCTTAAGTCCTAGGGTTTACGTATTATTAATAAACGAATAATAAGAAGTTATTTTAAAAAAGAGGGTTCTAGAGGCTCTTTTTATAAATATATTATTATATTTATAATAATAAAAATAACTTAAATAGGGCTTATTTAATATATTATTTTATAATACTTCTTATATAAAGATTATTACCTATTTCTATAATAATAGTTTAATTTATTATTTAGTTATTTATAAACTCTTTTTTAATTAGTTTATAATTATAAAAAAAGCTTTTCATATTTTTATTAACTTAAACGCGTCGCTAGCCGCTTAGTAAGCCATTAAGTAAGCTCTTTATATTAATACTATTCTTAGTTTTAATTTTTAATTATTATCTCTATTATTTTATAATATAAGTTATTATTAAGTCTAGCGAGACAGTGTGAGTATCCACTGATACCGTGTATTAATACTGTGTAAATGATACCGAGAACCGCCCGAGCAGCCAGCAAAGGCAGAATATATAAATAAATAAGTTATTATTAAGCTTATAAAGTTTGTTAAACTAGTTATTTTAATATTAATTACGCTTTTATACGTACTTAAACCTTATATATTTAGTAATTAATTTTTAATAAACGCCCCGTTTATAATAAATAGGGTCCTCGGGGTATTAATAAAGTAACTAGTTTGTAAGGGTAATCTATTTTAATTATTTCTTTTATTTAGCCTTTCTATAAATATTAATATTCAAATAGGGCTTACTCTATAATAAGCTTATTATTTCAAATAAATAAGATCGATTAGTTAATTTTAAATAGGTATAACTTATTAGTACTAACGGCTCTTTACTAATAGCTAAGTATTATTTCGTTAATATTTCATTTATTTTTATAATTTATTATTATTTATATTAGTTATTTGATAAAAATAAAAGTTTTAAAATTATAAAAGATTAGGCTATAAGTACTTGATTAACGAGGTTATAATATAAGTATAAGTATATTACAAGACTAAAGCTTATAGAGTCTTTTGTACGGGCTTTATTTTATAAAAGGTTCTTTTATAATATAATCCGTATACTAATTACTTACTTATTAGCAATTGATTACTATACGCATCCCGAATTTATCATAATGACTTAATATATTTAAGTTACTTACTAATTTAATAGTCCTATTTATTCAAGTTATACTATTTAAAAATGGTATAAATACTAAGTAAACGATTAAAAAGGCTAAAAAAGTACTTAATTAGGTATTAATAACGTTTATTATTAATTAATTAATTCGTAAGAGAGTTACCAAGCTCTATAACTACTTAAAGCTATTTATAAAGCTTAGTCTAAGTAATAGTACTTAATAACTATTATTTAAAAAAATAAAAAAAGTTTTTAAAAAGTAAGCTTACTACTTAGCTATATCTTAGTACTAAGTTCGAGTTTTAAAACTAAAAATAGAGTATATAAAGTTTTAAAAAAAGACTATTTTAATAAACCTAAATATTAAGTTTATTAATATTTAAAATATTTAAAAAGCTTAGGAGGACTTTAATAATTATATAGTTAGTTTTAATTAATTTATAGAGATCGAATTACTTAGAAAGAATAATAATTATATTATTATAGTAGTAGAAGATAGTTAATGAATTAAGTATAGTTAGTAGCGATGTTTTGATACTATGTTTGTTAGGGGGGCTAAAAAGGGGGGGGGGGGGGGGGGTATAGGGGGGTGTTTTGATTTAAATAGCAGCTTTTTTTTTTAAAGGGGGGCTTATTTGTTAACAGAGAGTGTGGGGGGTATGTCGATGGTTGGTGTGGGTGTGAGTGGGGGGGGGGGGGGGGGGGGCTATAAGTGGGTGCTTTGACTTAAATAGCAGCCTTGCTTTCTTAAAGTGGGCTTACTAGTCACACGACAAGATGAGGTGGAAGATTCCGATTTCCTTTGTCTTCTTAACGAGGGTTGCTACCGTCCCGGCGGGCAGTAGCCTCTATTGCCTAATAGATGCTAAAGTTGTAGTCGAGTACTAACCTTTTGAGATCCAGTGCTCTAGAAACGTTGCGGTCTCTACCAGGACTAGGTTAGTAATTTTCGGAGATTTAACGTCGGCACTCATAATTAATATTAATAGGACTTGGACTGAGTGGCTAACCACCACCGATGTTGTCAAAGGCGGAACTATTACGTCAAAGGCAACGGTAACTTTTATCGCTTCTGAAACTCCTGGCGTTGTTGTTTTTACGTTGACAGGTTCTTAGACGGGAGCTAAAACAATTCCGCTAAGGAACCCGGGAGATCTAACTCTAGTCATTACCTATGTAAAGCCTTCTGTGAGTTCTTTTCTTACTATCACTTCTCTTGTAAGCAAACCCGGGTTCACAACCGTCCCCCCGGTTCCAATAGAGGTCCTCTGACAGTGGTCACCTTTGTAACCCCTCAGTCTGGCCTAGTCACGATTACGTCGCTTATTTCTAGGACTGGTTTAATAGCCGTCCCCCCTAGTCCCAACGGAGGTTCTCTTACTGTCGTTACGTTCGTTACTTCGCTACCTAACTCCTAAAGTATAGTAATAATTACCTCTGTCGCCTTTACTACTGGGTTAGCAACTCTTCCCCCGGAGCCTTAAGGAGGCCCTCTTACTGTTATTACTTTTGCTCTAGGACCCCCGGGAACGGTGACTATAATATCTTTCGTATTTACTACTGGCCTGAGCGCTCTTTAACCCGGTCCTAATAGTAGCTTGGCGACTATAGTTACCTTTGTTACTACACCTTTACCTCTAGTGACGATAACCTCATAAGCATTTACAATGGGGTTGATAACTCTTCTTCCGGGGCCTAACGGCGGTCTACTAACTGTTATTACCTTTGCAACGGGGCCTCCTCCAGTTATTATTACGTCTACTATATCCACTACTGGCCTCACAACGCTCCCATTGGGGCCCAATGGGGGACCTGCTACGATAGTTACCTTCGTTACCGGTCCGCCAGCAGCCATACCTCCTGTCACCTTGACATCCACCACAAGCACTACCGGTCTCACTACCATTCCACCTGGACCAAATGGCGGAGCCCCTATGATTGTCACATTCGTGACGGGGCCTCAGCCTGTCACGTTGACCTCGACCGGCAGGGCGACCGGTCTTACGACCCTTTATCCGGGCCCAAACGGCGGTCCCACGACCGTTATCACCTTTGCTACAGGTCCTCCTCCAGTCACCTTGACATTATTTGGAAGCACAACTGGGCTGAGAACATTCCCTCCGGGGCCGGGTGGAGGCCCTCCTACCGTTGTTACCTATGTTACAATAACCGCGCCTGTGCCAGTTATAATTGCGTCTACGGCCAGCACGACTGGGCTGAAAACTCTTCCTGCTAGTCCAAACGGCGGCCCAGCAACGGCAGTGACGTTTGCGACTGGTCCTCTTCCATTCACCTTGACCTTGTTCGGAAGCACAACCGGATTAACTACGCTACCTCCAGGCGTCAGTGGAGGCCCTCCCACAGTTGTTACTTTCGCTATGACTACCGTACCCATTCCAGTTACAGTCACTTCCACTACGAGTACTACAGGTCTCACAACTCTTCCTCTAGGTCCCGACGGCGGTCCGCTAATAGTAGTGACGTTTGCTACTGGCCCGCCTTCGGTTACCCTTATATCTTTCGGAAGCATAACTGGGTTGACTATATTCTCCTCGGGTCTAAACAGCGGTCCTCCTACTGTTGTTACATTTGTTACCGGACCCTCTCCTATTACTATAACTTTAACAAGAACGACGACTAGTCTAATAACGCTGCCGCCAGGCCCTAACGGTGGACCGACTACTATGATAACCTTTATTACCAGGAAGCTAGTGACCGTTATTACCCTTATGACTAGCTTTAGGCCTATAGGAACAATCTTTACGATCGGTCTTGTTTAGACGTTTCCTCTAACACCCGGCATTTCGGTGACCGGCGCCCTGCCTTATTTACTAACTCTTATCACTCGGACAGCGAGTATAACCGGCCTGACTACGCTTCCCTATTAGATTAGTGACGGAGACGACTTTATATTGATAATAATAGTTATATTTGTAACTCCCCCAGCACTAAGTACTGTCACCTTAACCGGAATTTTAACTAGCTTAACTATAATTTCTCCTAGACCTGTAAGTAGTACTCTAACCGTAGTGATATTCGTAACTATAACTCCCCTAGTTACTATTACCTTAATAAGTAGTTAATACTATAGAGTTGATAACTGTTTCTCCCAGAACGGCCGGCGGACCTCCTACTATAATCACGTTCGTACCTCGCATCGGGGTCGTCCGTACTCTAATATTTACCACTAGTTAGACTAGAATTACCATTCTACCTTAAACGGATCCTACTAGAAAACTACTATAATTACCTTCGTTCCGCTAATTACGGGGCTCTTAGTAACCTTGACTTTAGCGCTTATACCCAAACAAACACATTAAATATGAGGTTCATATTTAATTGTTTGGCTAATTTCTCGCGCTATATTTAATTATTTAACTTATTTAATAAATAATTAATAAATTTAATAAAGGTATAAATAGTATGGTAGATTCTGCGCTGGAGGCGCGGAATTTTTTTAGGTAGATCTACTTTAATTCCGGAGGTCCGGTGTTCGAATCCGGGTCCGGGCGGCCCCTTTTTTCCGTATTTTCTTAGTATATTATTAGTATATTCGGGCCCACCCTTAGATTCTAGATTTCATTAAATATATCAAATATACGGGCTAGAATATTTAATTGTTTGACTTGTTGAAATTCCTATATTTAACTGTTTGTTTGACTTATTTGTTTGATTGATTTGAATGGGTATGTGCGCTGCTTGACTTTAACTAGTATTCAAACAGGCATCACTACTTCACCTTAGATAGATCCTACTCGAACGACGACTGTAGTTACTTTCATCCCGCTAGCAATAGGATTCCTAACAACGCTAGTTTCGACAAGTACGCAGACGGGTATTATTACCTTACCTAGACCAACCTAACTAGCACGACTATAATAGTCAGCTTTATCCCTCCAGCTACTGGACTCCTCACGACAGTTGTGTCAACAGGCACGCAGGCGGGAGTAACTACACTTCTCCAACCCAGCCCAACGGGTATTACGACAGTTATTGGCTTCGTTCCTCCAGCCACCAGTTTCATCACCACAGTCATTCCATCGGCAGCTCAGACGGGAGTTACGACATTGTCTCAGACCGACCCAACTAGTACTACCACAGTTATCAGCTTTGTGCCACTGACCGGTGCCTTTACAACGCTTATATCAACGGCAACCGAAGCGGGTGTAATCACTCTCCCACAGGCTGACCCAGCTGGCATCACCACAGTTCTCAGCTTCGTGCCTCCCATCACCGGTGCCTTAACAACGGTTGTCTCTTCCGCAACTCAGTCTGGTGTCACAACCCTACCACAGACAGACCCTGCGGGTACGACTACCGTCGTCACATTTGTTCCCATCACTGGCGCTCTCACAACGGTTGTGTCTTCAGCTAAGTCAAAAGACCCCCTTCTGGCCCACCCCCCCTTTTGGCCCACCCTTTTACCCCCTTTTACACCGAATGTTCTACTTTTTATTATACGTCTAATAAACCTACTTTTGTATATTTATTTATTATATATAGTGTAGAAGTAGGAAAATAAATATTATTTATTTAAAAAAATACTATACTACGTAACTTTAACTATAAAAGTGGTTTTATTAAGTTAAAGTTAAGGTTATAGAAATGTTAGTGTTTATGTACAAATTACTAGTATATACTAACATTTAAAAAACTTAGATAAATCTTTTATTTATAATTTAAAAAAGATGAAAAAACTTTATTTAGACTATTTATAGTTAAATATACTATATAGACTAGTTATTATTATTATATAATATATATTTATATAGCTATATAGTGGTTTTTTTCCGGCTTTATAGGTATAAAAGATCGACCTAAATAGGATTACGCTTTCAAGGGTAATTATATAATATAATATACTTTTTAACTATATAATACGCGTAATATATCCTAAGTACACGCTTAACATAATATAGTAATTTCGATACGAAAACCGCTATTTAATTCGGGATAAGTAAGCTACCGTAGTAGCGCTAGTTAGAAAAGTCGATAGTAGAGGTCGGCTATAATAGTTAGCTATAATAATTAGCTATAATAGTCGGCTATAATAGACGGGGGCGGCCTTTAAATATAGAGGTTCTAAACTTTAATAACAACGTAGAGGTTTTTAAAAAAAGGGCTAAATAGGCTAATATTTATTACTTTTTTATCGTATTAGAGCTCGTAAAGATATAAAAGGTTAGGCTATGAGTACTTAACTAGTAAGACTATAATATAGGTATAGGTATATAATAAGACTAAAGCTTACCGAGTCCTTTATACGGGCTCTGCGTTATAAAAAGTTCTTTTATAACACGGTTTATATATTAGTTACTAAGTTATTAATATCCTATCGCTAAGCACGTTTTGAATCTATTATAATTACCTCCCTCTTATATAACTTTAGTCCCTAAAGTTATTACGTAATATCCTCTTTTGATACTAATAATAAAGCTATTAACGTCGTTATTCGTAATATTTTCCTTAAGGCGTTAATAATATCCTTTTTTACTTAGGAATAAGGTATTACTCCTATTTTATTATTTAACGGGTACCTTATTATTATTATTTAGTAATAGTACGCTAACTTATTACTAAGTTAATAATATATATTCGTAGTAAAGTATTTTAATTATTATAATATATAAGAACCTGCCTAACCTCGCGGTTATTATTATTACTAAGCTATTAAGTAAAGTAAAAGATTTTTTTTCTTATTATTAATCGCATATTTACTTTTTTTCTCCCCTCTATTTAGCAACCGTTTTATAAATTTTTTTTATATAACTATACCTTTTTTTTTTATAATATTTTAATTTCTATATCGTTTTTTAATTACGATCTTTTTACTATACTATCGCTAAGTATTTATTAAAATATTTACTATTTCGTATATTTAGGATATACTTAATATTAAGTACGATCTTAAAAAGGGCTTCTGCGGTCTCTATAGTAATACTCCCTATATACGCTACTTATCTAGTATATATTATAATATTAATAAGCTCGTTTATATTACTAGTACTTACGTTACTAAGTATATTATTTATTAGATTAATAAAAAGAAGTATTTTATTATAAGTCGTCGAGTCCTTACTAATCTATTACTAAATATTAAGCTAATAATATTATTTTAAGTTCCTATGGAGCTATATAGCGCTACTTAACTTATTTAAAATACCCTTATAGAGTTTTATTATACTAAGGAGTAAGGTAACTTTAACTCCTATAAGCGTAGCTACGTTTTTTACGCTTTTAGCTATGTTATTAGTACGTAAGAAAAGGTCGCTATTTATATTACTAACTTATTAATAAGTAGTTAAAAAGTTAATTTTAAGTAGGTTACTCTCTAAGAGCTTATTACTAATTATAAGTATCTAAGCTTATTAATCTTAATTATAATAAGTTATTAGTAATTATTTAGTAATTATCTCTTTTTACTAATATAATTTTCTCCTCTTAAGTTAGTATTTTTAATATTAATAATAAGGCTAAGATTATTTTTTACCTTAACTACTTTTAATTAGCTTATTTTTATAATAATAGCTACGTAGTCGCTCTATAAAATAACCTCGATAATCTACTTTAATACTATCAAACGACTCCTTAGGGCGTAATTATTATACGTATTATTAAGTTTTTTTATTTTTTTACTTTTTATAAACGCGTTATTAAATACTTAGCGAACAATATACCTATTTATATTATTATTATTTATAATATTACCACTATTTCTTATAGTCCTAAGACTCGGACTCTTACTAAGAAACGTACTTTTATTACTAACTATATTCTTAATAATAAAAATAAAAAGAACTATTTTAATACTAAGTTTAAAAAGTCCTAGCTTAAGAATATCGAGTCCGAGGAGCTCTATAGTAATATAAACGATTTTTTTAACTAGGGTTATAATAAATATTACTATTTTATTACTAATAACTTATTAACGCCTACTTACGATTTTTTTTATAAGCTAGTTTTCCTTAGCCCTTAGTTATATTAGTTTAAATCTTAATATAATTAGTATCTTACTCTTCTCGTTTTAAATAAAAGCTTTATAATAGCTTAATAACGCTATTATTTTAACTAAGGCTAAAGCTAAGAAGTATAATAAGCGTTTTAATATTAATAGGTTCTTTATAATAATTAATATTATTAAGTCCTTTTAAGCTAATAATAATAATTAGGGCGCCGCTTTAAGTAACGTTCTGCCTCTTTAACTGGTCGATAATAGTAATAACGTCCTACTTTTTATACTATTTTTTATTATAGTTCTTATTATAGTTCTTATTATAGCTCTTATTATAGTTCTTACTATAGTTCTTATTATAGCTCTTAATAATAACCCCGTAATAAACGCTCTACGAACTATTATTATTATTACGTATAATACTCTACGTAACTTTAACCGCCTCTCTTTTACTTATTATAATATTAATAAGGTTAATAGCCTTACTAGGGGCGGTTAGCTAAGTCCGTATACTAAGCCCGCTCGCCTCTTTTTTACTAAGTATAATACCGTTACTAACTATCGTACTTTAAAAATATATACTAAAACTACTACTATTATTATTAATATTACGTAGGTTACTCTTTCAATATAACTAAATCTTAGCGATTTCTTAATAACGTATTACTAAGGGTTAAAATACTATATTTTCTTTTTAAAAATTACGCTAGGCTAAACAAAAGGGTTCTATAGAATATTATTAATCAACTTACTTTTAATAACCTTTTACTACGAACTTAACGCTTATCGTCCTATTTTATATATATTCTTTTTTTATAACGTTCGAATTTTTTAATTACTTTTACTATATTATTAAGATATTTAAGAAGTTCTTACGTATTATACCTAGTAAGCTACTTAGCCTATTTAACGAAGTATTATAAGTTTTTTTTTATTTTATTTTATAACGATCTTTTTAACTTCCTAAATATCTTATTTATCCTCTAGTTCTAAAAGATTTACTATTTAGTTACTAATTATTTTATAATTCTTTTATAACTCGAGCTAAGAAACTAAGAAAACGTTATATATTTTTTAATACTGCTCTAATAAATAGACTTAGTAAGCTTATTTACTTACCCTTTTAACTATTATTATTTTAATATATCTTAGCGCTAATTTATTATTCTTAAATTATATATTCTTTATTAATAAACTAATAACCTCTTTATAATTAAACTTTTTTAAAGTATATTTTTTATTATAATAAACTACTTAGCTCTCGGAGGCTTATATTTAGGCTCGCATAGCCTAGGCCCTAATCTCTTTAATTTTTTAAACCCTTTTTTAAACCCCTTAGATAGTAGCTTTATAATTAAATATATATTTAATATACCTAAAGTAATAGCTATATAATGCTATATACAGGGATACTTTTATAGTAAAGTATTAGTTATTATTATATATAAACTCGGCCTTTTTTAGTTATATTACTTACTTATTTAGCGAGCCCTTAGTATAAATCTTTAGATACTTTTTTAATATTTAATAAGTCCACTCTATTTAGCTATCCGTTTATAGGTAATATATAATAAATAATTAGTAACGTATTGCCCGTTCTTTAATAAACTCTTTTTAAAATGCGCTTATAAAGAGCTTATTTCTATTTATAATAATACTTTTTAGCATATTAAACTTATACTCGACCTCCTTATATAAAATACTTACTATTTATACTACGTTAAGTATTTTAATAATAAGTAAGAACTTTGCGAACTTTATTATATAATAAATAATAACTAAAATATAGTCGTACTTAGCGCCGTTATTACGAGTACTTAATAATAGCCCCGTAATAAAGTCTATAGATATTTCCTAAAATAAGTACGAGAGTAATAGTAATAACTATAGCTACCTATATAACTTATATCTTAGGATTATAACTCCTAAATAGTACTTATAATTCTTAATATATTTTTAAATATTTTATTAAATTTCTTTTTAATAAAACTTCCTTTAAATTAGCTCAAGAGTTTTTATAACTCCTATATAACCTACTTTATAATTATTATAATATTAATAAAAGATCTTTATTTAAAAGGACCCTATTTAGAAAACAACGAGTTTTGTTTTAAAAAATAGTATACCTTATTTATTAAGTAAATATGCTCTTAGCTCGCTAGCCGTAGTACGAACTCTTATTAATTATAATATATAGAACTTATTTTTAGTTTATAATCCTCTAATAAGCTCCTTAGTTTTTGATAAAAAATAAGAAATAAATTCTGTTTTATTTCTTATAAACTCCTTTATAACGAGATATAAAATATACTATTTTAGTATAATAACCCTAGCTCTATCCGACTTCTTTTTATTTATACCGGACTATTAACGAGCGTTTATTAATAACTCTCTTATTTTCTTACCTTAAGTCGTTATAATAATAACTATTATTACTTTATTAATACGCCCTATAGTACGTTATTAATATAAAAAAGAGGATTCTCTATCCTTAGAACTAGCTAATATCTAGCTAGAATTGCGAAAAGAGGCCTCGATTACTTAAATATATACCTTAATAATATCTTTTTTTAAACTAATTATCTTTTACTAAACGTTAGGTAGTAGTTTATTAATAAGACGTAGTTTCTAAACTAATATAGGGAGGACGTTTTTATAAAGCACTTCTCTTTTTATATAGTTTAGCTTTTTAAATAAACCGTCCGCTAGGTTTATTTTTTTTAATTAGTATTCTAAGTTAAAATTAAATATTAATAGTTTATATACTTATTTTATGAGTCTTTTTTAAAAGTCCCGTACTAGTATACTAATTATTCCCTTAAATACTTAGTAGTTTATTAGAACTATAAACTTTTATAAAAAGCCCTAGAAATAGTAAGCTTAGTACTCTAATCTTTTTATTATAATAAGTAGCTCTTACTATTTCGTGACTTATTACTACTCCGTATTTAAGAGCTTTTATAATTAATAAGTAATAAGTTACTTTTTTTTATTAGCTTATTATAATAAGATCGCTATAATAACTTTAATTAAAATATTAGTTTTTATTTATATAATACGTTATAAGTTTTAGTACGTAAGTACGGTTATTAAAGTAAAAGCGACCTTTAGCTAATTAAATACCTTATCTATTTCCTTAGTTTATTAAAATTCCTTTACTTTCTCCTTTTTTATTTTTAATAATACTATTATTAATATAATAATACCCGAGTATATAGTAATAAACTTCTAATAAAAATTATAAAACCCTAAAAATACTTAGATATCCCTAATAAACTCTAGTACTTTCTAATTAGCGATCGTTTACACTCGCGATAGGTTAATCTTAATTCTTTTTAAAGTAATAACATAGCTTAGGAATTTAACCCTCTTTTAATAAAAAGAGTACTTCGATAGTTTAGTAAAAGGCCCGTATAACTATAGATATTAGAGGACTTTTTTAATATTCTCTATATACTACTCCTTTATTATTAAATAAATTATTAAACTATTTATATATATTATATAATAAGTATTTAATAGGTCGGCGAGCGTTTAGTAAATATATACTTAAAATATCGTAAGTACGTTCGTTAGTTTAAAAAATATAATAATATACTTAAAGTAATTATATCGGCTCTAGAACGCTATTTTTTATTGGTCTTTTTTTTTAATTCGAATATAATAATAAGTATCCTTAATATCTATTCTTAAGATCTATTTTATTTTATAAAGCCTATTTAAGAACTCGTTAACAAGTAATAATAAATATCGATTTTTTATAATTATTTTATTTAGCCTATAGTAATTTACGTAGAGGCGTAGCGTACTATCCTTCTTTAATATAAAAAGGATCGGTACCCTAGCCTCGCTAATTAAAAATATAATATAACTATTTATCAAGTTCTTAATAATATATATACAAAGCTTATCGAGTTATTTCTCGTTTAATAAATAAATAGGGCTATATAGCGGTTTAGTACTTAGAATTAAGTTAATAAAATATTCTACCCCGCTATATAACTACGGTCTTTTTATTACCTATTTATTAAATATCTTTACCTCGGATTAAAGCTCTAATAATAAACCCTTTTATAGTTTAGTCTTTATTATCCCCGCGATACTTCTTATAATAATAATATATACTATATAAGCCCTCTTATAATTCTTAATAATATAATAAACTATTACCTCTAGTTTAGTAATAAAAATAACTTTATATAACTATATATTCGTTATAATATTAATACGAATACTTTATTAGCTTATTAATAGTCGCGATAATAAGAGGTTTACTATTTTTGTAT
Organism: Colletotrichum cuscutae; assembly: GCA_030869315.1. Taxonomy (NCBI): domain Eukaryota; kingdom Fungi; phylum Ascomycota; class Sordariomycetes; order Glomerellales; family Glomerellaceae; genus Colletotrichum; species Colletotrichum cuscutae. Next base: position 323,849 of record MPDP01000270.1, on the reverse strand, counting down.
TTTTATTAATTGCGGTAAATAGTCGCCGAATCTTCTTTAGCTACTTATAGTAGTTAATAAAGAAGAGCGTTGATTAATAAGCCTTCCCTTAGCTTATAGTTTTATTTTAAAAGTCCCTTAATAAAGGAGCTATAGTAGTAGCTAGGGTTAACTCTAAGTAGGTTACGAGCTTAGTATTAATAATATTTATCTCTAAGTATATATTTATATTAACTTTAACTAGCTTTTTAATAACCCCTCGTAGGACGATCGCCCTACCCTTTGTAATTAGCCTTATTAATACCTTCTTAATACTTAGTATAAGCATATTAAGTATATTACTTACGCTTATTCGTTTTTTAATAAGTCGACCTCTATAACTCTCGGTTTAGTAATAACTTATTAAATAGTTATTAATATTAGCTTCGATCGGGGGTACGTTAGCTTATTATTACCCTTACTTTCTAACTTATTCCTTTAGTACTTACTAAATATATAGCCCGTTTTATTATATATAAAGTACTTAATATTATTATTATAACGCTTTTATAATAGCTCGGTACGAGTAGCTTTATTATATAGCTTTTATAATATTATTCTAAGCGGGTCTCTAGAGCCTAGCCCCTTAAAGCTCTCTCTACTCCTTTTTTTATAAAAAAGGGATATTTAACGTAGTTACTTAGATAATAAATATAACCTCTTTTTACTATTCTTTTATAACTAATTACTACCTTTTTACTAATTTAATAACTATAACTAGTTAGTTTTATAAATTATATTACGTACTTTTTTAATTAAGACCTTATAATAAATTAAATCGTTTTATAACTAAGATAGTAGTTTAAAAAAGAATTAATATACTTCTATTTTTAAGTTCTCTATGTTTTTTATACCTAGGTTATAATAAATAGCTAATTACTTAGTCAGGAACTAAGTAAGGGTTTAGCTCTTTTTTAACCTCTTTATCCTTAGCTTTTTATAATATTCCCGTTTTTAAGTCTCGGGGTCTATATATTATTAGTAAACGAACGCTAAAAAGTTACTCTAAAAAAGGAGACCCTAGAGGCTCTTTTTATAATTATATTATTATATTTATAATAATAAGGATATTTTAAATAGGGCCTATTTTATATACTACTCTATAGTACTTCTTATATAAAGATTATTACTTATTTTTATAATAATAATCTAGTTTATTACTTAAGTACTTATAAACTCTTTTTTAATTAGTTTATAGTTATAAAAAGGAGGCTTTTTATATTTTTATTAATTTAAACGCGTCGCTAGTTACTTAGTAAGTTATTAAATAAGCTCCTTATATTAACGCCGTTCTTAGTTTCGGTTTTTAATTATTATTTTTATTATTTTATAAAAATAGGTTATTATTAAGCTTATAAGGTTTATTAACTTAGCTATCTTCGTATTACTTATACCTTTATATACGTTTAAACTACGTATACTTAGTAATTAGTTATTAATAAACGCCCTATTTATAATAAATAGGGTCCTCGGGGTATTAACGGGGCGGCTAGTTTATAAAGGTAATCTACCCCGATTATTTTCTTTATCTAGCTCCTCTACGGATATTAGTATTTAAATAAGACTCGCCCTATAATAAGCTTATTATCCTAGATAAAATAAGGTTAAGTAATTAACTTTAAATAGCTATATCTTATTAATATTAGTAACTTTTTATTAATAACTAAGCGTTGTTTTATTAATATTTTGTCCGTTTTTATAATTTATTATTACTTATACTAATTATTTTATAAAAATAAAAGCTTTAGAATTATAAAACGTTAAGCTATAAGTACTTAACTAATAAGATTATAATATAAATATAAGTATATTATAAAACTAAAGTTTACTAAGTCTTTTATATAGGCTTTGTATTATAAAAAGTTCTTTTATAACGCGGTCCGCGCACCGGTTACTAAGTTATCGGCGTCCTGTTACTGGGCGCGTCCCGAATTTATTATAAAAGATTTGTTTTATTTTTATTGTTTTTAATATTACCTAAAGCTACTCTCTATTTAAACTAAATAAATTTACTAAATAAACTTATTAAATAAATTTATTAAATAAACTTATTAATATATAAACTACTACTTTATTCTTAGTATATAGTTAGTAATTAGTGGGCTAAAGATGCTTGTTAATAAGTCTACTCCTCTCGGGCTAGGCGACCTCTTTAGCTAGCTCGACGCTATAGTTATTATAACTAACGTAAATACGCCTAAGAAATAATAAAGTACCTTTTAATAATGCGGAATTTAGCTAGGTAATATTATAAACGCCGTAAATAGCTAGGCTAATATAGATATTAAGATTTAATATATTAATATTAACTTAGTTATAATAGTTATAATAAATAACCTAGAGGTATATAGAGTTAGAATAATAAATAAGTACTTTAAATAGCTTTTATAGGACCCCCTAAGTAACAATAATATTTATATAAAAAAAGAGATAATAATAAACTTAATTACTTATATAAGCTAGTACTAAGAGGTCCTATATATATTAAAGTAAATAAAGCTCGCCCTATTAACGAGTAGTAAAAAGTTAGGAGCTATTAATAAGAGGGAGATAATAGTCGAGTTGGTTAATTATTATTTTAGTTAGTAATTAGGTATAGAGCACAATATACTTAGTTTTTTTTAATACGTAATATACGGTACGGCCCCGGCGGATTACTCCGTTAGGGGGACTTATATAGCTATAATAAGTTTAGGATTCTCTATACAAATTCACTATAGGGAAATCTTAACTTAATATTACTAAGTCAGAGAAAATACTACTAATTAAAAAAAGATATTTTTTAGAAAATCTATATAAGTAAGCTATATATAGCTAGATTTTAGCTTATAGAACTAAGTATTACTTAAATTATCTATAATTAAAATAATACTTCTTAACTATATAATTTTTAATATATAAGGCTTTAGTATTATTACGTAATAAAGACTTGGTATATAATTATAAAAATCCTATATTCTTTAAATATAACTAATGTTCTACACACGGTATTTCTTTTATAATTTAATATATATAAATAAGGTAGTTAAGTATATAGTTAAAAATAGTAGGTTTTGGTATAGCCCTACCAAAATAGGGTGGGCCAAAAGTGGGTGGTTTGACTTACCCAAACGGGCGTCACAACTTTACCCCAAACCGATCCCGCCGGCACGACTACCGTCGTCACATTTGTTCTCATCACTGGCGCCCTGACAACCGTAACTTCAACAGCATCCCAAACTGGCATAACAATCCTTCCTCAGACCAGCCCAGCTGGCACGACCACTATTGTCACTTATGTGACGCCGAGCCCGAGCTGCACCCCTGTGTTGCTATGGGCGTACTATGGCTTGTCACAAGCTCCGACCGACACCGCCAGTCAGGCGGGCAAGATCCCGTTCCAGAATTCAGACGCAATCTCACAAGCATACTGAAGACAACTTACTTCAATATTCAAACCGTACTCAGCGGACAGAGTCCCAATAATAGGGGCTTAACGACCACAGTTGGTCTGTCATCGTCTTGTGGCACCTCGACCCGAAATGTTTATGGTACTACTGTATCGGAATCCAACTACATCATCGTGCCGCATATTGGCTATTTTCATCCTGCTACATCCGGAATTATAACAAAAATGTCAACTGTTACGACACAAGCAGTTGGGGAACTTTTACGTTTACTGCGACTACTGGTCAATGCTATCCGATTCGCATCTTATTCGTCAACGCGCAGAACTGTGGCTTGTTCAATTTCTCGCTCACGAATCCCGCCGGCAGCGTTGTCATTTCAAACTCCCAGTCTGTCGTTGGAGACCAGCTTGTGAGCAGCTGCCCGAACAATGCAGACGCCGCTCCCTTTAGTTTCTAGATAAGAAGCCTGTTTTTCTTTTGTTATTACTGGTAATGCTTGTTCCTTTCTTCCTACCTACTCTCCCGTAACAATTCTTCTCCTTACACTTTATGTACTTTGTCGTCGATTTTGATGGTTGCTATTGACCTGATGTTTAAGGTCCCGTAAACAATGTATTAGTCTTGATATATTCAATAAGCACTATTTGTTTTATGCATTCTGGATATTTTCCGTGTGCAAAGCTTCATGTTACAAGTCATTCTAGACAGCAAGAAAAAACCAAACTCGAGTATAAATACGAGTACAAAACAAAGCACATAGTTAAACACAACGGCACTTATCTACCTAAAGTACCTTACACTATAAAACACGCGAGACTCTACATGTTAGCGGAATACGTGGTGACAGTCACTGTCAGACTTTTAGACTAAAATCTCAATCCACAGTCTTTGCAAAACAGAACAAATACTATTATAAAATTCAAGGCTCCTGCAAGCGCGTACTGCAGACAAGCCCCACGACGGCAGGCTCATCGCTTGTTGCTCTCTGTCGGATCGGAAGTCCAATTCGACCGCAGCATACAGTCGATCGCGCAGGGGCTAATTAGGGGCCCTATTTAAGATCATCGTAGCTAGCCTAACCTGCGGTTAGAACCTCCTTTTTATACTTATATAGAAATTTATATAGTTAAATTAATCTCTTCGTTAACTTACGGTTCGAACTAATTCCCTTATAAGAGGGAAACTTATATTAATTAGTAATTAAATTTTACTATTATAGATTAATAAAATATCTCGCTATATAAAAAAAATAACCTCTTAATACCGTACGGAATAAGAAATTCGTACTAATTAACCTTATAAAAATAATAAAAAAAAAAGTAATTCTTAAATACCGTACGGAATTAAGTAATCATAGCCCTTTACTACTTACGAAAGGTTAATATCTATTACGTTAAACTACGTTAATTAATAAAACTACTTAAGTAACTAGTATTTTACTATCGCCTTAAGTAGCTTTTTTACTAAATAACTTTACTACGGCCGGCCCGTAATTAAAAATTAACTAGCTAAATTAGTAAAAGGAATTACTAGTAAGCGATAATTACTTAATTATAATTAGGCTACGAAAAAGACTACCTAAAAAAATATAAAATAGAGTACCGAGGGGCTATAAGAGGAAAATCTCTAAGGTATCTAACCCTACTGAGTACGAGCGATAAGTAGTATCTTTGATAAGTCCTTAAGGCCCACGATCTTACGAGAAAGGGGGAGCTTAACTTTGCTAACTATACGACTCCTCTACGAGCTACTTAGTATCTATATTTAACTATTCTTATAGAATACCGCCCTAGAGGAAATAGGTTAAGGAAAGAAGCTATTTAGAGGTTATAGAGAGTACGAGGCTTAGGAAGTTAGAAATATATAAAATAACGGAAATTAATAACTAGTAAAAATTACGAGATTAATTATTATATCTTTTTATAGTAATATAACGTTTATTATTATTATTAAAAAAAGGGGGTTATTAAAACTTACCTTTTTATCCTAAATAAAAAGGAGGTCTTAATAAGTATAATAGTTAGTAATTTAAAAAGGTAGTAATAGTTACTAAAAATAATAAAAACGAGAGTAGTAGCGAGATAGCGAGAAGAAGCGGGAATCTCCTAGACCTTAATAAATTCGTTAAGTAATAAAAGCACGGGCTTATTATAGCTAACGCGCAAATTAGATATATCCTTATTAAGATTAAACACGCTAGTAACTACTAATACGAGTATAGGCTAGAGCACGACCCTTAGTAAATTAGAGTAAAAAAAAAAAAAAAACCCGATCCTAAATAGAATCCCGATCCCTTATAAGTAAGTAAATATTAACCTAGACTATTAGGAAACGTAAATATATAAAATTATAGATTAGCTTAATAATAAGTAAATTAACGTAGTATTAATCTATTTAACTAAGGTCTATAAGAAAAAGGGGCTATAGGAGTAACCCCTATTTTATAAGATCGTAAACTACCTTAGTTACTAACTAAATAAATAGTTTATAAAAATAAGCCTAGGAATTATAAAAGTAGTTAATAAATTCCTCTATGGGCAAGAGGTATTACTAACATAATTATAATTATAAGAACTATATAAAATCTTAATAATAATAATTATAAAAGAGGAATTTATATTATAGAACTAAGTATAAGTTAATAAAGTATATAACCGCTTTAATAAATTTAAAAAGAAGGTAAACGACGCAGATTTCCTCCCTATAATTACTAATAGTAATCTATTATTATAAAAAGATATATAAAAGTAAAATATAATACTAAAAATACGATAATTAATAATTCTACCTATTTCGATCTATAGCTCGTCGCCGCTATTAATATAAAATTCGATACTAATGAGCTAATAAAAAAAGAAATAAACGACCCGAAGTTACTAATAATACGTAGCGACGCAGGGATCGTATATAAATACTAAAAATCTAGTAATAAATACGAAGTAATTTATAAACCTTAAAAAGATCTTTCTCAAAAAGAAATTATACTCTAAGGAGAAATATAAGGTTTTATAAAAAACCCTAATAATATTTTACGATTATTATAAAAAGGTCGGGATTAGGGAACACTAGTACTATTTAGTAATTAATATCGTACTTATAAATAAAGCCTCTAATTACTACTACGAGGTAGTATATAATCTTAATTAAAACGACTTTCTTAGTATTATTAATATAATCTAAAACTACTTCGAAACCTATAATAAAAATCTAAAGTTCCTATCCGAGCTATAGGCAATTTTTTTTATATTTATAGCTAGGATAATAGAGGGTAAATTATAAGTAAAAATCTTTAAAAAGCTTATTAATCGAATTAATAAACTAGTAAAAACCTAGCTAAATAAGGGGATTAACGAGTAAAAAGTCGAATATTTCTATACCGTAGTTTAATACGTATTAGAAATAAAAATAACCCTATACTAAGTACTTAAAAACTACGAGACGCTCTACTTAAGGCTAAGATCTAGTTTTAATATTAAGATAAGAATACCGTACTAAACCTACTTCTAAATATATAATAGCCCTTACTAATAGTACTAAGTCGATCGAATGTATAATAAAAAAAAAGAAAAGCTAAGTACGGTAATCGCTAGTAAGGAGGCCTAGATTTGTTAAATAAGTAAAGATTTAACCCGCGAGTAGGGTAACGTAAGAAATAGTACTTTATTTATAAAAAGAATAGATATTAATTAAATAACTATTTTAAAAAAAAACGTACTAAATCGTACGAAAAATATAAAAAGTCGAGGGTAGTAAAAAATAAAACTAGCCCTAATCGATTTAACTAATTCCTTGTAATATATAAAAGCACATCCGGGGGTATAGAACTTAGTATAAGTAACTAAATTAATAGCCTAAAATATTTACTAAGAAACTCGGAAAATAAGGAAGACCTTATACCTTATACTAATAAATTAGATTATAATAAAATTAATAATATTAACTACTCTTTTTTTACCCCGTTAGCCTCTAGAAGATATATAAAAATAAACGAGCAAAAGGTAGTAGAAGCTCTTAATAAGTAGGCTTTTATTTACGAATAGTAAGAGAAAGTCCCCTAAATAACGGGTATAGAGAGGAGTAAAGGGGGTAAATTATAATCCGGCCTACCGAATTTAATAATACTAAATTTACCTCTCTTAATACTTAAAAAAAGATTAAGTACTAAGTAATTATAATAGTAGCTAGGGGGGTCCTTTTTATACTACTTAGATTACTTAAATACTAAGCTCGTCTAAGTATTTTATATAAGCGAAAAATATAGCTTAGAAACTTTTTAAGGGATTATCCTAAATACTAGAGTATTATAATAGTTAATAAAAAGAAAAGGGTAATTCTAAGCGCTATAGAGGATCGCACTAATAATACTTAATATATTAATAATAGGTATTATAAAGATTAGTTTTAGCCTAGGCAAGGAAATCGTCGCCCTAGGTATAATAAAAATTAAAACGTACTTCGGAATAATAACCTTTTATATTTTACTTATTAATACGCTATTTTTACTATATTTAAAAAATATAAATTAACTAGGTATTATATTCGATAATATAAAAAATAGAATCTCTAGTAGTAAGTACTTCGAGATAATCGAACGACGATAGGGGTACGCGTTTATAAGGCTTATTAACGATACTAAGTTAATTAATTACCTAACGGAAAGTAAGCTTAAATAATTATACTAAAGATTTAGTTACCCGTCGGTTACGAGGCTATATAACCTCCTAAAGTAATTAGGTAATGATAATATTAAAATAGGGGTACTAAAGTAGTTAATAAAAGTATATTACTAATACTAAATAAATACGTAGAGCCTACGCAGGTTTAAATTTAAATTACGTAATAAGCTCAACTTTAATTAAGAAATTATTATTAATATCTTCTACTTAAATAATTAGTTAGTCCTATACGTAATTAATAAAGTTATATCTTTTTAAGTAGGGTAATTCCTCTAGGATTTATAAATAAAAATAGTATAAGCCGTCCTATAAAAAAGCTAGATTAATATATACTAAAGACCGCTAAACGGCATTAAAACCGACGCTAGTACTAGCTTTAAGTTAATAGAATTTAGAGAGAATACGATAGCCTACGGTATATAACTAAAAATCGTACTTATTAAAGCGTATTATAATATTAAAAAAGTAAAAAGGGTATATTAGTAGCTAAAAAGGGTATTTAGAATTATTAAAAAAGAAAATCTAGATTTTACTAATAACAAATACCTCTAGATAGTACTTAAATACTATAATAATACTATAGGGCCTAACGGGCTTATACTAACGCTTCTCGTATTTAGAGCATATCTAAGAACGACCTTAGCCTCGCTACTATTACTAAATATAAGCTAACGAGCCTAAGTAATTAAAAAAGTAATACGGGTACTACGTAAAGTAAGCGTAAAAAGACAAGTTAATAAGGTAATTACTACGTATAATAAGCTTAATATAAGAGGTAATTTAAATATATTATTAAATTCGGATATACGAGTATAATATAAAACTACTTAATAATAGGCTAGGCTATATAAATTAATCTTTATTAACGAGTAATCTTACGTAGTTATAAGGGATTATAACTAACCCCTCGAAGTATTAATTATAATAATAAGACTATATTATATAAATCTTAGTAAGGTAATTTCTAACTTATAAAAAAAAAAAAAGCTAAGAGAAACTATATAACCCGCAGTAGAAATATAAGAAATTATCCTTAATAAAATCGTCGTAGTAATATTAATAGATAATAAGAAAAAGGAAATTACTAAAAGGGTACTAATACTACCGGTAAGACGTTATAAAAGACTACGATAGTAAGCACTAACGTAGTAATTTATTACTAGTAACGAAGTAATGAATACTTTTTATATAATAAAAAAAAAAGCTAATTTCGAGCTAATAGTTAAACTACGTAAGGAAGGTATAATTATAACTACTAAAAAGCCGTATAAGGAATTAGATTTAATTAAAATAAATACTCTTCGTAATCGAGAGGTCTATTGATTTATCTTCTATAACCTAGAGAAGTATAAAAACCTCCGTATATTTAAATTATAAATAGTTCGTAAAATTAAAGGAAAAAGAATACCCTAGCTATATAAGAAGTCTAAATATATAATTTAGAAGTACGGTAATATTAAAAAAGCGACGCTACTTATATAATTACTTATAATATAGCGCTATAGCTAATAATTAATAATAATACTAATAACATCGCTATAAAAAAAGGGATACGAGATTTAGAGCCGTAATATTACCTAGGCGTATACTTAATCGGCCATAGGGCTTATAAGGAAAATCCTAGCCTATTTACTAAAAGAAATAGCTAGTAAATACTTAGAAAGTACGATTATCGAAGTACTTAAACTACTATATAGGCTCGTAGAATCGGGTACTTATTAATAAACTACTTATTACGATTTTTATATTAATTAATAATTAATAATTATATTTACGTACGACCCGTACTTACTAATATCTAAGTATATAAGTAACTAATTTAAAATCGTTAAAATATAGACCGACGATATATTAAGCCTATTTAATATTAATTTTATAAAGAAAGAGGATAAGGAGCTCTAAAAAGCGGGCTTTATAGCGAAACTAAAAGAGGTCCTTATAATAAATAACTTATTAGTATTTAATAATAGGATTTTTATAATCGAGGGGGAAACTATCGTTTTTTAGTAAAAGGGGTAAAATAAGAAAATTAGCCTTATTAATCTAAACGTAATTAATATTAAAAAGTAATATAAAGCTAAGCTCGTGCGAGGGGTATATATTACGAGTATATACTAGCCCAAGGCGACTTTTAATTATACTAAAGTAGCGCAGGTTATAGAACTAAATAAATAAGACGTTAAGGTACTTAATAAGTAGCTTAAGTAATAATACTTAAATCTTAATTAAGGTCTCGTTTATTACCTAATTAACCTCGTAGTTAATAAGCTTTACGTATTCGTAAATAGCTTATTTATAAATAATAAGGACCTTATTTTATAATTAGAGTATATTATTATTCTTATTAACGAGAGTATAAATAAGAGCGAATTTATAATATATAGTAATATAATTTACTACTCGTTAACTAAAAATAAATAAGTAATAAGAAGTATATTAGTATTAAAAGTTTATAATATAGTTAACGGTATTAACCTCGCTTACGTAATTTTAATAATATTCAAAAGAATTACTAATTAACTTAGCTTTTTACTAATCCTAATGGTCGTTTATATAAATTCCTACTTATTATATAAATATCTTATTAAATTAAGAACTATAAAAAAAAAGAGGCTTATAATCGATATTATAACCCTTAGGTAATTATATAAAAAGTATAAGATCCTCGAGATCTATTAAATTAATAATAATAATAACCTCGCTAACGCTTTTATAAAAATAGCGCTTAATAAAGGATTAGAGTAATTTATAAGTAATAAAAAAGTTAATATATAAATAAAAAAATAGGTTATATAAAAAGAATAAAAAAAAGAGGGAAAAAGAAACGACTTAATAAACAAGCCTAAGGTTAAATTATACCTCTAATTATAGTAATTAAATCGATAAAAAAAAAAAAGTTAGTATTAGATCGGAAGTCTAATTTGACTACGGTATATAGTCAATTATATAGGGGCTAATTAGGGGCCTTATTTAGGATTATCGTAGCTAGCCTAACCTACGGTTAGAACCTCCTTTTTATACTTACGTAAAAATTTATATAGTTAAATTAATCTCTTTGTTAACCCACGGTTCGAACTAATTCCCCTATAAGAGGGAAACCTACACTCTCAGACTTGAAGGGAAAACTGTGTCAAGGTGATGAAAAGAGATGAATGCTCTCATGATTGAAAAGCATGGTATCGCTGACTAAATCATGCTCCAAAGATAACAACAGCAGTGAATAAGAGCAATGAAATCGAAGTTGTTCTGAACTCACTGACTGACATAGTACTCAAGGCTTAGTGCAGTGACATTTGGTGAAATAAGTCCTACTCGTCGGAGTTCATTGACCCAGAGATGCTGACTTGCGTTCCGGCCATACTTTTATCTTTCAACAGTCGCGGCCGAAATTACTTCACATGAAATTGCTAGCCTGCGATGGAATCTGAGAGACGCAATCATAATGGACTTAGCTAGGCGGTTTTACTACATTTCTGTAGCTTTCAAAGTGCAGGAAGCCATTCACTCCCATGTACGGCAGGATTACCAACAGCATGACTAATAAAACGCTCGGTATGACAGCTAGCTGATAGCCTTTGGGGAGTTCCCCAAGATGGCTTAAAATTTCTTGGAAATGCTATTAAAATTTCGAAAAGATCTTCCTCATGATCGAGTCCAATGTTAGTTACCCACGTTACCTTTATACCGACATAGCTGAATCTTTATTCTATCCTTATCCGCACATTGTGTGAAGCCTAGACGAATACGAGACGCAAACAAACGTGAATGTTTCAGAAAATGCTTTAACAAACCCCCCCCCCCCCCCCCCTCCCCTCTCTTATTACGGAGAGTATATTTATTAGTAAAGCGAGTCTTAGCCTCTAGGCTTAGGCCGTAGTCGTTTATAGTATAAATAGTATAAGGACCTTTGCGCTAGTTAGGATATTAGATAATTATAAATAACTAAAAAGAAACATAACCACTTCTAACCATAGCCTAGTAGATATTAAGAAGCTCGACTCTATAGCCGATAGCGGCCATAGTAATACTAGTATAAGATACTAAAGGGTAAGTAACGGCAGAAGCTTTTATAACTTTAATATACTAGCCGCTATCCTATTTAATAGCCTTTTTTTCTAGTAAGAAGCACTCTCTTATTTACTAATATTGTTTGTTCGAACTTCCTTGGCAATGCTCGAGAAGGCGGGGTTCTATATAAAGCTTCTTTTTAAAATACTCCTAGAAGCTATTAAAAATAGCAAGCCGAATATAATTAGGATAAAAAAGAATAGAGGAGACTTATTCTAGTATTCGGGAAGATTAACTTTATATACGTTAGTGAGCATAGGCCTCGAGTTAGTTTTATAGTAATCCGTAGCTATTAAACATAAGAGCGAGCCTCCTCCTCGAGGCCTTAGAAGTAAATATAATACTAGCTCTTCCCTATTAAGATCGAATAATCTAATAACCGCATAGAAGATAGCTAAGGAGTCCGGAAGCCTAAACTTAACTAACTCTAGCGAGAATTAAATATAAGAACCATAGTAAAGCGGTCTAATAGGCTCAGTAGCTAGCTTATATATATATCTTAGCTAGTAGGACTTAAAAATGCGTAGGTCCTAAGATTATTATGTGCACTTTATGTTATACTTAAGGATTTAGGACAAAGTAGGGTTTTTAAAGCTTGGAACTTTGCTTAGAGGGACCTAGGGAGAGAAGTTTTTAGTCTAGCGTTTTGTTCACTATTTGAACAAACGGTATAAGCATGCCCCCTTTTCCTCTTGATTTTATAGAGGTTAACTCCTAATATGTTTTGTCCACTAGCGCTCCTTTAACTATAGCTAGTTTACCTATAGAAGACGCATAGTTTAATCTGGCCATAAATACAACGATCAATGCAAATTTGTGGCAGGGCTACTAGCTAAAAGAGAATAGCTTTGGTAACTAAAGTTGGGTTTTACTTATAAGATAATATATACTTTAGAAAGCAATATACCCTATTTATCTACTACTAAATAGTCTTCGTAGTTATTGAGTATAATAACTTACTTTCGGCTTCGGAATTAGTCCTAGCCTAAGTACTAAATATTCCCTAGCCCCTTGGCTAGACAAGCCTAAGCCCATAGACTTGAGGAATTGACGAAGTCAATACAACTGATATAAGAAGCGATTTCAAGACAACTTACGTGCGCAACTGTCTAACTTCCGCTTAGTGCGCTGCCGAAGGGTGATCCTCGAGTCAGAAGCTATCATTGCAGGAGCTTCCACAACCGTAATTCTTGAATTCGGTGGGAGCCTTCTTTTCCAAGAATTTAGTCCAGGCCGTGTAGTCTCCTTTGCTACTTGCGCACCTTCGTCTTTGGTACCCCTTTTGGCTCAACATCTGCTGTTGGCTCCAAATGACATGGCACCCTTGATCGTTCCAGGTACACGCAGTCAAAGAGGTCGATCCGCTGCAAGTCTGCGTCTGATGGCCAACGCTGATACTGGCAGTCACGAATTCGGCCGTGATTCCAGCCGAAATTTCGAAAGAAGTAGTCTCGCAGACCTGGTTGTTGACGCCCTGTGTTGCCTGGCAGGACTGGCTCTTGGTGCAGTAAACTTTGCTGGAGGCCTGGCGCCAGGGGTCATTGTAAAGGTTCTGTTCGACAACGAAATAGTCGTTCCAGCACTTGACTCCCGAGGCGTACTGATGATTGCCATCGGAACCTAGGTAACGGCCTTCGCCGTCGTTGTAGCGAGCCAGGAGCACGCCTCGTTTACCGATATCCGTATGGTTCGGCTGAAGGGTAATGTCGTAGGTTTCAGCATACGCGATCTCTCCTGCGATCCAATCAGGCTGTCTATCCCGTGAAACCAGAGGTGATGCCAAAGAGACAGTCGAGAGCAGGAGAGGTAAGATCAGAGAGGTCTGCATGATAGGGGATTGAGAGGCCGAGCTTGTATGGCGTCGTGTCAACGAGATTGTCTTCAACGAAGTAGGATGGACATGGACCGAAATAATCATGACCCTGAACAGACTTAGGACTTTATTTATGTACCCAAGAATGGAGGGAGTGTATCTGATAGCTGTTCTCACTATTGCCTCGGTATGCTATACTCGGGGATTTGTTGTGCCGCCTCAGCTTCTCCTATATTCGGCATAAGTCCGTAATATGCGAACTGGAGCTTCTGTCTGCGCGCGACTCAAAACCCATGTCATAAAGTACAACAGAGCTTGAGCAGCAATTTAAGGGAACCTTGTGTTCTTTAGGCAAGAAAGGCGCTGATTCTCGCATAGACATGGAGCCACTTGAAGATCTCATCATGCTGCAAAAACATCAAACCTGACCGTTTTTCTATCCATCTCTTCATTAGAATATCTCTATTCATCCCATCAAAGTGTAAGCGATGGTCACAGGTGCTGGAGTATAAATCTGCAGTATTTGTGGTGTGCTAGATCTTTTTAAAACAAGACTCGAAGCAAGCTTTCTAGCCCCAAATTCTTGTAGTGACGAAAAGCATAGTCAACGTTTGTATTTTTAGCTTGGGAAGTCCCATCATAGTCGGCGAGGGCCGCGACGGGAAATCCCAACCCTCCCTCTGAGCTTCACTGATGTATCAAAGTGCCATCCGTACCTAGCAGAGAACATGATGAGTTGATCGCAATCTAAGATATCGCGCGTGGAAGAAATCATATAAGAAACTGGAAAAGGTCATGACTTCCTTCACAAGGGGGCCCGTCGGTTACTAACCGTAGTGAACGGTATGGAAAGCATAGACTCAGCCCTCGTGTAGCTTGCTATTACCAGGGGGCATATCCACTCCAACGTTCGCAAAAACATACTATATCATCTAATCTAATTCACAAGCTGCCGCAACTTAGAAAATGCGTCTGCCTTGCTTCTTCGATCTTATCATCTTATTCCCGCAATCAAAGCTGTCCTTAGCGCGAAACCCAGATGCAGTCGGGGGCTTCCGAGTTTGGCAGAACGCACAGAAATAGAGGTCACACCAATCTAAGGGAGTGCAGGTTAAAGGAAGGATGTAGACTCATCTTGGACACTGTATGGTCGATCCAGCGTGGCAAAGATGGTATGGCAAGATACGTAGTAACAGAAATCGGTGGACTTCTTTGTCATCTGAATCGTTGTTATAAAACCATTTTGATTAAAGCACTTATTTTAAGGTATCATTCAAATCAAACAACTAACTATCAACCTCTAGGACATTAGCGTCATATCTATCCTGCTGCCAACTCCCCAACCCGAGATAACAATAGTCATTACATCAGCCAACAAATCAACAAGTCATCATTCGACAGACAAGCAGTATAGATTTAGGCCACTCATCCAAGTGTCAGCTCATTGTCGACTCTTCGTGTCTCGTAACTGGTGTCTACCGAAGCTCCTGCGGGGGATAGGTGTAAGTCTGCCCTTGAGGGGGTGGGGAATGCGTCGGCGAAACTGTGCCGTTAACAGGCGAGGGGGCATATGACTGAGGAGGGTACTGCTGCGGATGTTGCTGATAGTCGTGCGGCGGCTGTGTGTAATTCTGGGCCGGAGGAGCCTGCTGATACTGTTGTTGCTGGGGTTGCTGGCTCGATATCTCCCGGTACTGCTGAGGTGGTTGATGCTGGTACTGTTGAGGAAGAGCCTGCCGCTGAGGCGTGTAGGACTGAGGCGGGTAGAATTGCTGCTGTTGCTGCTGCTGCTGGGGGACCTGGCCGTTCTGCGACTGCTGGTACGCAGTCTGCTGCGTGAGGAACGGCTGCTTGGACTCCATCTGAATCTCTCCCTGACTGGCGCTTGCAGCAGCGGCAGGTGCGTTGGCTTTTCTCCAGCGCAAGAACTGAACAAGAGTCCAGATGAAGGTCACCAAGAAGAGGATGAACTGTAGGGCAGATAATCCTGCAATAGCAGAAAACATGGCCAACGCGCCCTGGCTCATAACGATGTATCGCTTGTAGATGGTGCAGCTTCCCGAGTTCACAGCAGAGCCATCCGAGGTACAGGAGGCTGTCACGTCAACGGTGAAGGTAGCACGACGGGCGGCGCAGGCACCCGTCGTTGCGAGCCAGAGGATGACAAGGAAGAGATCCAGAGCGAGGACGGCGTAGGTATGGTAGAGGTTGCGGAGAGAAGAAATCTTTTCGGAGAGGACAGTGTAAAGTACGATGATCCAGGTGAAGAGAGGCTGATTGGGTATGTCAGTCGATGGATCTAGGAACTACCTGCACGAGCAGTCATGGATGAGAGGAAGGACGTACAATAGCAACAGCGAGGCCGAGTTCATCCATGTACACCCAGTGAATGATAGCTGCTGACAAACCGAGTATGACAATGGCCAGGAAGAACTGTACGCCACGGATGGCAACCATCCACGCCGGGGTCATGATCATGGGCGGTGGTGGGCTGGTTGCAGCATGGGGGGTAAACTGCTGTGGTTGATGCTGGACCTGCGGTTGAGGCTGTGCTTGAGGCTGCATCTGAGGCTGTTGATGTTGGGTATTCTCCATGGTGTCCAAGAGTTGATAGACAAGGTTGTATAGCGAGACGAGTTTTTCACGGTTTTTGTCGACTCGTCAGTATTGGCAGCCCTGGCGTGAGTGAGATGGAGGTCTTGTCGAGCTCGTGGGGAATCAAAGACAGAAAGACCAAGAGCGCCATGGTGGATATGGGCATGATGCAGGTATACTTATGGAGTGAGACTCAGACAGAAAGTGACAAGGACGAGTCAAGGGAGGGGGCGGCCGACATCGTCGCCTACATCTCCCCCATCTCTCACACAGCCAACCAGAGCACTCCCTCTTTCAGCCTTCATTCTCTTTTCTTGCTCTCTGGGCGTGCCACATGTACCTGATGGCGTCCATCGTGATGCAAGGTTCTTGTGACAAACCAGCGTGCCGAGGAGAGACTTCAGTCTAGCGGCAGACTTGCATGAGGCTCCCATACAAGCCGTACAAAAGTAAGGGGCTGCGAAAGGCTTATTTCCCAGACGGGTGTATGGAAACGAAGAAAGCCTAATTGTGGATGCTTTTCAAGCTAGAAACGGCCGTGAGTAGCCATGAGTTGAGATGCTAGTGTGGTTGAGTGGTTGTTCAGTGGTTCAGCTCCTCTGCAAGTTTGACATCGTTTGCCTTGGCAGGGCTGCGGTAATGCGGGTGGTCGACACGGATTTTGTGGTGAGTCCTGGGCGCGAACGTTTGTTCTCACTAGTGGTGGCCGGTGTTAGTCAGTTTGCTGTGAATCCGTGTCCGTAGGCAGATCACTAGACCATGTCTGGGGTTGAGTTGCCCGGCTTGAGGCTTGATCAAGGGTTCAGATGGGGGACATTAGAGATTCCGCGTTGACCGGGGGTAAGAGGGCGGAACGGGTGAGGTTGTGGGACCCAAGGCGTCCGGGCTAGACCGGTTCTGGGGACAAGAGTGACGCTCAAGCTGCTAGTGCGCTTCGTGGCGTCTTCAGCTGAGCGGGAAGGCGGAGTTTTGCGCAGTTTAAATGCCTGTTGCTCGTCTATCTCGTGGCCGTGAATGGCTGCTTCGTCAAGTTCCTCTCCACTATTTGAAATGGGGGAAATAAGGCTCTGAGGAGTTGTCGCGATAGCAAAGACTCGGACTTTGGTGGCCGTTGGGCGTTGATAATGGTATTGAGCTAACATGCTAACATGTGGCCGTGCCCGAAAAGATAACTTTGGTTAGACTTGGCCAGGGTCCTGTCTGCCGGCTAATGATCATTGCCTTGTTATATGAGTTTCATAACACTGATAGTAATTTGTAAAGGGCGCGCAGGTTGTCGTATGATGCTTGATATGACGGACTGACGATGCTACGCAGTGCAGAAGCAGCCTGATGTAGGAACAACGAATGGCCAATCTTGCCAACTTCCCAGTAGAGCCGAAACCGGCATGAGACACGCGGAGATAAGTCAATAAAGTGCAAAAAGTGACTGAATCTTTCGTTGATCATACTCATCCAATGCAAACATACTCTGCTGTGCCGCACTCACCACGCCTCGTCAAAACCCGTACATGCTGCATGCGCCGAAAAATACATTGCAAACCCACCCAATACGCCCAACTTTTTCGATATCATCCGCTCGCCAGTCATTACTTTTTTTTTCTATTTGACTTTGTGGAGATCCCCGCCGATCGCTCAGCAGCATCCGCCCTGGTTGCTGTTCTCGGCTGCCTTCTTGGGGTCCACCTCGGTGCTGAAGGTTCCGTCGACCTTCTCATTGGGGCCGGCGATGAGGATCTTGATCACTTGACCCTCCTTGACCTTCTTGAAAGCCTCCTCGGCCTGCTTGAACTCGACAATGCCGGAAATAAGCTTCTTGACATTGACTCTGCCGTTGGCGACGAGGTCAATGGCGAGCTTGTAGTCACCAGGGCCGTAACGGAAGCTGCCGCGAGCAGTAACCTCCTTCAAGCACAGAGCCATGATGGGGAAGTTGATGTCGGACTTGCCCATGCCACCCTGAACGTAGGTGCCGCCCATTCTGACGACGTGCAGGCTGGTCTGGATAGAGGGCTCGGCGCCGCTGGCGTCGATGACACAGTCGGCTCCCGCGCCGAGGTCGCACTGCTTGATGAGGGCCTTGGCGTTCTCCTCGGCGGAAATGCGCTGGGAGAGGTAGGTGTGAGTAGAGGCGAGGTCTTTGGCGAAGTCAAGCTTGGACTGGACGATATCGACGCTGACGACCTTGGTAGCACCGAAAGACCTCGCTACGGCGGCACAGAGCAGACCAACAGGGCCGGCGCCCATGACGACGACGGAGGCGCCGGGGGTGATTTGGGCCTGCTTGGTGATGTGAACGGCAACGGCCAACGGCTCAATCAGAGCTCCCTCTTGCAGGGAGACGTTATCGGGCAGCTTGTAGCAGAAGTCGGAGGGCGCGGTCCAGAAACCGGCAAGGGTGCCATCGTAGGGGGGAGTCGCCGCGAAGCGCATATCGGGGCAGAGGTTGTAGAAACCAGCAAGACAGTCGCCGCAGCGACGGCAGGGGTAGCCTGGCTCAAGAGCGATGCGGTCGCCAACTACGAGGTTCTTTACGTTCTCGCCGACCTGGATAACGGTGCCGGCAGACTCGTGGCCCAGGACCATGGGGTCCTTGACGACAAAGTGGCCGATGGCGCCGTGCTCCCAGTAGTGGACATCGGATCCGCAGATACCAGTGTAGTTGACGGCGACGAGGACTTCGTGGGGGTCGGAGAGCTTGGGGATGGGGCGCTCGGCGAACTCGACGTCGTGGGGTTTGTTGAGGATGAAGGAGAGGTTCTAAGGGGTGTTAGTAGATGTCGATCGAGCTCCAGGCGCAAACAGGCCTCCGTAATGAGGGGAAACATACGCTTTGTCCCTCGGTGCCGGCCATGATGGATGGATTGCGGGGTTACGGGAAGAGGCAGGATTCGGTGAGGGATGGGGGTTTGGAGTTGGTCGGTGCTCGTTCCACCGAGAGAAGCACAAGATTCACTTTTGGATGCGCGTTCGTCACAGAGTTTACAGTTTCCTAAACAAAAGGGGTATCGTTGAGGAATGGTAGAGACAATCAGTACGCTGGATGATGGAAGGCCGAGCGAGAAAAGTGAGAGTAGAAGTGATGCTCCGGGTATCGTGGACCGGCGTGCAATGGATTAAATAGCTATGACGGCAGTCCTTGGCCCGCAGAAACGTTGTGATGGGTCAGGATCAGGATTGGAGGGGTTGGAGGGATGTGGAGGGACGCGATCAGGATGGGGAATGTGACCACGTTACGGATGTTCTGGGAGGATGAATGAGCGAGCTGCGCTGTGCCTGTGCCGTGCCGTGGGTGAGAGACGACAAAGATCGCGCATCGTCTCAACTGGTAACCCACCGGTATTCTGTGCGACTGACGGCTGCCCCTCATTGCGGCGCGTCTTAGACTCCTAGACTTCCCAGTTCCAGCCTAGAGCTGGAGGGAAGCTCCACGTTCTTGTTTATCCCGTGTCATTACCCGTATTCATACGCCCTCATTCCCTGCTATGGCAGTTGAAACTCTTCCTTGACTGTGCTCCAGAAGAGCTATCGCCGGTGCGGGGTGGGGGTAAAAAGAAAAGAGAGGGAGAGGCTTGGTTTGGTGGTTTGGTTTGGTTTGGTTGCCAGGGAGCTTCTCAACTTTTCCCACGTTGCTCCTCGTTTTCGTAAGAACCTGGGGTCTGGTTGTACGATGGACCAAAGCGTCTCTCAAACTGGTCTGAAAGAGCAGATCTCGTAGGGAGATGGAACCGGGGTTGTGGACTTGAGGAGGGCTTCCGGGAGAGCATCAGACTTGTTGACTGCTACCCGCTGGCTTCTTTCCAATCGACCAAAGTCAACAATGTTGAGTCCTCGGATGGCTTTCTCCCAAGCATCGAAATTCGCAGTGGAACAGTTGTCCCAAGGTGTCATAGGCGCGCAACGCAGCGGCATTGTACCCGACTCTAGCGTCCTGTGGCCTATTTATCCAGCACTTTACCCGCGCCAATGGGAACATGTGAATTGGATCCGATAGATGGGTTCTAGTGGGTTTAAGAAAAGACTCCAGAAAGATCTGGGGGCGCGGTGGGGTAGAGTGGGAGACATATTCCCGGTCTTGGGTCATGCTACTTCACCTCTCGGCCGGTCGGAGACTTACCGCTCCTTTCCCTTACCTCAATTATTTTGAAAATTGTTTTCTTATCACGTTGTCTGTGACCGAGCCTTTGTCAGGTGCTCGTGAAAACTTTTGCTGATGCCTCGTGTTGCTTTTCGGGTCCTCGTCGTCCCCCTTTTCTGTCGAGGGAGTCCACAAGAGGGCTAGATTGCGACTCGGTCATCTTCGCCCCCCCCCCCCCCCCCCCCCCCCCCCCCCCCCCCCCCCCCCCCCCCCCCCCCCCCCCCCTCCTCTCCCCCTCGCCCCCCCTCGCCCCTGCTCCCTCGGTCGTCCCGTCGAGTCTCCTATCCCTCCTCTCCTCTCCTACCCCTCTGTGTCCCCCCCCCCCCCCCCCCCCATCCAGCATTCTCCCATATAATACGAAGCCCTTCTTTTCTTGAACGTCGGGCACATCCGAACGTTGTGGTACGATTCTTGCAGACTCACTCCAGGCTCGTTCCAGGTCTGTTGTATCGCTCGTCTATCGTCGGCCCAGTCGCAAAGGCTAGTATGTATGAATGTCGCCAGTATCGCAGTCATATATGTTTGGTGTCAGACAGTTCGGGGAATCTGTCGGGATTCGCGATGTAATGCGCGAAGACACCGATGCCGATTCGATGTCCGTTTCGCGTAGCATCTCTAAATGCATAGCAGAGCGGCACTCTGCAGCCTCTGCTTGAAAGGGAGTTACCTCGATATTTATGCTCCTGTCCGACCCGAACCTTCTAGGCTCTCGGAACACCCTTCCGTCCGGGAGCTGCCCATCTTGGACGCTTGCAGGGGAATCTGTCGATCTGGGGAAACGGCTTCCTGTCGAGTCCACAATCTTAAGCTCCGAGATCGCCCGAATCGGCCTCACGCACCACTGTCATGCCATGACACATGGGGCTCATGTGGGCTGTTGAAGATACCTGCATGGGCGCCCCGCGGAGCCTTTGTGCCACTCTGAGTACCGAATTTTGGGCATTCTTTTTTTGCACATATGTTTCCCCTATGTCATATCTATCAAGACCAAAGAAAATGCCTCTCGATTTATCTTCACAAACTCTTTCGAGTTTCTCGGCGTTCCTTGGAGTGACATAATCAAACTTTAAGCTTGTAAGCCTCTTCCAGCAGCTCCTTCATCGACCTCAATTTGAGATCAGGAAAGTCTTGCATGATGGAGGTCTCAACCCTCAAGTCAAATACACCACGTTCGAACATGAGACCTAAGATGGCAATCATCGGCTGTAGCTGCTCGTCTGAGATGTAAGGGTAAGGTGATCTATTGCGAGGCAGTTTCGTCACCTTGCCAGCTTTCAACGTTCGATTGAGTCATGGGAAACGTCAAACTTGACACCCTTGACAGCTTCAATGAGCTCGACAAGCTGGTTCCACGTCAACTTGTCGCCAGTAAGATAAGTCTCCTGCTCCCACTTTGGTAGGGTCAGGGCTGTGGCGACGAACTTGGCTAGGTCCGATGTGAAAGTCATGGCCACTGGCACGTCTCCAGAACCCGGGATGCCTGCCTTGCTGTTGACGACGTCCACGACCATAGCCATGCTCCTAATATAACTTTCCAAGGGCGGACATACATAGTATCCAGGGCACTAAGCCGAAAACTCCAAGTTGGTCTTTTCAAGTGCGTCAATGATGAGAATCTTGAGTTTAATGATTGGCATCCCCTCCGCGTATCTATGAGAGAAATAGTGTCTTAGTCTTGCTGTCCACAAAGAGTCCAGAAAATTGATGCTTACTCTCTGCTAGATTTAGCAGCCCAGATGCTAAGAACATATCGCTTGGTAGCCGCAGACTAGTCGACAGCAGTAATCAAGTTCAAATCTAGCTGCACAGACGCCATATTGATAAGAGTGACCGTATGCGCATTGCTCTCTTCCAAGGCCTTAGCAATATTGACGGCACTGCTATAGTCGACCGGCAGAATACGAGCCCCGATGATCTTCTCCCTGTCTTCATCCGCCTAGAGTTTTTTTCCATTTTAGTAGGCGAGTCGAACCTGCGGCGTTTTGGATCGTGGGAATTATACATACATTACCTTTCTGCTCAAGATGACGACTTAGAACTTCCCATCTGCTGGAATATCCTTAACAATGGCACGATCGAGATCGCCGGTGCCTCTAGCTACTGCGATAATGGATGCTACAGCTTAGACTAACGATTGCTCGTGCGATGCTAGTTCCGGGGGTTCTAAAAATTGATATATTAGTAATGAAATAGCGATTTGGTTAGCTTTTGATGGCATAGAAAGTCGTTAAGTAATGTTACAAAATACTTTAATTCTTTATTAACAGATAGTTTATATAGTGGTTTTTTTCTAGCTTTATAGGCCTAAAAAATCGACCTTAATAGGATTACGCTTTTAAAGGAAATTATATAATACGGTATACTTTTTAACTATATAATATAAGCAATATACCCTAAGTACGCGCTTTACGTAATATAGTAATTTCGATACGAAAACTACTATATAATTCGGGATAAGTAAGCTACCCTATTACTTATTAATAATAGGCTAAGCGATATATTTATATAGTGGTTTTTTTTTTAGTTTTATAGGTATAAAAGATCGACCTTAACGGGATTACGCTTTTAAGGGAAATTATATAATATAGTATACTTTTTAACTATATAGTGGTTTTTTTCCGGCTTTATAAGTATAAAAGATCGACCTTAACGGGATTCGCTTTTAAAAGAAATTATATAATATAATATACTTTTTAACTATATAATACGCACAATATATCCTAAGTACGCGCTTAACGTAATATAATAATTTTAATATAAAAACCGCTATTTAATTTATAATAAGTAAGCTACTCTTTTTAATAGTAGCGCTAGTTAAAAAGGTTAATAGTAGAGGTCGGCCGTAATAGTTAGTTATAATAGTCAGTTATAATAATTAGAGGTAGCCCTTAACTATAGAGGTTCTAAACTTTAATAGCGACGTAGAGGTTTTTAAAAAAAGGGCTAAAAGGGCTAATATCTAGCTATTTTTTAAAGCTCGTAAAGATTCTTTTTATCCTTATTATTTTTAATATTACTTGAAGCTACTCTCTATTTAAACTAAATAAATTTACTAAATAAGCCTATTTAATAAACTTATTAAACGTACTTATTAATATATAAACTACTACCTAAAGATGCCCCTCGATAGGTCCCCCCCTCTAGGGCTTAATAGATTGGGCCCCCTCGACGCCCTAGCTATCGTGGTTAACGTAAGTATGCCTAAGGAGTAGCGTAGTACTTTTTAATAATATAAAATCTAGCTAAGTAATAGTACGAATACTATAAATAGTTAGGCTAATACGGATATTAAGATCTAATATATTAATACTAGCTTAGAAATTATACTTTATAAAGCTAAAAGTCCCTCTAATACGGGCTATATTATAAATATAAGGGAATATATAAGGGGTCCCCTAACCCTTAATAAGAAAGAGTATATAATACGGGATCTAGCTACTTATATAAGCTAGTACTAAGAGGTCTTATATATATTAGAGTAGGTATAGCTCGCCCTCTAAACGGGTAGTAAAAGGTCGGGAGCTATTTTAATTAGTAATTAAGTATAGAGCGTAATATACTTAGTTTTCCTTAATACGTAATATACGGTACGGCCCCGGTAGATTACTCTATCGGGGGGCTTTTTAACTATATAATATACATAATATATTCTAAGTACGCGCTTAATATAATATAGTAATTTTAATACGAAAATCGCTATTTAATTCGGGATAGGTAAGTTACTTTACGGCAGCGCTAGCCGGAAAGGTTAATAATAGAGGTTAGCTATAATAATTAGTTATAATAGTTAGCTATGTAGTGGTTTTTTTCCGGCTTTATAGGTACAAAAGATTGACCTTAACGGGATTACGTTTTTAAAAGAAATTATACGATATAGTACACTTTTTAATTATATAATACGTATAATATACCCTAAGTACGCGCTTAACGTAATATAGTAATTTCGATATAAAAACCGCTATATAATTTAGGATAAGTAAGCTACCCTCTTCGCTTACGTAGTAGCGCCGGCTAAAAAGGTTAACGGTAGAGGTTAGTTATAAAGGTTAGAGGTAGCCTTCCTTAACTACAGAGGTTCTAAACTTTAATAATAACGTAGAGGTTTTTAAAAAAAGGGCTAAAAGGGCTAATATCTAGCTACTCGTACTAAAGCTTATAAAGATTCTTTTTATCTTTATTATTTTTAATATTACTTAAAGCTACTCTCTATTTAAACTAAATAAATTTACTAAATAAACCTATTAAATAAACTTATTAAATAAACCTATTAAATAAACTTATTAATATATAAACTATTACTCTCTTAGTATATAGTTAGTAACTAGCGGGCTAGGACTAAAGATACCCCTTAGTAGGTCCCCCCCTCTAGGGCTTAATAAATTCTTAGGCCCCCTCGACGCCCTAGCTATCGTAGTTAACGTAAGTATGCCTAAGGAGTAGCGTAGTACTTTTTAATAATACGGAATTTAATTAAGTAATAGTACGAACGCTATAAATAGCCGGGCTAATACGGACGTTAAGATTTAGTATATTAACGCCGGCTTAAAAATTATACTTTATAAAGCTAGAAATCCCTTTAATACGGGTTATATTATAAATATAAGGGAATATATAAGGGGTCCCTTAACTCGTAATAAAAAGGAGTATATAATATAAGATCTAGCTACTTATATAAGCTAGTACTAAGAGGTCTTATATACGTTAGAGTGGGTATAGCTCGCCCTCTAAATAGCTAGAAGTAGTAGAAGATCGGGAGCTATTTTAATTAGTAGTTAGGTATAGAGCGCAATATACTTAGTTTTCCTTAATACGTAATATACGGTACGGCCCCGGCGGATTGCTCCGTCGGGGGGATAATAATTAGCTATAATAGTTAGCTATAATAGTTAGGGGTAGCCCTTAACTATAGAGGTTCTAAACTTTAATAGCGACGTAGAGGTCTTTAGAAAAAGGGCTAAATAGGCTAATATTTACTACTCTTTATACTAAAGCTAATAAAGATTTTTTTTATTCTTATTACTTCTAATATTACCTAAAGCTGCTCTCTATTTAAACTAAATAAACTTATCAAATAAATTTATTAAATAAACATACTAAATAAACTGACTAAATAAACTTATTAATATATAAACTATTACCTTAACGAGAACCTACTCTAAAATTACTTATTAATAAGTCTACTTCTCTTAGGCTAGGCGCCCTCTTTAGCTAGCTCGACGCTATAGCTATTATAGTTAACGTAAATATACTTAAAAAATAGCGAAGTACTTTTTGATAATATAGAATTCGGCTAGGTAATATTATAAGTACTATAAATAGCCGGGCTAGTACGGATACTAAGATTTAGTATATTAATATTAACTTAGTTATAATAGTTATAATAGGCGGGCCGGAGGTATATAGGGTTAGAATAATAAGTAAGTACTTTAAATAGCTCTTATAAGGCCCCCTGGGTAATAATAATACTTATATAAAAAAAGAGATAATAATAGACTTAGTTACTTACGCAAGCTAGTATTAAGAGGTCCTATACGCGTTAAAATAAGTAAAGCTTGCCCTATAGACGGCTAGAACTTAGGAGGACTTTACGTAATAAAAGGTTAAGAGCTATTTTAGTTAGTAATTAAGTATAGAGCGTAATATACTTAGTTTTCCCTAATATATAATACACGGTACGGCCCCGGCGGATTGCTCTGTCGGGGGGGCGATATATTTATATAATAGCGCTAGTTAGAAAAGTTAGTAATAAAAGTTAGTTATAAAAATTAAAAACGGCCCTTAATTATAGAGGTTCTAAACTTTAATAATAATATAGAGGTTTTTAAAAAAAGGGCTAAAAGGGTTAATATCTAGCTACTCTTTAGAGCCCGTAAAGATTCTTTTTATTCTTATTATTTTTAATATTACTTAAAGCTATTCTCTATTTAAACTAAATAAATTTATTAAATAAAGTTATTAAATAAACTTATTAATATATAAATATTACGGCAGTGGGCATCAGGGCCCTGTGGGCCCTATAGCTCAGCCTCAGGCTACGAGGCTAAGCTCTTAGTAGTTACGTAACAAGCTAGACCGCTAGGCCTAAAGGGCTAGCCTATTAGCTTCTACTTACTATTCTATTTTTTCCCTTTTTATATTAAGTCTTTAGTTTATTAAGTTAATATAATAGCGTTCTAACCTACTTCGAGTTCCTTCTTATAATACTACTTAACGTTACTTAACTAACTATTTTTTAAAAACAGAACGATAATATTTTAATTAATTACTTACTATACTAACTAGCCCCCCTTACTAAGAAAGTATATAAGAGAGCCGAGTAATAGCTAACTAAATTAATTACGTATAAGTAGTATAATTAATATTTTTTAAATATATATACCCCCTTTACTAAACGTAATAGTTAGAGAATATAGCTAGGGAAGCTAGGTCTCCCTTTATACTAATAGCTTTTAGTAAAGTTACTATTTTTATAAATCTTAATAGAGCGTCGTAGGCCCTAATAAAGGTACTAAGCTTCTAGTTATTAACTTAGAAGTCGCGCTATTTAACTAGCCTATAGAGCGCTTCTTACTTTTTACTAACTAGGCTAATTACTTAGTATATTTTAATAATATAACTAACTAGTTTACCTTACCTATTTATATTTATAACGATATCCTTTTTTAAAAGAATACTAAATAAAGTATTAACCTTAACCTTATTTAAGAATTATACTATAAGGATAATAAGAAGACCCTACTTAAGTAGATCGAATAGTAGCTAAAAATACGTATTACTTAGTATTAATTAGAACAGGTCCTAGCCTCTATTATTAGTTAGCTAAGTAGTAGTACTAAGTATTTATATAAAATAGCCTATAAGAACCTCGACTTTATATGTACTACTATTATAAAGCTTTAAATTATAAAAGAGGCCCTTACCTAAGCCTATATTAACAATACGGCTATAGCTAAGAGGCTTAAGTAACTAAAAAACAGCTTATAAACTAGCTCTATTTACGATACTAATACCCTTAGCGCGCTAAAATAGCGCCTAGCTTACCTAGAGATATAGGGTAGTTAAGAGATTACTCTAACCTCGTATTATTACGTCCCCTATAGTTCTTAAAAAATACTTAACGTAACGTATATACTAAGCGAGTGGGCTAGATAAGCGAGTAGGCTACCCGACCGCGACTATATTATATTCGTAACTAAAAAGTACTACTTAGAAAAGTAATTTAATTAAAACTATTTAGTATCCTCTTTTTTAGACATTTCTTTAGTAATTTAATATATTTACGTATTATGCCTAGTGTTCCTATAGACGCTATGTTATTACTAACCCGTCTTAGTCCTTAGTTAACGACTACTACTCTAATACGTTTCCTTTTTAATCTAGGTTATTACTTCTCTTTATAACTAAAGGTCTTCTTTATTAGTTATTATAAAACTTTTTCTTTATTTAAGACGTATTTTCTTAGCCCTCTTATGTTAGTTAAGTAGGTTATTCTCTTTTTAAAGGATCTAGTTCTCTAACTTTAATAAAATAATCTTATATATAAATCCTCGTACCCCCTTTAATAAATACTTAATAGTTTTAATAATCGAAGTTAGGGAGCTATTTTAATAATAAGTAATTTAATTTTTAATAAGTTACGATTATAATAATGCTTTTATTAAGTTATTTAGTATTTAAGAAGTCTAAGTTAGTAGTATTATTAAGAAAGATCTTAGAAGCGTCGGAGTATATAACTTTATATCTAGCTTAGATAGTATACTTTTTATATTTAAAAATATAAGCCCGGCTTTTTTAAATCCTCTTTAGATATTTTTTTTTATAATCGCTTACGTAAATGCCCTATAAAACGTAAAAAAGAAGTTCTTTTTTATAATATAAGTATTACCCTATTATATCTATTTTTTAATTTTTTAGTTATACGCTGTTTTAAAAGCCTAAAATATTTAATATCTAAGGGCTATAGTAAATAAAACGAATAAGCTAGTATATAAAGGGTAACGATATTATTCTTCTTATAATATAACTTAAAATCCGTAGAGTAGTAACTTTCGTATTTATTAATAACGAGGAGGTAATATAAACTTTTTATACGTAGTTTTATATACTATTTAAAGTGTTTTACCTAATCTAAGCCTCTTTTATTTATTATTTATCCGTTTTTAAACGTTATAATAACCTAATTACGTACTAAACCGGATTCCGTATACTAAGTAGAGAGGTAATATTACCCCGTAACGATAATATATAGCAGAACGCTATAGCCTAACGAACTAATAGCCTAGATAATTATAACCTATTTACGATTATTAGGCTATATTATTTTCGTGTTTAAATGCTTTTTTATATTTATAATAACTATTCTAGATATAATTTAGCTTATTATAAAGCTAGTCTTATCGAAGTTATAAATATCGGACTCTATAATATTATATTTTATAACTATGTTCGCTACGAGGTAAAACTACGCTTTTATTATATCTAGATCTTCGTATTAAGCCTTTTTATAGTTATATTTATAAAGAAATTGCGTCCGGAGCTATAGTTAGTGCTTAATAAAGTTAGAAACTTAACGCTTCTTAACGGGGGGCGCGTCGTAGTTAGCGAGTAGTTAATTAGCTATATTTTTTATATTACTAATAGGGGAGGAAATAATTAGGAATTTAGATTAAGAATATACTTAACTAGCTTTTCTTTTTTAAGTATAGTTAATTTTTATAAGTTGAGAATAGTATCGCGTTATAATAGTATTTTATCTAATTTACGACCTAAAGTAACATAACTAATATTATAAATCCTTATTATAGCTTAAATAATAAGATTTCGGTCTTTTTAAATAACCTAAATAGCTAGGTTTAATTAAGTATCTTTAGTTAGCGCTATTATTCTTCTTAGTAAAGAAATGCGTGTTATAGTAATATAGGTAGCTTAATAGCGGTTAGGTAGCCTACTCGCTTGTCTAGCCCACTCGCTTATTATATACGTTATAGCTAATAATTTACTATTACTACGGAATAATAATAATATAGTAATAGTAATTATAGTTATAGATTTACTAAAATAAGAAGCGATTTAGAGGTTTATTTTTTAATATTATAAATAGCGCCCTCTAGTATAGAGGGGGGGGGGGGGGGGGAGAATAAAAAAAAAAAAAATATTAATATGTAATTATATATATAATAAATAAAAAAATATTTTATTATAAATAGAAATAAATATATATATTTTGTTTGTTTTATTGTGATTGGGGGGGGGGTGGGGAGGGGGGGGGGGGGGGGGGGGGGGGGAATATTATAATAATAAATATTAGGGTCCTATAGGCCCTATAGCTTAGCCTTAGGCTACAAGGTTAAGCTCTTAGTAATTACGTAACGAGCTAGACCGCTAGGCCTAAAGGGCTAGCCTACTAGCTTCTGCCCACTATTTTATTTTTTCTCTCTTTATATTAAGTTTTTAGTTTATTAGGTTAATATAGTAGCGTTCTAACTTACCTCGAGTTCTCTTCCGTAATATAAAGCACTATTTTAAAGATGCCCCTTAATAAGTCCCCCCCTCTGGGGCTCGATAAATTAGGCCCCCTCGACGCCCTAGCTATCGTAGCTAATATAAATATACTTAAAGAGTAGTATAGTACTTTTTAATAATACGAAATTTAGCTAAGTAATAGTACGAACGTTATAAATAACTAGACTAATACGGACGTTAAAATTTAATATATTAATACTAATTTGAAAATTATATTTTATAAAATTAGAAATCCTTTTAATACGGGCTATATTATAAATATAAGGGAATATATAAGGGGTCTCTTAACCCTTAATAAAAAAGAGTATATAATATGTAATTTAGCTACTTACGTAGGCTAGTACTAGGAGGTCTTATATACGTTAGAGTGGGTATAGCTCGCCCTCTAGACGGCTAGAATCACGCGGCAGAAGGTCGGGAGTTTTGATTAGTACTTAGGTATGGAACGCAATATACCCAGTTTTCCCTAATACGTAATACACGGTACGGCCCCGGCGGATTGCTCCGTCGGGGGGGACGAACAGTCTATATGCCGTCTCGTTATCTTGCTTCGTCACCGGTAAGGGGTCTCACCCATCCTGCTCCGCGAGTCCGCAAGTCCGCGTCAAGGCATGGGCCCAGATAGAAAGTTGAGGACGGAATTTGAGCCTTCCATATCATACAAAGAAATTATTGTCTCTAAACTTACATGTACGTATAGGAGATCTTAGTGAAAATAGTTTCGACACTTGAACTAGGAGTCGTCAGCAACAAGTCCTAGTCCTCCAAACCATGCCCGTAGAAGTGACATTGAGCCGTTGATAGTGTGTAAATAAGCTACGGGGTACAGCTTAAATTTCTAGATGATCATGCTTGAGGCTCACCAAGACCCTTATTGAAGGACTCCTCGTCTCGTTTTGTGAAGTCCTCCACAAATGACCAGGTACTTAAGCAGCCTGGTGCCCTTTTGGCATCAACGTCCCATGTGTATCACGGGATTGTGTGAATACTTCCAATGGCGGACGAGGGCATCTGGGAACATCAAGACAAATACAAAGAATTCTTCATGACCATCAATGGTTATCTCTCCGTCTCTCACTATACTCAGGTTAGATTTCTCCAAAGCCCTCTCCTACGCGCAATTGATCGCTAGTATCCGCGAGCTCTCGTCACTACTAATGACCATCTAGCCGTCATTTTTACAAGTCTAAGAAGCCATCTCGGATCTCTGGGAGCTATAAGAGCTAGCCTCTAAGCCCTAAGTCAGCTCTAAGCTTCCAGGATTGGCTGTTCATTTGGAAGAAGGAGTTGATAGAGTCCGAAGACGGCACTCCCGGGAAGGGGAAGTTGAGCATATTTTGTCTGACGTTAAGGTCGCCCCGTTAGGACTATACCGAACTCGCTTATAGCTCTATTACCAACGAGATTCCATTTCGACTAGACCTCTCTACCTACCTTATAATGACATGAATTGTAAGTCGAAGCGGTTGCGGACGTGCCTAAAATTTAGATCTTCGCCTTTAGACAGAAGATGCCGATGGCTAAAATACGGCTATTCCAAGTCCCGAACTAATATAGCGCGGTCTTCCTTATCACCTTTCGATTAGTTAATATTAAACTATACCTCGTTAAGTTATTCCAAAACCTTCGGGCCCTACTAATAGAAGTAAAATAGCCTATTTAAAATTCAAATTCACATTTTATTATATAGTTATAATAAGGGCATCGACGTAAATAAGAGAACGGTTATTTATTAAAAATAGGAAATAGATACGAAGCTCGCTCTAATATAGAGGGTATAAATAAGATAGGCCTTAGTAATTATATAACCGAGGTTACGTAACGTATAATAAGGCTATAGATAGTTAAAACTATTATAATATACCTTTCTAAACGAATCTATATTTAAAAAAAGCGTACTTAACTACCCGTATTATTATAAAAAGGTCCGCTTAAAATAAAAAACTACTGATTAATATATAAGAATCTATTTATAAAAAGAATATAAAATAAATCGGTCTGTGCGTAAAGTTATAAACGAGGGGTAAATCGGCCGTAAATTAACCTCCGTATTTATTACTATAAGTAATTCTAAAACTAGATTATTAATAAAAAGTACGACCGAGGGACGGCTTTTTATTAGCTAAATAATCGACTTATAGGTTAAGAGTAGTAGATATATAAATTTCTTACTATTACTTATAATATAAACTTTCTTTCCCTCTTTAACTTATTTTTATATTATTACTATATATATATACTCTTACTTTTCGCTTTTTACCCGCGTTCTTATGTATACTTATTATTAAAAAGGATCTTAGCTAATAATATTATTTGTTTAAATATTAATTTATAAATAAACGGCTAGAAACTAAGCTCGTACTACTATAATATAAGAGGTTAAAAAGCGTAAGCTTAAAGCTATAGCCTCGGGAGAAAGCGGCGGCTCCCCTAGCCCCCTTAACGAGCCTAAAAAAAGTAAATAATATTCCCTTATTTTATACTTTAGTTAGTAATACGGCTTTATTTATTTAGTATTAATTTAATTACTTTATATAATAAGTAACGGCCTTATAACTAAATAAGTTATTTAAGAAAGTAATAAAAGTAAAGAGGGTTTATAACCCCCTCTCTTACTCCCTCTTAGAAATTAAAAAGAAGTCCTTATTTTTTAAAGAGGACGGTATAAATAAGGTAAGTTTATAGCCCCCTCCCTTACCTGTTTTTAAAAAGCGTAGAGTAATTAATTATATATATAATACTTTTTTATTTATTATCGTTTACGAAGCTAATTCCTAATAATAAACCCTCTTAGTATTATCTTTAATATTAAGTTTTAAGACGAGCTAGTACTTCTACTTCTCTTATTTAGCTATAAATACTTTAAGTATATTAAGAGCGCCCTTAATAACTATTTATATAGTACGTACCTCCCGGGTTCGTATATTGATAATAAATACTAACGCTACTAAACTTATAAAAAATTAAATTATACTCCTATTTCTAAGAGGTATATACGGGACCTAAGTATAAAGTTCTTACGCCTTAAGTAAAAAATAATAAAAAAAGTAATAGCGTTTATAACTACTAATATAGTCTTACTTATACTTTATAAAATATATTCTAAGCCGTCCTCGTTTTATTCTTTATTTATAAACTAATATATAAACCCTAACTTATATAATAATAGCGTTATATAAAGACCTTAAGTACGACAGTCTCTTAAATAAAAATAAAAATAAGGGGGTTTATATAAATAAAGCCTTAGTAAAAAAGGCGTTTATAAGCGCTCTTTTTATATTAAAAATATTATTAAAAAGACTTATTAAGGACGTAATAATATTAGCTACTTTATTTATAAAAACGGATAGTATTTATTTATATATTCTGCCTTTACTAGCTACTCGGGCAGTTCTCAGTATTATTTATATAATATTAATATATAGTATTAATAAATACTTATACTATCTCGCTAGACTATTCTTTTTAAATTTTCTAACTTTTTAACTTTCCCTCTTATAAAGTTTATAACTACGGATTATTAATAGCGATATTAAGCGCCTAACGCTACTACTTTATAAGCCTACTGCGTACCTAGCCAAGTTAGCTACCTTTCTAGATAATAGTAGCTTATAATAGTAATATTAGAAATACCCTCGTCGCCGTCGTTAAGAATAATATTAACCTTACGATATTTATTTTAAAACTTATATATTTTTAACTTTAACTCGTATATATATATATCTGTTACCTCGTTCTTTTTATTAAAATCGAAAACGCTACTTCCCTCGCTATCTATTGCTATTACGCTATTATTATTGCTATTACTATTTAACCGTTTACCTACTCTTAAATATACTTTATTAAAATACTAAGATACTAACTCGTTAACCCTTAGGGCCTCTTTAATAACTAGAAGTTCGATCCTATAAATATTATACTAAATAACCCCGAGCTATAAAAAGACCGCCTTAATAAATACTATATTCGCAATATTAACTTATAAAAAACGGATAAATATATTATAATAAGTATCGCCCTTATTAATACTATTTTAATATAATAGAGTAATATAAATAAGCCTAGACTTAGTAATATAATTAAGAGCTTAAAAAGAGCGTAAGCGAGCGTATTAAATAAGAATATTAAGGAAAGGTTATTATTAAATAAGATAAGAGGAGAAAGTAAGGGGTAGTATTTAGTTATTAAGAAAGTGATTAATATACTATAGTAGCGGGGTTATTAGTATTTTAAGTTTAGTTAGTGTTAATAATTACTCGGTAATAGCTACGGCCGGCTATAGTTAATTATAAAGTTTTATTAAAGTACGTAATAAAGACACTCGATATTAACTCTAATAGACCAGCTTGCTTATAAAGGCGAAGATAGCCCCTAATAAGGCGGACCGGACCCCAAAGGGAAAACGGATAGTATTTAAATTAAAATCGATACTCTTATTAATTTATATATTTCCTTCTAAATATATAGCCCGTATTTAAGTCCTTTTTAAATAAGTACGCGCTTACTCTGTTAGGTAAATAACCTCTTCCTAAGTAACTTAATAAGGTCGCTAAAACGACTTTATACTCCCTAACTATAAGCTACGTTTTTTAATTAAAAGCCAGCCCCCCCCCCCCCCCCGGCCGTTTTATTACTTTTTAAATATCCTTTTATTTAATATAATTATCTCTTATATATTCTTTATATTTAAAAACGATACAAAGTACCCGAACTTCGCTTTAAAAAAGTTCTTTATAAAACTATTAGTTAGTATTTTATTTATTAATATATAAACTATTTAAAATAAGCTTTTTAAGTACTCTTATCGTAGCTATATATTTTAAATATTAACGTAGTATAAGCGAGTTAAAAAACGTTCTGTCGTAATGGCTTTAACTATCTATAGCCTTACCGCACGTTAC
Organism: Colletotrichum cuscutae; assembly: GCA_030869315.1. NCBI lineage: Eukaryota > Fungi > Ascomycota > Sordariomycetes > Glomerellales > Glomerellaceae > Colletotrichum > Colletotrichum cuscutae. The sequence continues at coordinate 288,729 of MPDP01000270.1, read as the reverse complement.
GTAACCTCGATTATATAATTACCGAGGCCTACTTCGCTTACACCCTCTATATTAAAGCGTACTTCGCGCTTATTTTCTATTTCTAATAAATTATCCGTTTTTTTATATACACATCGATACCCCTATTATAATTATATAATAGTTATAAGCCTAGCTTTAACTTAGACCCCTATATACCTTTATTAAAAAGTTACTTTTTAAGGACTACGGCTTACTATATCCTTTTTTATAACATTATTTACCCCTATTACGTTCGTTAAACTTAATTCTAAATAAAGTAATATTTCTTAAAAAAATTATTAATACTCTTAGGTAAAAGCTTAACTACTAGCGAGACTAGCTAAAGTAATACTTCGCTCTTTATATTAAGGCTCGATCGAAGGACGTCTAAGATCTTTTAGACCTAGACGACCTTACTTCTTTATTAAACCTATCGCTCTTTACTAAGTCTATCCTTTTAATTAAAGAGTACGTTAAAATATAAAATACTACTTAAAATTAAGTATATAAAGCGGCCTTTAGTAAATATTAATAATAACTTAAAGAGTTTATTTAATAATAAGAATAAAAAGTAAAAAGCGAGGCTATAATCGAACCTAAAAGCGACCTTATTAAATAACTAGTCGCTTTAATAAAGCTTAAGGTCGTAATAATAAATTAGGCACGCCTTATTAAGGAATACGCCTTTTTTACTCAGTAAATAGTATTTAAAACGATCTCTTATATAAAAAAAGAGAGATCGTACGAATTAATAAATTACTAAATCTCCTTTATAATTACTTGAAATATCCTAAAGAACGTAAAAAAAGAACTTATTAATTCTTTCAACTAGTCCTTTCGTACTATATAGTGGTTTTTTTCTAGCGTTATAAGTATAAAAGCCCTTTGGGGTCCGGTCCGCCTCATTGGGGGCTATCTTCGCCTTCACGGGCAAGCTAGTCTATTAGGGTTAATATCGAGTATCTTTATTACATACTTTAATAAAACTTTATAACTAACTATAGCCGGCCGTAGCCGTTACTAACTATTAATACTAACTAAACTTAAGATACTAATAACCCCGCTGCCGTAGTATATTAATCGCTTTTTTAATAGCTAAATATTACCCCTTACTTACTCCCCTTATCTTATTTAATAATAACCTCTCCTTATTAATATTCCTATTTAATACGCTTACTTACGCTCTTTTTAAGCTCCTAATTATACTATTAAGTCTAGGCTTATTTATACTACTCTATTATATTAAAAGGGCACTAATAAGGGCGACGCTTATTATAATATATCTATCCGTTTTTTATAAGTTAATATTACGGATGTAGTATTTGTTAAAGTAGTCTCTCTATAGCTCGGGGTCCTTTAGTATAATACTTATAGGATCGAACTTCTAGCTATTGAGGAAGCCCTAAGGGTCGACGAGCTATTAGTAATATCTCGGTATTTTAATAAAGTATGCTTAAGGTAGATGGTTAAATAGTAATAGCGATAGTAATAGTACGATAGTAATAAACGGCAAGGGAAGCGTTTTTAATTTTAATAAAAGTAACGAGGTAACGAATGTGTATATATACGAGTTAAAGTTAAAGATATTAGTAAGGTCGGTATTATTCTTAATAACGGCGACGAGGGTATCTCTAATACTATACTATTATAAGCTACTATTACTTAAAAGGGTAACTAACTTAGCTAGGTACGCAGTAGGCTTATAAGGTAGTAGCGTTAGGCGCTTAATATCGCTATTAATAATCCGTGGTTATGAACTTTGTAAGAGGGAAAGTTGAAAAGTTAGAAAATTTAAAAAAATAATTTAGTGAGATAGTGTGAGTATTTACTAATACTGTATATTAATACTGTGTAAATAATACTGAGAACCGCCCGAGTAGTTAGTAAAGGTAGAATATATAAATAAATAAATAAGTATAAAAGATCGACCTTAACGGGATTACGCTTTTAAGGGAAATTATATAATATAGTATACTTTATAATTATATAATACGCGTAATATATCCTAAGTACGCGCTTAACGTAATATAGTAATTTCGATATAAAAGCTGCTATTTAATTCGGGATAGGTAAGTTACCCTTTACGCAGTAGCGCTAGCTAAAAAGGTCGATAGGAAAGGTTAATAGTAGAGGTCGGCCGTAATAGTCGGCCGTAATAGTTAGAAGCGGCCCTTAACCGCAGAGGTTCTGAACTTCAATAGTAACGTAGAGGTTTTTAAAAAAAGGGCTAAATAGGTTAATATTTATTACTCGTACTAGAGCTCGTAAAGACTTTTTTTATCCTTATTATTTTTAATATTACCTAAAGCTGCTCTCTATTTAAACTAGATAAATCTACTAAATAAATCTACTAAATAAATTTACTAAATAAACTTATTAATATATAAACTACTACCTAGATAGCTAGTTAAATAACTAGTTAAGAGGTTAGCTAGTTAAAATACTACCTCAATAAGAACCTAAAAATACTAATTAATAAGTCTGCCCCTCTTAGGCTAGGCGCCCTCTTTAGCTAGTTCGACGCTATAGCTATTATAATTAACGTAAGTACGCCCGAGGAGTAGTAAAGTACTTTTTAATAATACGGAATTCGGCTAGGTAATATTATAAGTACTGTAAATAGCTAGGCTAATACGGATATTAAGATTTAGTATATTAACGCTAGCCTAGCTATAATAGTTATAATAAACGGGCCGGAGGTATATATAGTTAAGGTAATTAGCTAGTACTTTAAATAGCTCTTATAGGACCCCCTAGGTAGTAATAATACCTATATAAAAGAAGGGATTATACTAGACCTAGCTACTTATATAGGCTAGTATTAAGAGGTCTTATACGTATTAGAGTAAATAAAGCTCGCTCTATAAGTAGCTAGAACTTAGGAGGACTGCGGCAGAAGGTTAGGAGCTATTAATAAAAGGGAGATAACGGTCGAGTTAATTAATTTTAATTAGTAATTAGGTACAGAGCGCAATAAACCTAGTCTTCTCTAATACGTAATATACGGTACGGCCCCGGCGGATTGCTCTGTCGGGGGGTTCCCTTTATACTATAATCCGGGTTTTTAAATACAAATACGTACTAAATAACTCTAGCTCGCTTATAATTATATAAGAGGAGTTTAACGCGGTTATAAACAGGGCGAACTCTAGTATTAGCTTATTAACTTAGATTAAGGACTTCCTTTTAGCCTATTACTAAATAAAATAACTTAAGCTACTTAAAGTCTAGGGGACCCTTATTTTTAAAGCCTTTTTTTATATAACTTAGTATTATTTTATTCTAAACTAGTTTAACTAAGAGCTTATTAATATTATTAAGCTAAAGTAAAAAGAGGAAGCGATCCCTAATATAGGGTATTATACCGAGATTTTTAACAACTTTTTATATAAAAAAGTAATATATAATAAGAATTATAAATAACCCTTAGTAATATTTATAATACTAATAAGTCGTTCGAATTCCCCTAACTAAAAAAAAGTAACTCTTAATTCGTTTATTAATTACTTTTATAAAAAGAACTACCGCTAAAAACTAACAGAATAGGTAAAAATAAAGCTCGCTCTAACTAATAAAACAAAAATATAACACGTTTAGCTAAGTAGTAGCGAAGCTTAAAAAATAATTTCTTACTTAAATTATAAAAAATATACTAATCTCTAAGCTAACCTCGCTTAAAAAGGCTAGATCTATATAAAATCCCCTATTAAATAAAATAATAATAATAAAAATAGTTTTATAAAAATAACTAAATTTACTAAGCTAAGTAATAAAAAAAATTCTAAAGCGATATACCCCTTAAATATCGTAACTATAATTATTAACGTCGGTCTACTCCCTAAGCTAAGTATAGAGGTTAATAAGAATAATAATTCTATAATCTTTTTTATACTTTTTACTAACCTATACCTCTTTTTTAAAAACATAGTTATAAATAACTATAATATTATATACTTTATTAATAACTAATCGCTCCTAGAGCTAGATTTTATTTAATAATATAATAGCTTAAAAAATATAAACTCTAAGACGGCCTTTTATTTTATAATTATTAAGAGAATAAGGGTTATATAAAATATTTTTATAGGACTAAAGGGGCCTAGGACTAAGTACCTTATTCTCTATAATATCGGTTTTATTAAGAACTTTTATATAAACGTCGTATTAAAAATACTCCTCTAAAAAACTAGTATTTAATACTCAGGCTTTAATTATACCCTTTAGTTTAAAAACGAATTTAATAACGTTATTATTAAGTAGCTTAAGAAAAAGGTTAATCTAGTTTTTTTAAAATATAAGCTATATTTATCCTATTCTCTACTTATAAATTAGTCTTTACTTATTAAAATAATTCTAGTACGTAATATATAACGCCCACGTTCCTTATACTAATTAAGGAACGACTAATCGGATATAGCCTAGCTATAGTACTTTAGATCTAGCTATTTTATACTAATAATACTTAAAAAGCTCGTACTAGTTACTTAAGGAGTAAGGATTAAAGGACTAAGCTATTTAAAATACTAATACTATACGACTATTTATATAAAATAAATAATCTTATAACGTACTTTAGAACGAAAAAAAACCCGACTCTATTATAAAATCTTATAGAACCTCTTTAACTACTTACTTATTTATAAATAAAGTAAGTAGCTAATACTAATTAAAAATAAATATTTAAGTAGGATCTTCGTCTTTTTATAAGTTATAAAAACCTATAATATAGTATTTAGGGTCTTATACTTTTTGAAATAATAAGTATATATATAAAAAAACGTAGCCGTTTATAAAATCTAATAAGATATAGAACGTATAATAATCGTAATAAATAGCGAGACTCGTTTTTAAAAATAAGTATAAAAACTAAGAATCGACCTAGAGACTACTCCTCTATATATAAAAAAACCGAATAAAAGAGGGGAACGAGCTAACTAAGAGATTATTACTAAAGTAATTAATATAATATTAATAACTAGCTTATTAAACAAACTTTAAATAAAAGCTATATTAGTTATAGCCTACTTATATAATATTAACCCTAAGTAATATACTAACTAGCTATTACTAATTTAAACTAAAAAAATCTAGTTTACTTACTATTTTAAAAAATAATAACTAATAAATATACTAAAGCTTATTTATAATTTACGTCCTTATTAAAAATAAACGTATATATATAGCTATAGAGCGTACTTTCTTAAGAGGGACCGTAAAAAAGGAATTAATAAGAGACGTTTTAAAGTAGAGTAGGGGGGATATATTAAGTACTTCGTAAGTTACGTATTAAACGCTTATAACTTATATAAGATCTAAATCCCCTCGTTTTTAAAAATTATTATTACTTAAAATATAACGTTTAATAAGATAGCTTTTTATTTAAAAAACGATACTAAATTTATAATTCGTTTACTTAAGTCGAGGGCCGTAATAAATAAGATTTAATAGCCGCTTATAATAATCGAACCTAAGCTCTAATTACTTAGGATTATAAATAAAAAAGAGGCCGTATTAATTAATAATAAAAAGTAACTATTATTACTTATACTCGCTCTATAAAAAGTAACTATTATTACTTATACTCGCTCTATAAAAAGTAAATAAAACTATAAAAAAGCCTAGTTCGTTTTTAAATAAATAAAGTAAATAGCTATTTATTTTTTAAATAACCTCAGATTTTAAAAGTCCGGAGTTAAATATAAACCTTACTTAGCTAACTAACTTAATAAATAAGGCTATAAGAGAAGTTAATCTTTTTATAAAAAAGATCGAAGACGTAATATATATATAAATAGAAATAAAGACTCTTTAGATCTCTTATAAAGAGGACCTTTTTATCTAACTAGACCCTAACGAGCCCCTTTAGTAAGTAAGCTTATATTAAAAAATAAGAATAATAAACGACTTAGCTAGTAATTCTAATATAATTAATATATATAGCTAAGATAATAAGTATACTAAATAAAGCTAGAGGTTAAAGAACTAATTATTAAAAGTATTTATTTAAGACCCGAGTTAATAAAAGCGATTTAAGTAGTACTCTTTTTATACTTAAGTAAAAAAAAGCTAGGACTCTTTTTTTAATACGTATATACCTAATTAATAAAAAGTAATTAATAAGGCGACCTAGGGGTATAGGATACTATATTATTACGTCTATACTATAATAGTTATAACAAAGCACGCTTTACTAACTATACTTTAATTTAACTAAATCTATATAAATTAATTAATTACCCCTCTAGGGAAGTAAAAAGATATTTTTAAAATACTAAAACCTCTAAAAAACTAATTTATAAAAGTAGTACGGTTAGAAATTTAGAAACTAAAGGAAATAAAAACCTAAAAAGTAGTTAGTAAGGCGTCGGTTATATCTAAGCTAATACCCTTGAAATAGGTATTTAATTATAAGCTTAATAATAATAATTACCTCGATTATTATAAAATAAGAATCTATATTAAGGAGGACTTTTAAGAACGATACTCTCTAAAAAAGACTTACGTAATAATATTAATAACTAGGACGTTTAGGGTAGCTATAGCTATTACTACCTAATTCGACTTAGAAGTTTACTAATATAATATAATAAACGCTTTTCTAAACGTAGTTAAAAAACTAAGCGACCCCCCTATTATTTACGAGCTCCTAAACGGCTTTTATTAATTAATTATATATAAAGCTCGAGCGAGCCCTCTATAGCGCTCGTAACGCTCCGCTTTTATAATATAAAAAGCTAGCGTTAACCCTTAAAGACCTAGGTCTTTTATTTATAAGCGAGGACCCTTATTTATTCTAAGATTTTACTAAATAAGTACTAGTTCTCTTTTATATAAATAATATCCTCGTTTTTTATTATAAAGACTACGTTTATAATACTAATTAAATAACCGAGGGACTTAAAAAGAAGTATAAAATAAAAAACTAAGGTCTAGTTTCGTAATATTTAGGTATAAAGGTTATTTATAATAGACCTAATTAGTAAATATACTTTATTTATAATTAGTATTTTAAAAGAGTAATTAAAAAGTTCGATCTTATTAACTCTACTACTTTTATAACCCTATTACTAACAGTTTTAATCGAGAAGAACTTAAAAATAGTATTCCTAAGTAAAACTAAGTCTTTTTAAAAAAAGGTTAGTTCAATATTATATATAGCGATTATAATTTAGCTCGACGTCGCTTTTATATACGCCCTACTCTCCTAGTTCCTAACGAACTTATTTTATTAATATTATTTTATTATAAATTAGGTTATATAATACCTTTTTTATATATAATACTTAGTAATTTATTTTAAGATCTTAGGGAGTAAATAAGTATTACTAATTATAAGTAATACCTCGTTTATAAATAATAAAGAAACCTAAAGATCCTTATAAAGTTTTATAATTTCCCTTTTTAATAACCTTATTTAGTAAAAAGTAGTAGAATAGGGTGGGGCGATTAGTCCTAGTATTTCTTTTTTCTAAAGCTAATTAAATATAAGGACTTATAAGAGAGCTAATTAGAGGAAGATATAAAAAAAAGGGCCCCCGATTAGGGAGAGGAGCTAGTAGTATAGATTTTAATTTTAATTATATATATACCTTTTTAAAATCGAACTAGAGCCTTTTTAATAATCTATTTTTAAATATAATAATATAAAACGATTAAGAACTCTACCCTTTTAATCTAGTTAATACTACCCTCTTTCCTTAGTTATAACTCCGTTAATTAAGGCCGTATTAACCTAATTAAAGGAGGTATTTTATATTATTTTTATAAATATTAGTAGTTCTTCTTAAGTACCGTATTATAAAAGTCCTTTATACTTTATACTTTTTTTAATAATCTCCCTTTTTAAAAATCCCTTCTCTTTTTAAATAAGAAAATAAATAAAGAAAAACCTAACTTAATTAGAAATAATTTAAATAAATAAGTAAAAGAAAGTAGCGTAATAATTAAAATAAATACGAGTAGTAGGACTCTAATTAAAAAAACAACCTAGATAATTAAGATATAAAGATAAAAATATATAAAAAAGGGCTTCTTATTTAATAAGAGGGGGATACGATAGACCTTAATAAGTAAATAAAATAAATAAGTAAAGAAATATGCGAATACTTAAGACCGGATCGGGCCTAAATACGAACGCTACGATAGTATAATAAAACGAATAATAAGTTAGGATTAAAACTAATAAAATACTTTAATAAGTATAACTAGTTATTTAACTAGACTATTTTTTATTAATTAATATAGCCCGGAGATTTAATAATAAACCTATTTAAAAGTGCGGATACGTCGGACTAAGGGCGCTTATAAAACTAACTTTTAACTAGACTTATTAATAATTTTAATTAGTATTACTATAAGCTTAATACGAAGTCCGATTAAAACTCTAATTATATACTTAGTAAGGGCTAAGAAAGACGGCTTAAATTATACTAATTAGGATAATAATTACGCTCTAGTTATTAAAATAGCTCCTCTCCTCTCTTTTTAAACTCTATTTAAAGTAAATAAACTAATATAAGATTATTAAAATTATAAATAAAATTAACGAACTATACTTTTAATAACCTCGGACCGTAAATATAAATAATTAATACGTTATTTTTACTATTATTAGCACCCCTTAGGACGTTTAATTATATAAACCTAACCCTTTTATTTTAAATAAACTATTTACTAAACTAGCTTTTATAATTTATTAAAACTTATAGACTATAGAGTTATTTAATAATAAAAAGCCTACCCCTAGTAATAGATCTACTTACTAATCTAATTAAAAGAGGCTAGTTATAGCTTAGGTTAGGATAGATATTTTAATTAATACCCTCTTAAGTACTATTACTACTTAGATTTAAATAACTACGCTTTAAATTAAAAACCTTATAATTCCTTAGCCTAATTTAATAAAAAATATAAGGTTTTATAAAATATTATTCCTTAGTTAAGAGGGGACTATAGTTTTTAAAAGCGATAATATTATAAACTTTTTAAAAAAGTTCGAGGACTAGTACGAGATTAATAAGGTCCCGGACCGATTTAGAAGTAAACTTATTACGTATATTATAAAAAGAGATTATTAAACTTTAATTAAAAACGTAATTAAAGGACTACCCTAGGCCTAAGCTAAGGATCTTTTTTTAAAAAAGTATAAAAAATAGGATACTAACTACTTTTTAAATAAGGAAGAGTAAATTAAAAGAGTTATTAAAAAACTACTTATCTCGTTTTTTAATTTAAACTCTATTTAAGTACTATTTACTAAGATTAATAATATAATTACTCTTATTAAATAATAAGACCTTTATATTATAACTAATAAGAACTTAATTAAGGCCGTATATAAGTAGTTCTATACTAATATTGTAAAAGAAGTAATAGAGGAAGTCGGGTTATTTTAAATAGCTTTATTAAATTAATAAAATATATAAGGTTTAAAGTAGGATTTCTTAATACGATTATATATAAAAAAGAATATAGCTTACTTTTTATAAAAAATTAAAATTAACCCGAAACCTTATTACGATCCCCTACTTTGTAAATATATAAAAATACTTAGTACTAGTATCTGAACTATTAGTAATATTACTAGCTAACGATAGGGGCCTAGGTTACCTAGGTAGTTACTAATAATATTACTAATTCTAACCTAGCTAACGAAATAAGTAAGCTAAAAATTTATTAAAATAGTATTTACTCTCGAGGTTTTATTTATATATTTAATATAAGCGTTACGCGTCCTAATTAGCCCCCGATTATAGGACCTAGAGACCGCTATTAGTACTACTAAAGTTTATACTACCGGATTATTAAGGATTATAATTAGTATACTCTTAATAAGGACGCTTATTTTATTATTTTAGCTTAAGGAGCTTAGTACTACGGAAAGTACAATGGTTATAAGTTTATAAGAAATATTCTTTTTATTATAATTAAAAATGAAAAAAAAGCGTATAATTACTAATCGTATTACTTTTCTTTTTTATATAATAAATATATTAACTAAGGAAAATACTAAGCTTTTAGCTAAGTAGATTTTAAATTATTAAATCGGACTACCCTAGTAAACTATACTTATACTTCCCTTAGCTAATCCTATAAGCATAGTTAGATATATCCACGTAGTACGACTTAACTTAAGCTACTATAGCTAAGCGGACGTCTATATTATTTATAAAAAAAGACTACTTAAGAACCGTACCTTAATAACTACGTTATATTCTAAAAAAATATATAAAACTAATAACCTAAGCTAGCTTTTATAATTTAAAAAGAAAACGGTTTCTTTTTTTAATTAAAAAAGAGAAATTATAAAAATTAATAATAATAACGAGGTTTTTAAAATAATAAAGAACATAACCTCTATATTTATTTCTAAACCTTAGCTTATTAAAGTCCTAATTAGTACCCTTAATACTAATACTTAAAGAACCTAAGAGTTTCTTTTTTATAAAACTTAAAAGACGATAATTACTAATTAAACTTATAATATTAACCTTAGAACTAAGATAAAAAAGCTAATAAAAAAGAAGCTCGAGGCTCCGATCTCGCTTTTTATAAACCTCTTATAAAAAATTATATTAAAATATACTATAATAATAACGATTTTAATATATAATTAGGGGTATTTTAATACTAATAAAATCTTATTAAAAGCTCTAAAGTCCTTAATAAATCTAGTAAAAAATAAGTAATAATAAAAGGATATTAAAGATCTTTTTAATAAGTATAACTAGAACCTCTTTCTAAGGCCGAGCTATATAACTAAGATTAATAAAGTTAGAGGCGCTAGTTTAACTTCTAAGCTCTTAACTTTTATAATTTTAAACGCCTACTTCTAGTTAAAAATCTAAATATTTAGTATAAATTAGGATAATAAGGGTTTAATAATCGTTACTATCTTAAATACTAAGGTATAAGTTAATATCTTTTTAAAATAATACGTTAAAAAAGCTAGTATTTTTTATATAATAACAAAGCTTTAGATATAAACGTTTAAGTACGATCTAACTAGCTAAATAACTTTTAATAGCTTTTATTTTATAAATATATAGATTAATAAGTTTAAAGTAACTACTTATTTCTTTATTAAGGACGAGCAAAAGACCTCCGATCTATTATTATTAGGTTTTTTATTTATATAAAATACTAAGTTATCTTTTAAATATAATAAGTTAATAATTACTGCTCTAATTTATATTAAAAACGCGAGGCTAAGGATCCTCGTAAGGATAATTAAAATAAACGGTTTTTAAAACGTATAGGATATTTTACTTTAGTTTAAGTAATATATAAAGGAAGTTTTTAAATTAGAAAACTAGATATTAGTAATATAACTAGGGATATTATTAGTTTTAATAACCCTTATTTAGAATCTAAGTTAAAAAAAGACGAGCGTATTACGGCGGTCTTAGACTAAAGCTAAGCTAATTAGATTATAACTATAGTTACGCTCTATATAATTTAGTCTTAGATTATATAAATTAAAAAAGTAATAATAGCCGCTCGGGGTAAAGCTAGGAATAGACTAAACGGATCGGCTAATTAAAATAATTTACGTCTCTTAATAAGAATACCTACTTTTTAATAAGAGGAGTTATATATTAAATAATAAATTATAAAACTAGAGTAAAAGGTATTAAAATAGTATAAAATAGCTAAAAAAGCTTTTTATAAAATTCCTTATATTATAAAAGCTAATACGATATATAAAAAGAAGGATTAAAAGGTCTAGCTAGTTAATAATACGCCCTTTAATAAATCGATACCTAATAGTAATCCTTATTAAAAACTTAAAAAACTTAAAGAGATTAGAAATAAGCTATAAGATTAATCGGGCCCTTATAAAAATATTATTATACTTAAATTTTTAAATATAGAACTAAGCTCTAGATTAACGAACGACCGCCTCTAAACTATTCTTAAAAATTATAACTATTTCTTATTTTATAAATAAAATCTCCTTAAGTAAATACTCTTTAATTAAAAAAAAGCGCTAATATAGGACTTTTTTAAATACGGCTATCTTAACTTTATAGTTACGCTACTATAATTAATTAAGATTATACTCTATAAAACTTAATAAGTAAAAAGTATCCTGATTTTAAAAGCTCTATTACCAAAAGCTTTTAAAATAATTTAAGAACGTATTACCTAGGGTATTATTAAGGAAAGCTATATTATATATTAAAACCCTTAGTTCTTAATAATAAAAAAAAACGGCGGTTTTTAACTAATTAACTTAGTAACTAAGGTTAATACTATTATTTTTTAAAACGCTTAGTAACTACCTAATACTAACGAGTTTTTAAAAGAATTTATTATAAATTAATTTATTTCCTTTTTAAATTTCTTTTTTAGTTACGATTAGATCTCCTTAGATAAAAAGAGCTACGATCTAACGACCTTCTTAATTCTACTTAGGCTATATAGATATTATACCCTCTTAATAAGAATAATAAATTTAGTGGCCTAATTTTATTAAATTATAACCCGTATTTTTTATAATTTAATTTCGAAATACTATAGCGCTTTTATTAATAATATTATAGTTAAAGGCCCGCGATCCTATTATAATAATAAGTACCTAACTAACTATCCCGGGATCTAGCGATTTATTTATAAATACCTCTAGAATATTAATTAAGTTTTAGTTAATATTAAGCTAGCTAGTTATACTGTTTTTAGAATAAAGTTATAATAGTACTAACTATCCGTAGTTATTATAAGCTATTTTTATAATATAAAAGGGAGACGGCCTAATTAAGTTAAAGTCTTTAAAATCCTCGAATAAATAAAATACTCGAACGTCTTAGAAATTAAATCGTTTCTTAGTATTATTACTTTTTATTACTATTAAATTGAGTAATTTTTTTTTAAAATAGCTTTATTATACTCCCTACTTAGTAAGAACTAATCTTTTAAATAGGGAGTACTATAAATTAAAACTATAAAAATACTTAAAAAAGTAATTACTATAGCTCTTATTTTAATTCTATTAAATTATAGTACTAAAGCTAAATAGATTATTTTTATAATAGACGCTAATATTAAAAAATAAGGTAGTACGCTTAGTTAGATCGTTAATAATAAGCGTACTATTACTTAATACGAGAGCGGGATATAGTATAAACTAGAGCTTAATTATAACTCTAAAAAGCTCAAAATACGAGGCGTTCTAATAAGCCTAAAGCGTCTTCGTAATTATTTATTTAGGATTAACTTTTTATTAAAAACCGACGCCCGAGTCCTAGTTATTTAAATTAATAATATAGTAAATAACCTACTATTAATAATAATAATATACTAGCTCTCTTACATTAGACTTTTTAATTTTAAAATTAAATATATTAATAAGAAAAAGAATACTATAGCGGATAGTTTTTTAAAAAAAACCCCTAGCTAATCTAACTTAGTTAAGGTAGAGCTTAATAAGGATATTAAGGACTTTATTAATATACGAGTTTTATAAATACGAATCGTAAAGAACTTTTTTATTATAGTATATAATTATAGTAACGCTACTATTAATTAGATATAGGAAATAAATATTCTAGCTAATATATTAATATTAAACGAATAATAATCGGATTTTTTAAAACAAATTACTTATTTCCTTCTTACTTTAAAAAGGCTAGCTAGTATACTTTTTAATCAGTTTAAACGTTTTAAATAGATAGTAATACGATTTATTATATAAAATAAACTTTTATTTTAATAAGGGACGAAGACTCGTCCCTAACTTATTTAAGTAATTAATAATAAGCGTTACTAAGTAGACTTAATTAGTAAAATATATAATAAGTCCGGGTATAAGGGACGAGAGGCTATATATTTCTGTTTTATAAAACGATATTACTAGCTAGGAATATATACTTAGACTCGGGAGCTAATTATAACTTATAAAGTTTATTAAAAAGCTAGATTATAACGCTTTAATAACCTCTATATATTTATAGTTCTAATTTATAAACCTTTTTCTAAGGTCTATTTAAACGTTTAGTATATAAATAAATAAAAAGTTATTAAAGCGCGTTATAAGTTTACGGGATACTTAGAAGCGCGGATTATAACGAACGCTATATTAAAAAATATTACGAAGTTTATTTAAAAAAATATTATTTATTATTATAGGATTTATAGTACTTTAATTATTAACGGGGGATAAGAAAATATAAGTACTATAACGTAGCTTAATTAACGATATAGTACTTAGTAAAAGGTTATATTAGCTTATAACCCTCGCGCTAATAAGCTCTTTAAAAAGGGTTACTAACTTATTATATATATATTTTATATTTAGTTAGATTAAAGAAAAAAAGATATTAAACTAATACTAGTTATAACCCTTTTTATAAATAGGATAACTATTAGAGTATTATTAGGTTATATACTATTTTATTTTATTTATAGTTATTATATAACGACCCCGATTAAAAAAAGAATAGCGATTTAAAAAGTACTTAATTAAGAGAATATATATATAATAAATTAAGAAGTCTAAGCCCGATTATAAGCTTTTATTTCCTTAGTAAACGACTAAAAAGCTATAGTTAATAAAGTTACTTAATACCGAGCTTAAACTTATTACTAGTTTAACTCCTTATATACTCTCTAATTAATAAAGTTATAAACTAGCGATCTAGTTCTTATTTTTAATATTTAATAAAAAAATAATATATTAATTTTTAAAAAACTCGATTATTATTAATAAGGACCTTTCCGTATTTACTTAGTTACTCTAAATAGATCGTTATATTATTTAGAGACGTTTATTAATAAACTAAATATAGGGGCTATTTATATTAATAATTAACTTAAAAAGTTTTTAAAGTTTTTAAAAAGCCTTTATTTATTACTTAATGAGTCTAATCTTTATAAGGACTTTATTTTTAATTTAGTTAACTTTTTATCCTTATAAAATAATATAATTAATATTATAATTCTACTTCTTAATTATAATAATAATATAATAAATTTTAAGGACGAGGATACTTAACTAGCTATTAAGTAAACCCGATTATAAATAAGGGCCTCTTAAAAAGGCTAGATTACCCCTTACTACTACTGATCCCTAGTATAAGTTACGAGTTCTTTTTATTTATTAAATATTATTTTACGAAGATATTATTAAATCTTACTAATTCTTGAGTTATTCTTTTATTTAGATCTAGAATAAAAATATAAAAGGATAATAAAAGGAGAGGAATTATTTTTTAGTTATTATAATTAAAAACCTAACGACCTTATTTATTAACTATATAATTATATTAAAAAACCCTACCCCTCTCTTTAAATATCTAAGCCTAGTTCCCTATTTAATTAAGCCTATTTAGTATTTAGCTTAGTTTATATAACCTCTTATTTTATTTATTTTATTTAAATATATTAATAATTTTTACGAGTTATAAATATATAGTTTTTAATAAGGTACGTAAGAGGGGCGTCCTTAAGAACAGAATCGTACTTATTTTTCTTAGTCTTAGTAATATTAATTTAGTTAAAAACTATATAAACTAAAGTCTTAACTCTCTTAATATTAGTTAAGATTAGAGACGCTATTTTATTATTACTTATTATATAATAATAATAATAGCTTTATTTAGAATTAGCTCTAGACTAATTAATAGCTTACTAGTTATTACTTTTCTTAAAGTAGTATTTTTTATTTTTAAAATATATATAATTACTATATTAATTATTAAAATAATTTAAAAAAGAAACGTACTCGAAGTAGGGGACTATTTTTTTAATTAGCTCTTTAATATTAGAACTAATATACTTTTAAAAAGACTATATATAATAGTTATAAAACATAATATTCTAAACGCTATAAGCCTAGATAAATAAAAAATTAATAATAAAGGTTCGTTTACCTAATTACTAAAATAGAGGGCTAAAGTAACTAATATAATTATAATTAATAAAAACCTAACGGCTCTATAAAAATAATCTACTTATAATACTTAGATTATAAATATACTTCTTAATAACGTTCTAATTTATAATTAATTACTAAAATTTCTAAGCTATTTCTTTTTTAGTATGTTTATTAACCTAAGGATTTATAATATAGAATTCGGTATAAAGCTCTCTAGCTAATTTAAAAAGAGTTAACTAATTAGTAATCTTAAGGATTTAAAAAAGAGTAATATTAAATTAGGATAAGGATTAAAAAGATTAAATAAAGTAGCGCTTATTATAATCTACCTTTTACTAACCTCTTAAAACTTATAACTTTAAGTTTTTTAAGAATAGACTTTCTTAAGAGCGGAGGAGGAATATTACTAAGGCTAGACGTTACGATAAGTAGTTTTAATAATTTAATATATATTATTAATAACCGAAGTATTAAATATAATAAGTAAATAGATTATATTACTAAAAGAAAAAGAGACTAAGTAAAAAAGGATAATTATAATTAAAAAGTTATTATTTAGGAGAAAAAAATAAAAAGTAATAGAGGAATTAAAAAAGGGCCTTTATATATTCCCCCCTAGATCCGGGGTATTAAAAAGGAAAGTATTATAGGCCTCTTAGCTAATTAGCACTAAATTATAGCTACTATATATAAAAAAAAAAGAGTAAATCATAGGATCGGGGCCTTTTTATTATTTATAATATAGCGCCTTTTTTTTTAATTAGTAGAGGCCGCCCTTATAATTAGTATAAAAAAGTAGTTTTTTACCTAGCTATTTAACTTTTCTTTCTTCCCTCTTTAACTACTTCTTTATAACTACTACTAATTAAACTTCTTCTAATTTTTACTTTTTAATTTATTATATAAATACTAACCTAGCGATTTATAATAGCCTCTTTACTTCTTATCTCCTTTTTTAAACTAAATAATAAAAAGAATATAGTGCGAATTTAGGGCTTAATTATAATAAAGAACCTTAAAAACAATACTAAATACTAATTAAGAAAGTAGAATCTAAATAGATATATTATTTTTAATAAGACTAACCCTAGGACTATAATAAATACTAAGAATTCTTAGTTCGTTAATTTTAATATAAATTATTAATATAAAGTATATACTAACTATTACCTAAACCTAGTACTTAAATAAACTAGTTTCTCTTGAATAATCTTAACCCTTTATAAAATCGACTTTTTTAATTAGCTTAGTATAGGGGACGTACTTTTTTTTTTAATTAGCGCCCCGAGGCTTTTAAAAGTTTAAAAAACTAAAAAACTTAAATAAGTTAGACCTATTATAAAGTAATAGAAATCCTAACTAATTATTATAACTTTTAAAAACGCTTATTATATAAAGATTAGATTTAAAAATACGAGATTAGATCCGTAATAAAGGTTATAATATAGGACCTCGCTCTAGTACGTAATATAATTATAATTAAGGAGGGATAAGAGAGTACTTTTAAACTAAATAAGACCCTTATTTTAATCCTTTAAACATAAAAGATTATATAAAAAATTAGGACTTTAATATACTTAATAATCTTCCCTTTTTATATTAATAATCCGGGCTATTTTATAAGAATAATTATAAATTAGTACGATAGTATAGTTTATTAATACGATCCGAAATAGGCTCTTAGGTATTTAAAAAGGATATTTATTAATAATATCTAAGTACTAAAGGCCTTTTATAACTAGATCGATATACCTCTTTATATTTAATAACTAATTAATATAAGTACTTACGTAGTCCCTATAGTATAATAGCTAGGTAAATAGGAATATAGTCTATACGTACTCGAATAGTTTTATAACGTAGTTTAATATAGCTAGCTTAACTTAACTTATAACGTATATTAAATAACTTATAAATACTTTAGATTATTTAATAATAAACTCTATATAGCTTAGATCTAATAAATTAGCTACGAGTTTTAATATAATAATTATTATTTTTTTAATATAATAAGACTTTTTCTAAAAAGGTCCTTTAATAAAATAATAAACGATTAGGACTCTAGAAGTAGGCCCTATACTAACTTAAATAATTCTAATTATATTATAACTAACGCTCCTAAGGCGCTAATTTTTTAAAAATCCGGTTTTTATTTACTTAGCCTTAGGTTTATTAACTAGGATCTAAGAATTTATAACCCTTATAATTATAGTTATTATACTCTTATTAATTTTACGTATTTTAAAAAAACGTATAAAATAATTAAAAACCTTAAGTAAGAACTTACTACCCTTAAAAAGTTATTCTTATTATCTCGATTTTTAAAAATATTAAAAAGTACCTAAAGATTTATAATAAATAGCGACCCTAATTAAACTCTATAGGTAATTAAATTAATAAAGGTTACTAATTAGTATTTAAATACTATTATTAGTAATTAATTTATATATTAATTAATACTCCTAAGACCCGTCGAGTTATAAAATCTTTATTAAATATATTACTACTTAAGTTATTATTATATTTTAGCCCAGCTCTTAGTAAAACTAGTCTAAGTAACTAGGAAAGTAATTTTTTAAATACTCTAATTAGGGGCGGGGATAGTTTTATTATAAAAATACTAATTAAAATACCGAGGGTTTAGTTAAAATAAGAGGTTATTAAGTACACGCTTTTTAAATATAATCGGGCTATATAAAAAAATAGCGAACGCTAGTATTAAGAGCTAGCTAAGTTTTATTAAAATCTCTTATAATATTATAATATATATATAAATAAAACTAATATTAATAAGAGTACGAGAGAATAATAAGTTAATTAATACGACGACCTAATTATAAAAACTATATATATAACTCTAACTTATACTCCTTAAATACTATTATTAATAAAAGAATTTAGGGAGAATTAGGTTAATAAAAGTTAAGATTAGGAGATTATTAAAAAGGATTAGGATAAGAACTAAGTAAAATTAGTAATAAAAGTAATAAAAGTAGAGGAAGTAAAAAAAGTAATTATAAAGAGGAAGGGTAAGTAAAAAGCTTAATACGATTAATTATATATAATAACTAGGACTAATCTAAGATAATTTTTTTTTATAAAAGATTAGGGAAAAAAAAATTAAGGAATAATTAGAATAGGGTAAGGTAATTAGTCTTAGTATTTCTTTTTTTTAAAACTAATTAAGTATAAGGACTTATAAAAGAGCTAATTAGAAAAAAATATAAAAAAAAGGGCCCCTAATTAAGGAGAGGAGCTAGTAGCGCGGATTTTAATTTTAATTATATATATACCTTTTTAGGATTAAACTAGAGCCTTTTTAATAATTTATTTTTAAATATAATAATATAAAACGATTAAGAACTCTACTCTTCCGATCTAGTTAATATTACCCTCTTTTTTTAGTTATAACTCCGTTAATTAAAGCTATATTAACCTAATTAAAGGAGGTATCTTATATTACTTTTATAAGTATTAGTAGTTCTTCCTAAGCACCGTACTACGAAAGTCCTTTATACCTTATACCTTTTTTAGTAGCTTATTAAAATATAGTAACTACGTTAATTACGGAGGCCGAGCTACTAAGCTTAAAATATATAGCTAAGGAAATACTCGCTCTTAAATACCTATTTAAAAATATCTTATTTAAGCTTAGTAATATATAAAAAGTATATTATAATAATTATTAAATAATTAGACTCGTAACTAAAAAAGGGGAATATATCTTAACTCGCTTATACTACGTTAATATTTAAAATATATAACTATAATAAGAGTACTCGAGAGGCTTATTTTAAGTAGTTTATATACTAAT
Source organism: Colletotrichum cuscutae (assembly GCA_030869315.1). Classification (NCBI taxonomy): domain Eukaryota; kingdom Fungi; phylum Ascomycota; class Sordariomycetes; order Glomerellales; family Glomerellaceae; genus Colletotrichum; species Colletotrichum cuscutae. Next base: position 269,041 of record MPDP01000270.1, on the reverse strand, counting down.
AAATAAAATACTAACTAATAGTCTTATAAAAAACCTTTTTAAAATAAAGTTCGAATACTTCGTATCGCTCCTAAATATAAAAAATATATCCCCCCGACGGAGCAATCCGCCGGGGCCGTACCGTGTATTACGTATTAAAGAAAACTAAGTATATTACGCTCTATACTTAATTACTAATTAAAATAGCTCCCGACCTTTTATTACCCGTTTAGAGGGCGAGCTATACCTACTCTAATATATATAAGACCTCTTAGTACTAGCCTATATAAGTAGCTAGATCCCGTATTATATACTCCTTTTTATTAAAAATTAAGGGACCCCTTATATATTCCTTTATATTTATAATATAACCTATATTAAAAAGATTTTTAATTTTATAAAGTATAATTTCTAAGCTAATATTAATATACTAAATCTTAACGTCTATATTAGCCTAGCTATTTATAACGTTCGTATTATTACTTAGCTAAATTCCGTACTATTAAAAAGTACTATACTACTCCTTAAGCATACCTATGTTAGCTACGATAGCTAGGGCGTCGAGGGGGCCTAAGAATCTATTAAGCCCTAGAGGGGGGGACCTGTCGAGGGGTATGTTTAGGTTCTAAATAAGTAGTAGTTTATATATTAATAAGTTTATTTAATAAGTTTATTTAATAAGTTTATTTAGTAGATTTATTTAGTTTAAATAAAGCTTTAAGTAATATTAAAAATAATAAGGATAAAAAGAATCTTTACGAGCTCTAAGTAGCTAAATATTAGCCCTTTTAGCCCCTTTTTTAAAAACCTCTACGTTACTATTAAAGTTTAGAACCTCTGCGATTAAGGGCTACTTCTAACCTTTATAACTAACCTCTATTATTAACCTTTCCGGCCGGCACTACTACGTAAGCGAAGAGGGCAGCTTACTTATCCTAAATTATATAGCGGTTTTTGTATCGAAATTACTATATTATATTAAGTACGTACTTAGGGCATATTATGCGTATTATATAATTAAAAAGTATACTATATCATATAATTTCCCTTAAAAGCGTAATCCCGTTAAGGTCGATTTTTTACGCTTATAAAGCCGGAAAAAAACTACTATATTAGATCTTATTTATTATGGCCCTTAACTCGGGTAAACGAATCATAAATTTAATAATATTTTTTAAATAAATAACTATTTTATTAAATATTATATTTTAAATAATAATAACTTTAAAAATAAGGGGATCTAGATTTTATATAAGTTATAAGCGTTTAATACGTAACTTACGAAGTACTTAATGTATTCTCTTTATTTAATTTTAAAGCGTCTTTTATTAATTCTGTTTTTATAGTCCTTTTTAAAAGGGTACGCACTATAGCCGTATACGTACGTTTACCCCTAATAAGAACGTAAATTATAAGCAAGCTTTAGTATATTTATTAATTATTACTACTTAAAGTAATAAGTAAACTAGACTTTTTTAATTTAAACTAATAATAGCTAGTTAATACGTTACTTAGGGTTAATATTATATAAGTAAGTTATAGCTAATATAGCTTTTACTTAGAGTTCGTTTAATAAGCTAGTTATTAATATTATATTAATTACTTTATTGATAATTTCTTAATTAGCTCGTTCCCCTCCTCTATTTAACTCTTTGATATATAAAAAAATAATCTCTAAATCTATTCTTAGTTCTTATACTTATATTTAAAAATAAGTTTTATTATTAATTACGATTATTATACGTTCTATATTTTATTAAATCTTATAAATAGTTATGCCCTTTGATATACGTACTTATTATTTAAAAAAGTATAAGACCCTAAATACTATATCGTAGGTTTTCGTAACTTATAAAAAAACGAAAATCCTATTTAAATATTCGTTTTTAATTAGTATTAGATACTTATTTCGTTTACAAACTAATAAATAATTAAAGAGGTATTATAAGATTTTATAATAAAGTTAGGCTATTTTTTAAGAAATTAATATACGGGCGTCGCTCTTATATAAGCATCGCTATTCTACTTTTTAATTAGTCTAAAAGAATAGTACCTCCTTATAAAGGCGGTAAGGGTAACTATATTAATATAACTATTCCTATTATCCTCTCTAACCTAAGCTCTAGTTTAGGATTTTTAAAAATAAGAATATTACTATAACCTACGTACTCGTTTAAAACCGCTATATTACCTATTTAAAATTTATAAATCTTAAATAAACTAGTAATCTAAGCTTTTATAAATCTTAAATAAATAAGGCTTTTTTTTACTATATACTTAAGATATATAAAAAATAAATTATAACGACGTCTAGCTAATTATACTTTTTAACGTAGTTATAATAATTTATTATTATTATAAACTACTTTTTACTAACTCCGTTTTTTTTAAATACTAAGTTATATTAGCCGTCTATTTATATAATTCCCTATTATCCTCCCCTTATTAAGAACGTTAGACTAGCTCCTTATTTATTACTAAGATAAGCTCAATATTTAGCTTTAACTTAGCTAACTTATTTTTTTTAAAGGCCTAGTTAGTATCGACTTATTTTTATGCCTAAATAAGTAGCTTTATTTTTTATTATTAATACTTTAGTTATTATAAATAGTACGGGCTTAATTAGCTAACTAGCCTTTTTTAAATAAGGCTAGTTATAATAAAATAGGCTATACTATGTTCTTTAGGCTATTATAAAAGGATATAGTAGTTTTAGGGTTAAAGATCTGGTAGTATAGATTTTAAAAAAAGCGTCTCTTAAAAACGCTACTAAGAGTATACTTTTTACTTACTAAAAGTAGCTAAATTTAATATTTTAAAATAGATTTTATAGTAATATAGAATACTTAGCTTAATTAAAATAGTATAATTTAAACTATAAGATCTAAGGGGGTTTAAAAATAGCCTTTTATTAAATAGTATTATTTTTTTTATAAGCCGGCCTTGCGTCTTAATTAAAATAAGATATTTTAAAAAAAGTATTATTCGAAGTTTATTTAGATACTTAAAACGAGTACTTATATACTCCTAGCCTATAAATACCTCGTTCTTTATATAAACTTAGTAAAAACGTAGTTCTTAATTATTAATTATATCCTATATAATATTAATAAGCTAATATAAATAACTAAGACTATTTAAAAAATAACTCTTAATATTATTATTACTTAACTTAGTACTAGAAGTAACGTAAGTACTAAAGTTCTAGTATTTTTAAATAAAATAACGGGCCTATTATACTTTTATAAATAGGTATATTATATAGAGGTACTAAAAAATTGGGCGTTAGTTATTAAACTCTTTATAGAGCTTAGTCTAGGCTTTTTTAAAAGTATACTTAGTCTTAGTAAAAATAATAAGTTTTTATATTATAAGGACCTTATAATATATATAAAGGGGGGGGCTTATTAATAAGCGTATTAATATAACCCTTATCCTTATTACTTAGTATAGCTATTACTTATATTAATAACTAATATCCCTCGTTATTAAACCTATTATTATTATTATAATAATTACGGTCCTTAACCTACTTTTACTTAGCCCTAAACATAACGTTAAAATTAATATAATAAATATAAAGTTATTATTAAACGTCCGGGAACTACTCGGTTAGTACAGCCTTTATCTACTTATTATAGTTTATAATAATAATAATAAGGTAACGGACTAAGTATTAGTTTATAAATTAGCGAACACTTATTAAAAAAAACCGGAAACCCTCTAGTTTCTTATTATTAATAAGGCTAAACGCGGCGTTATAAATAGATTTAAAATAAGTCTACTTAGTAATTTAAAAAAGAGAGAGCTTAAAGCGATTAGCATTATAAGTATTATTAAAACTAATTACCTCAGAGAATCGCTTTTATATTTAGAATTAGTAAAGAAAGGTCTAAATAAGGCTAATAAAGTAGTTTAGCTCGTCGTTTACCCATTTTACTATATATAAAATATTTTTATTTATTAAGTAGCTTAATTAATACTATAGTTAGTAAGTATTTAACTAGTTTCTTTTAGTTTATATAAGCCCTAGTATTATAAATATCTCGCTAAGTAAATAAGGACTCTAAGAACTATTCTTAAATAATAATACGCACATCGCGAGCCCAAATCCTTACTCATTAACTTATAGTTTTAATAATATCCTTAATTATCTTAATAAGTTTATAATATAAAAGGTACGTAGAGGCTTTAAAACTAGGGCTATAATTATATTAATTATATTAGGGATCTAAATAATAACGTAATAGCTACTTATCCTCCTCTTAAGCCTTAGTAATAACTTACTATTTATAACTATATTTATTAAACTTACGTTATTATATACTAGCGCCTTATATAAGCCTAAGCTTACTAAACCGATTATATTAAAAAGTATATTTAATAATTCGGCCTCGAGATACTTATTTTGTTTTATAATACTAAGTTTATTAACTTTTATAAAGTTATTAACTTAGTTAAAGAGGGTATTATAAGTTTATTTTAAATTACTAAGAATTAGTAAGTTTAGGATTTAGGTTATAAAAGGAGAAGACGATTAGTTATTTAGAATATAATAAGAGGTTATAATTTAAAAAGACGCTTTATTTTAAGTAAAGGATAGCCGTAGGAGTAAATAGAGTAGTAAGTTAACTTAGGGACGCTATTTATTGTTATTAATAAATATATTTTTATTATTAGAGTAGTGTCGTTATTAGCTATTAATTAGTCCTAATAACCTATTTAATAAGCTAAAGAGCACTACTAAACTACTTTATTATAAAATAGGAAGGTTATTAAGATTCTTTATTAAGGGGAGAGGGGTTATACTTTAAAAAAAATTATAAAAGGGTAATTTACTAAGTTTTCGTTATTCCCTTAGGGAAATAGTAAATAAAGTATAATATAAGCTCTATATTAAAATAATTATTTATAAAAAGTTATATATTTTATAATATACTAACTAGGAGCTCGGTAATAAAGTCGTACTATTTTTTAAAATTACTAATTTTATAAAATTAACTAACGCTAAAGTAACTACTTTTTAAAAAAGGAGATAATAATAGTTAGCTAGATAATAATAAGAGGCCGTAATTAATTAATAATTGCTCTTATAAAAGAGGAAGTCTTTTAGTAAGGGTATTATTTTAAAATTAGTCCTAGGGAACGTCTTTAACTCTAATTATAAAAACTATTATAAATAAATATTATAAGTTAGATTTCGAGGCTTAATAATATAACTTAAGTATAAAAGGAGTAAAGGAATAAAAGCTTAGGATACTTTATAAGTATTTAGTAAAATTTAACTATACTAATAATTTTTTTTAGACTAATTAAAAAGTAGAATAGCGACGCCCGTATAAGAGTAACGCCCGTATATTAATTTGCGACGCCCGTATATTAATTCCCATTTTTTATTCTAAAGTACGTTATAAAATAACTTATTTTATATAAGTAGTTATATAGTATTAGTATTTTAAATAGCTTAGTCCTTTAATCCTTACTCCCTAAGTAGCTAGAACGAGCTTCTTAAGTATTATTAATATAAAATAACTAGATTTAAAATACTAGAGCTAGGCTATATCTAATTAGTCGTTCCTTAATTAGTATAAAGAACGTAAGTACTATATACTACGTACTAAAATTATATTAATAAATAAAAACTAATTTTTAAATAAAGAATAGGATAAATAGGGCTTATATTTTTAAAAAAAACTAAATTAACCTTCTTCTTAAGCTACTTAATAATAGAATTATTAAATTCGTTTTTAAACTAAAGGGTATAATTAAAGCCCGAGTACTAAATACTAGTTTTTTAAAAAAGTATTTTTAATACGACGTTTATATAAAAATTCTTAATAAAACTAATATTATTAAAAATAAAGTACTCTATTCCGGGCTCCTTTAGTTTTATAAAAATATTTTATATAATCCTCGTTTTCTTAGTAATTATAAAATAAGAGGCCGTTTTAAAGTTTATATTCTCCGAGCTATTACTTTATTAAATAGAATCTAGTTTTAATAGTAATTAATTATCAACGACGTATACAGTACTATAGTTATTTATAACCGTACTTTTAAAAAGGAGGTATAAGTTAGTAAAGGGGATAGAGAAGATAATAAGATTACTATTCTTATTAACCTCCGTACTTAGTTTAGGGAGTAGACTAATATTAATAATTATAATTACGATATTTAAAAAATAAGTTACTTTAGAGTTCTTTTTATTACTAGCTTAGTAATTTTAATTACTTTTTTAGAACTACCTCGGTTATTATTACTCTATTTAATAAGAGGTTTTATATAAATCTAGCCTTTTTAAATAAGGTTAATACGGAGATCGGTATACTTTTTTTAATTTAAATAAGAAATTATTTTATAAGCCTCGTTACTACTTAGCTAAATATATTTTAACTTTATTTTATTAATTAAAATAAGCTCTATTTTTATATAGTTTATTAGCTTTTAGTAATAGGACCCCTTATAGAGGTAGTTAATAAACGAGTTAAGAGTCGTTTTATTCTACTTAAGGGAATTTAAATAACCCGCTAGTATTATAAATATTACTAAGGTTCGTTTATAACTCTTATTATATACCGCTTTTTTATATAAAAAGTTATTAAAAACCTTAGTATAATACCCTATATTAGGGATTGCTTCCCCTTTTTAATTTAGTTTAATAATATTAGCGAGCTCTTAATTAGACTAGTTTAAAGTAAAATAATATATAGTTATATAAAAAAAGGCTTTTAAAATAAGGGTCCCCTAGACTTTAGGTAGCTTAAGCTATATTATTTAATAATAAACTAAGAAAAAGTTTTTAATTTAAGTTAATAAGTTAATACTAAAGTTCGCCCTACTTATAACTACGTTAAATTCTTCTTTTATAATTATAAATAAACTAGAGTCGCTTAGTACGTACTTTTATTTAAAAACCCGGACTATAATATAAAAAGAGTAATCTAAAGAATTAATAAGCTCTTTTTTTATATTTTTTAAAATCTCTTAAGTAATTATAAAAAAAATCTAGCGATTTATTAATTTATATAATCTCTCTTTTTTTATATAAAAGATCGTTTTAAATATCGTTTATTAAATAAAAGAGGCGTATTCCTTGATAAAATATACCTAATTCGCTATTATAGTCTTTAGTTTTATTAAAATAACTAGTTACTTAATTAAGTCGTTTTTAAGTTTAATTATAATCTTGCTTTTTATCTCTTACTTAGTTTATTATTAAATAAACTTTTTAAGTTATTATTAATATTTACTCAAGGCCGTTTTATATATTTAATCTTAAGTAGTATTTCGTATCTTAACGTACTCTTTAATTAAAAAAATAAACTTAGTAAAGAGTAACGGATTTAATAAAGAAGTATAATTATTTAAGTTTAATAAGTCCTAAATATCCTTTATTTAGGCCTTAACTTAAAAAGCGAGGTATTACTTTGTCTAGTCTCGCTAATAATTAAGTGTTTACTTAGGAATATTAATAATCTTTTTAAAAAATATTAGTTCGTTTAGGATTAAAGTTAATAAACGTAATAAAAATAAATAATATTATAAAAAAGAATATAATAAACCATAGCCCCTAAGAAGTAATTTCTTAATAGAGGTATATAAGGGTATAAGTTAGAGCTAGGCTTATAACTATTATATAGTTATAATAAAAATATTTATATAAATAAAAGAATAGTTATTTATTAAAAATAGGAAATAGGTACGAAGCTCGCTCTAATATAGAAGGTATAAGTAAAATAAGCCTCGGTAATTATATAACCGAGGTCACGTGACGTGCGGTAAGGCCATGGATAGTTAAAGCTATCACGACACATTTTACATTAGAAGAAGATGGCATCTTCGCTATTTATTTTCCTGTTCAGAAATATATGAAACTTAAAATCTCCACGTTCCGCCTATGCGCTCCGAGCAATCCAGCAAAAAGCGTTGTACGATTCGTGCGCTAACCCACAGCTACACGACTACTATTATTTTAGGCTTCCCAATAGACATGAAATTACTTTGTAATCTCGGCGCGGGATTGTGGGAGAGTCCACCCGAAGGGCTAAAGGGGGTAAGCAATCTTGCACACATCAACAATCACCTACGTTGACATATCAGCACCACATGCAACCTCGATCGGGCCTAAATGACGAATCATGTATCTTCGGTTCCTGAAAAGCAATCTATTTATTGTCCTCTACAACAAAGCTTCGCACTACATTGATATCCATGTTGTATCGTAGCTCCTAGTGAGCCCAACTCCGCTGGCTGAGAACTGCGGGGATCGTGGGCTAGCACAGCCCTGCCGCGCTCTTCGCGGGCTGTGTTCCGGGTCTGCGTGTCGGTGTTCTATTCGGAGATATTTTTTAAAAGTAATCGTTCCCGTAGATGCGCAATTTTAAAGCACGGGTAAATTTGGCGATGGGGACAACGGCACGATGTGGGATGAGAGAAAAAAGGCACAGGAAGGGAGAACATATGAGGTTGACGTTTCTATTAAGAAGACGAAGGACGATTCTCTCCCTCCAACTCATATTACTTTATCAACTCGAACAAATCTGTCAACAGCTACATATTCGCTATCAACCCACACTCTTTAAAATCTAACCACTCTTTTACAACATTCAAAATGAAGTCGGCTGTCATCTTCTCGGCCGTCGCCCTCTTCTGCGCCGTATTCGCCGCTCCCCTCGAAACCTCTCCCAACGAGGCCTCCCAGCTCTTCGCTCGCGTAAGTTACACACGGTCTCAAGGTTCAGATCGTCCAGATTTGCTGACAAGTCTGCTATAACAGAAGCTCTGTGTGGCTGAGGAGGGCATTGCCTGCTACTACGACAGCAACCGGTGCTACTGGCACGAATGCTCCCACTGCAGCTGCGACGGCGTCGACAACGGCGCCAAGCTGATCCGCCGCGACTGCACCGACGCGAAGGACGCCGCCCACTGCATCTATGTCTCCAACCTCAAGGCTTAAGACAATGACTCCGTTATGATGGACTTTGTTTCGGGGGTTTCCAACTACCGAGGCGGAAATGGGACTTGTCTTTTTCTCTGCCGTTAATCAGTAATACCTGAATTTGAAGATTCTTACCCCGGCTATTGGTGCGGATGGTCCGTGATCAGGCGGCGCCGCCGACCCAACTTGAAATATTGTACTCTAACTAATTGCAGAGTTGGGGCATGGAAAGCGATTTAAAGCTTCTTGGGCACCTCACTGGCCTGTAAGACTCTCTGAAGATATGACAGATACGATTGATTCGATCGTAATTTATCCGTCTTGAGATGTTTGTTTTTCCATTTCTGAAATCGGTCCATTCACTTTCCTCTGGATACTGTACCTATGGGTCCTCTTCAATCATCATCTTACAGCGAAGCTCTCATTATGCGGACTGAAGTTGAGTCCAGTCGGTGATATTAGGTAACCTCAACCCCCAAACTAGTCTTGGTTTCTCACTCACAGGCAGCTACCCACTAAGTCTTGGACATTTTTACACTGTAATTGTACGTAAGCTCCGCATAAGCAGCCTGGGGATGTTCGATTCAGTTAGCGATTACCCGCGATCTAAAGTTACACTCTAACAGAATGTCACAGCACTACTGCAGTCAAGTCCCTAGGCTGTGCTCATTGCCTGTTAGTGAGGACCCCAGACATTTCCTTCCAATGGCGCAGTCGACAGCTACATTTCCAACCTCCATCTACAGGAATGCAATCAAGTCTTGGCTCTTGTGCCGAGATTGCCTTGGATTTGAACTCAACGGTCTTCACTCACCTCACGCATCTAAATGAGCGACGACATGATTCTACGGAGCTGAACACGCCATAGCCATGTCCGATGATAGCTTCACGTTCCCGACTGATCCGACGAGCGCAGGATCACAGTTCACCCAGCATGACTTGCAGCTCCTAGCACAATCGTCTCCAGAATCGCCTCTCCGAGTTGTTGCACTCGTCGATTACGACTCCTTCTATGCCCAATACGAATCAGTCAGGCTTGGTCTTCCTCCTTCCAAACCCCTCGCAGTGCGCCAATGGAACGCCATCATCGCCTTGAATTATCCAGCAAAGGATCGCGGACTGAAGAGGACTATCTCGGTGGAGGAAGCCCGTCGGCTCTGCCCAGACATCGTCCTTCAACATGTCCCAACTTGGAGGGAAGGCGATGATTGCTGGAGGTACAGGGCCGACGTTCTGGACAATTTGACGACGGACAAGGCCTCTCTAGACCCATATCGCGACATGTCGCGAAGGACGATGAAGCTTGTGCGAAGGATTCTTCCGGCCACACCTGCGCCTACCATCGAGAGAGCCGGGGTGGATGAGTTCTACGTTGACCTGTCAGCTCAAGTCTACCAGATTCTGACGAAGCGATTCCCTGGATTGGGATCGTTCAGCAACAACGCCGAAGAAACGCTACCGCTACCCCCGGTGGACACGTCGCTCAACTGGAAGTCGGACAAGGTGATGGATCTTCCCAATGCCCGTGACCCCGAATACATACTCGACTGGGACGACGTGGTACTGAGCATCGGGGCTAGCATTATTCGCAATATCCGCAAAGAGATCAAGGCGGAACTGGAACTCACCACGTCCGCTGGCATTAGCCATAACAAGATGCTTGCCAAGGTCGCTTCTCGAATGAACAAGCCATTCGGTCAAACGATCATCAGGCGCAAATGCATCCCCACCATTATGCCGACCCTCAAAGTGACCTCACTCTCCGGTTTGGCAAGGCAGCTTGGTCAGAAAGTCGTCAAGGCGTTCGGGTCCGATGGCATACGCGACCTACTCCAGGTCTCACTTGCAGAGATGAGATCAGAATTGGGAGCGCAAGATGGTCAATGGGTGTATAGGGCCATCAGAGGTGACGAGACAGGCCCAGTGAGGCCCCGGAGTGAAGTCCAGTCTTTGCTGGCTGCCAAGACCTTTGTGCCCAAAGCCGAGAACCTTCAACAGGCCAGCAAATGGCTGCGAATCTTTGCGGCAGATCTGGAGTCGCGACTACGCGATCTCGATCTGGATTCAGAGGTGCCTCGACGACCCAGGACTATTGCTGTTCAACACCATATCCGGGGTCGGTTCGGCCCGACGCGATCCAAGCAAGCGCCGATCCCACCGCACGTCGAGATCAACCGGGATACCATATTTAACATGCTGCATGGATTACTCAAGAATCTTACAGACCACGGTGAGTCTTGGCCGTGCTTGGGTATCTCTGTTAGCATGTCGAATCTGGAATCCGGGGTGCCTACGTCTGATCCTGGGCACCGTATCACATCCTTCTTTACATCGGACTCCTCTGCGTCCCCTCGGAAACGAAGCCGAGAGGGAGATGTGGCGAACAAGCATGCAGGTAGAAAAAGGATGTATACAGCGAACGATGCAGCAGAAGACTCAACATCAGGGAGATTAGCTACTGCGAGTATCTCGGCTCGGGCCGTTCAAGGTAGCTCAACAGACGAGCAAGGACAGCAATACGTGTGCCCTAAATGTGACGAGGCTGTGCAGCCAGAAGATGTTCTCGAACATTTGGATTGGCATGTCGCAATGGAGACTCAGAACCAGGAGAGCTGATCATACAAAGAAGTCGGCCTCTCGTCAGTCGATGGATCCCCACGACAGGGTCTCTGTCTGCATTGGCCGTGCTCTCCAGACGTAATTTACGTCAGGTAGGAAGACAGAGGTGGACGGGGTAGTAGGATAACCCATGGACTTCAAAGCCGGTCCATTGGTACGGAATATCTGCCGTAGATATCCTGTTTCCGTTTCTAGGGGCTAATCACGACTTGATGACGAATGGAATTCATCGTGATGTCTAGTTCAGTCTCCCGCGTTGCATTGAACCCGGCATGGTTGGTTAAGATCTGCCGATAGGGCTGGGTATTTCGAACAGCCTAGTCTCAGGTAGTAGAGGGTGTGATCAATAGCCATCAACAGACAGCGAGATTACTCTGATACAGAATTCGATGCGCTTCAAGATGGCATTGATCTAAGTAGCATGTAGACTGGTTTGGCACCATCAAGCTACTGACACCCAGTCAGACTTGACACTGGCGCGGCAACAGACACCAAAACACGACGCTCTGTCTTTATACATACAGATTTCAAACATAGGCGAGTCTTACTCGATACAGCTCAGAACGCCTCCATTTCTATTGCCTTTCCTGATTCACAGGCTTTGGGCAGCTCGAGACTCGAGTTGAAGCTCACACAACGAATGGATGATCCGCTATTCCCCAGACTCCGAGGGAAAATTTACCGTTTCTGGCAAGTGGGGGAGGGGCTTGCAATCCGCGGGGTTCACGAAAGGACGGGATGATGCCATTGCGCCGTTCCTTTGAGGACTGTCCATATCAAGTAAGAGTTCGCCGAGTGTATCCCTTCTGGACTACGATGGCCCCAGGTTTGACTATAGCAAAAGCAAAGAAAGCAAGACTCGGGCGCTTTCGGACCATTTTCGGGGTCCACCGTTGAAGCCCATCTGGTCGAATTGGCTTCGGGTCATTGGCCGGCTATAGATGGAATAAGAGCTCTCGAGTTTGACGGAATCGTGAGGAGCTTTGGAACGGGGTTAATGCTATGGAGTGATTCTAGTGGGAGCTGTGCGAGCTTTAAAAAGCAATGCCTCGCCCTCGCATATTCGCCTTACCAGGCTTTCCGTCTCTCGAAGCTGATCCTTTGCCTCTGATCTTTCTCTCCTTCGTCAGTTTTCTTGCCCGTCACTGGATCCCATCGTATCTGCACTTTGGTCAGCATGCCTAGCATCGCTCGATTCCGCACGCTATGGGGCATCTCCCCTGGCGACAACTTCGCCAACTGGGTCGCTCTATTCCCAGATTTCAAGGCCAAGGGCTACAGTAAGTCCACATTCGCATCGTTTTGACTCTAATTGTGAGAAAACCCTCGCCACTGACTCACTACACCGCGTAGCCGGAGTCGAGATTGACTACAGAGACATTCCCGCCGAGCAACTACCCGAACTGAGACGCATCCTCGATCAATTTGATTTTCAGCTTGTCGCACAGTAAGCTTGAAGATCTCCCCTAGCCACCAAAAACCACCTGTGCTGATGCCCCTGCTCTAGAATCATGTCCTCATGGCCCGGATACGTAGGTCCCAGGCCACCAGGGCTGACGCCAAAAGACCACCTCGAGCACTATCGCAAGCAACTCGAACGTGCCCAAGTTCTCAAGCCCGTGAAAGTGAACGCACAGTCTGGAAGGTACGCTCCCCCAACAGGTCACACGTTGATTCCGGCACAGTGCTGAGTCTCGAGGAATAGCGACATCTGGACTCTCGACCAGTCCGTCGAGTTCTACCAAGGCACATTCAAGATCGACGAGGAATTGGGGTTTGCGGGGCGAGTGACACACGAGACACACCGAAACCGATCCATGTTCAACCCGTACGCGGCAAGGTACATCCTGGAAAGAGTGCCGAAGTGAGTACTCACTCTCAATGACGTGTACCGAGAACTCCTCTGACAGTGGCTACTCTGCTTCAGCCTTCGCATAACCGCCGACATCTCGCACTGGGTCGTCGTCTCAGAGCGTCTGTTGGACGAGTCCGTAGAAGACCAGGAGGTCCTCGAAAAGGTCATCCCGCATGTAAGTTGAACGGAAACACTATACTTCAAGCGCGTAGGTGACCAACGTCGATACTGACGTCCATAGATCTATCACGTCCACGCCCGCATCGGCACAACACAGGCCTCGCAGTGCGCCGACCCTTCAGACCCGGTCTATAAGCCCGAGAGGGAGTTCTTTGAGCGGTTCTGGACAAAGGTCATTCAACACAGCGCGACTCGCGGCGCCGATTATCAGATCTCATTTACGCCTGAATACGGGTTAGTTGCAATCAGCTTATTTTCCATCCCACAAGCAGGCAAACAGGTTGGAATCATACTTGCATACTGACACCCGCTGCTTACACCAGACCGTACCCGTATCACCCCTACCACAGCCCGAGAGCGTATACTGAAGTCGCCGATACTGAGGGTCTTCGCCTAGAGGGACTCTTCTTGGCGGCCTTGTAGACAGATTGCTTGCCTCCAGGGCCGAGACGTGGTGGGCATGATTATTTTGAGATGGGGGATACGGGAACTTAACCTTACTTATCAGAGGCCATAGACTCACTGGCCGTGATCTTGGACTCAGTAGACATAGACAGCCTTTGATGCATTGCACCGTTTGACAGTCTGGGGTGAAATCCGAAAGACTTAATATTGCTTTTGAATCATATCCTACTTCCTTAAACAATCCAAAGGTGATTCACTGTTCGTTGCATCTCATTCAGTTGAGCATACCCAAGTATCTCGTCTCAATCTTTGTATCCTTGGTCGCACCCTTGACTCCAATTTTGACAACCTCACCGGGGACAATGTCTACCAAGTTATCGCTGAATACCACAGCATCATCCTCAGCCTCCAACGCGACACCCTTGACGGGAACCTCGCCACTGATCTCCACCACATCACCGCCCTCCGCAAGTGTTGCCTTCAGGCTCTTGGGCTTCTGCAAGTGCAGATACTTGAGCGGCTCAGGCCAGTTGACGTATCGCGCAATCTGCTTGCCATCCTGAATCAGGTACGCTGCGACGACGGTCTTGGCCTCATCGCCCTTTTGCCTCACAGGGACCTCAAAGGCGGCCATCTCCGTTGACCTGTTCTCAGGCAGGACAAAGCCCTTGTCAATAGTCTCAGAGTACGTCTCCTCCCCGGTCTCGACGTCCCACGCCTTGACCAGCAAGTCAACAGTCAGGTCGTTCAGTTGCAGATTCGAGCCCCAAATCTCAATCTGCGTCTTGGTTTCGATATCGACGCGCGTGTACTTGTCCTTGGGGTGCTTATGCTCCGTGCGGGTGATGCCAATGGAAATTGGCGCCATCTCGCGCTTTACGGTGAAGTAGGCGTGCTTCGGGCGGAGGTAGTAGTCGCAGATGGCCCATGAAGTCACGGGCCAGCAGTCGTTGATTTGCCATACCAAAGCTCCGCCGCAGTATTCCCTGCCGGGACCCTTCCACTGCCTCTTCCACAGTCTGTAGGCTGAGGCCAAGCATTCAGCCTGCATCAGCTGCGTGCAGTACACAAAGTGCTCCAAGGGATCGGGCGCGTAGCGGAAGTTCTCTACCAGGTACAAGGCAATACGGCGCTCGTGGCCGTCGGCCTTGTTGTGGAAGTCGACTGTCGAGGATTGAGGGTAGCGGTCTGGGTCGTCCTTGCCTTTGGGCAGGTATGCATCAATGGTCTTGACCGAGGGGAATGCCTCCATGCCGAACTCTGATACGAAGCGGCCGACAAGCTTGTCAAAGTTTTGGTACTTTTCTTGTGTGCCATGCCAGACGTTCCACTGGTGAAGATCGCCGACCGTAGGGTCTCTGGTGTCCTCCCCACTCCAAGGGCTCCCAAAGTGGTAGTAGGTGTCGGGGATGAGGTCTTTGCACGTATCGACGAGGATCTTTTCGTAGATGTATCGCGCGGGGAAATCGGTCTTGAGCCAGCTCTCTGCGTCCTTGTTTGCGAGATCGTATGTCAGATTCTCGCTCTCTGCGTACTGGTAATCTTCGTTGTTGCCCGCCCAAATAACGATGGAGGGGTGGTGACGCAGCATCTTGACGTTTTCTCTCGCCTCTCTGTCGATAGACTTTAGAAGATCCGGCCAGGTAGGGTAATTGCCGCATCCAAACATGAAGTCTTGCCACACGAGGATGCCATATTCGTCGCAGGCATCGTAGAACTCCTGCTCCTCGTAAATGCCACCACCCCAGACACGAACCATGAATTGATTGCCGTCTGCCAGCAGGCGGATCCAGTCGTAGTACCTCTCCTTGCTGATGCGAGGAATAAAGTTGTCCGCAGGGATCCAGTCGCTTCCGCCGCAGAAGATGGGGACGTTATTGACTTGGAAGAAGAATGATGTTCCCGGTTGCTCCTTGACCGGTCTCTGCACCAGCTCGACCTTGCGAATACCAATCTTCTTGGACAAGGTGTCGACTTCGTCGCTGCCGCTAAGGAGGGTGGCTGTCACGGTGTACAAGGGCTGCTTGCCGTAGCGAATTGGATACCACAGTGCAGGGTCTTGTATTTGGAAGGTTGCTGCAATATCCGCATCGGCTTTGGCATCGATCGTCTCAGAGGCCAGCGACTTGCCATCGAGTGACACATCGAAGCGGACCTTCGAGGCCTTGCCTTCGGTCGTGGCGTGAGCGACGACCTTGGCACTCTTGAGGGAGTCGTCCACAGTGGTCTCGAAGTAAAGATCGGATAGGCGCGATTCGTAAACTTCGAGGTTGATTGGTCTCCAAGGACCGCACGTCAAAAGAGTCGGGCCCCAATCCCAGCCCTAGCAGCGTCAGTATAATCATTCCAGCCAAATGAGGGCCTATGGAGCGCATACCCAGTGGTATTGAGCTTTTCGGACTGCAAGTCTCGAGTTGTCACCGTTCCAGCATCCCCACTTGTGATCAGGGTACTTCTCAACCAGCTTCCAACCCCGTAGGTATGCGCTGTCAAAGGTGATCTCGAGCTCGTTCTCCCCATCCTTTTTCAGGACAGATGTGACATCGACACGCTCTGGTGTGAACATGTTATCCGTTTCCAGGATTGTCTTGCCATTGAGCACAACGGTAGCAAAGGTGTCGAGACCGTCAAAGGCCAAGATTGCCTTGGCACCCTCGGGGATAGCCTTTGAGGCGAAAGTGGTCTTGTACAGCCATTGCACCTCGCCAATCCACTGGACATCAAGCTCGTTTTTGCCGATGAAGGGGTCGGGGATGACGTTGTGGTGAATGAGGTCGAGGTGGACGTTTGTTGGGAACTGACTGACAGCAAGGAGCTCGCTGTCCTCTTTGCCGGCCTGTTTAAACTGCCAGTTTTTGTCGATTGGAATGACGGTTCGTGACGCCATTGTTTGGAGGGGGCGGCGGTGGCTGGAGGTGTTAGCTGTGGTCGTCGTCGAGCTGCGGATGAGCTCTGGATGAACGCGCATTGCGTGGGGAAACAATCAGGATGCAATGAAGGTGTGCAGAGATGCCAGTTGAAATAGTAGATGGGTGGGATCTCACCAAAGATAAAAGGGAAGAATCCCGGGATATTTGCAGGCGCGCGCAAGAGCGACGATGAAGTCGGGGATGAGCGCACCGAGCGCAGGTGCCCCGCGGAGGATGGCGGGGTAGATGGGTACCTTAAGGTGCCTTAGATGCTGGTCCGGCGGGACAGGGACGGGGGGTTGGAGGGGCCGACGGGCAGATCGTGGTGCTGGGTGTCTTACTGTGAGAACGTTGAAGGTGAATGAGACAAGACAACAATCTCGCTCAATTGGCAACCTCACGACGATGCGGAGCAGCGGAGAGTAAGTGAGCCTGTGTAGCTGGTGATGGAAGCTCTCAGAGAATCTTCACGCGAAATGACTGCCATACGCGTGGAAGGCTGGGAGGATGTGTCGTCCTCATATACTCCTCACCATCTCATCCATGCACCACACTCACTCATACCAGACCGGGGAGCTCTCTCCACTTGAGCTCGCCTCACCACCTCTCATCTCACCTCATCTCATGCTTTTGGTCTTTGTCAGGTAATTGAGCTTTCTCTACACTAATTCGTATAGCTCGCCTCACCTCGGGATCGGCGCAGAGGTGTTGAAGCCAAAATATCCCTGAACTCCGACCAACATGTCCAGTTTCCGGGATGAGAGTCTCCTCCAACCTCGTGCAACTTGCCTCAGTCTGAACGACGGGACGACACCCGCCGAGATGCATCTCCATTCCCTCCATGCCCGATCCATGATCCAGGGCCCCTTTTTCCTCATAGGCTTTTTCCCCGTTGGATTTCTTGGAAATCAGCTCCCCCACACCTCCCACCTTGTCTGCTCTCACTTATCGGTATTCCCCATCTGGTCCAAGCCAGGCACGCGCGGAGAATGAGGGACGCCTCTTTTTCTCCAACGGGCACAAGATTATCTGTTCTCTAGGATTAGAAATGGAACATTATTTAAAGTGTGCTGCCACGGTGTGGTTACATCCCTTGCTGGATAAAGTCAACCTGCCGGCGGGCTGCATTCGGAGGAAGCCACGCACATGGCTGCAAGACCAAGGGGTTTGAGTGAGGTGACCCTTTACCTCGTGCTTCTGTTCTAAGAGTCCGACTACTATGAGAACGTCTGTGATGGCAATGCTGCCCCTCATCTACCTTACCTTGGCCGGGCTGGTTCTACAGTAGCAGTAGAGAAGCCCACTGACGGCGCAGCACATGTTCTTGGCAAGAGACCGTTCCCATCACGCCGGTATCCTCTTGGGTACAACTCGCCATGGCAAAGCGGCAACTCTTCCTATTCGAAGGCCTTTGTCTCAGTTCCCATAAATATCGTCAAGTCTCACCATCGGGGATATAAATCACCACCGAACGGAGTGGAGAACCGCCTCTTTACCCCAAATATCCAAAAGTTTCCCCCAATTCCACCTTGGAGACCCCTGCTCACCTCGGTGGGGTTCCTTCGCGGAGGGAGGCCCTCCGTCTCCTCTGTTGGGAATAGCCGTGGGAATCGCTGCATCATTCTCTGATGCTTCAGGGCCCGAGGATAGCCTCATGACGACCACCTTCCACGTTGTCAGTCTCCCTCGCTCTTACGATACGGCAAAAGCTTATTCTGGTTGCGAATCACTGGCTTTCTCGGCCGTGTTACGAATGCATTGCAGTTCTGCAGCTCGCTGTTTCAGGTTTTCAATTGTGCCGTCCTTCTCATCCTCTGGCATCACATCGCCCGGGTGGGCTTCCAGTGGGACGGATGCATTCCCGCCGTTCATCATGCCCTTCACTTCACGGCCAATATCAGACTCGAGATATTACATTTGCCAACGATCCAAGAAGCCAAAGCTCCGTCATGAGACTGTTAAGATTGCCTTTTTGATTCAAATTCCAAATCAGATCATGCAATTAGTTCCATGTTCCCCATAGTCGAACCCTTCTAGTCACCGGCAAAAGTCACATCATCAATACAAAAAGCACCCGCCTTGTCTGCATGTACCAAAAGGTGTCATTAATGTATGTAGTTGTGAAAGCGAAGCGTGTATGTGTATGGCCAGCCCTGACCTAAGAATGAGGTATCTATCCCGCAACGCCAGCTCCTCCAACTTCGACATGTGAAGCGAACGTGGCTCCTTCGTCGTCAACCAAAAGTCAGGTACAACGCTAATCTCGGACCCTCGAGCCCGTAGTATCCCGGCCCTGTGATGGACCATCCCTTGGAAAATAAAGACTCCTCGTAAAACTCCACGCCCAAAGATACCAACCAGCAAGAATCCAAGTTTCGTCTCTTCTCTTCCACCATATGGCACCCTATGGTACCATAAGGCAGAGACACCTCAGCAACAGTTGCCCCCTCTTCGTCGGTTCGACAACGTAAAGACCTCTTCCCAATCTCTCAGCCCCCAGTTTGCGCCGCTGCGCGTGTTTCGTCGGCCTCTTCTTCTGCGGACACCTCCCGCCGCTTCATCGAGTGTCGCGCCAGTCATGGAGCTCTTGATACTCGCGCCGTCGCTGGCTCCCGCATTCCATCCTCCTCCGTATCCATCGCCGTATTGAATGCCACTCATCGGGTCGTCCGGATCAATATCGCCCAGCTCGATCTTGGTAAGGATCATTCTAGCGAGCCTCGCAAAGATTTCGTCAACATTTTCGCCGTTAAACGCGCTCGATTCCATCACCACCGGGATCCCGACCGTCCCTGCCCATCTGTTTGCGTCCGCATTACTGACTTCCCGCCCTTCCGGCGCCTCCGTGGCCTTCTGCTGCGTGCCGAGCGATGGCAGACTTGTTCCCGTTGATCCGACGGAGCCGTTTGCAAAGTACGACATGGAGCCGACGCTGCTCGGTGTTGGCGGAGGAAGGCTTGTATCGATAAGTTGGTCGGAAGCGAGGTCGAGCTTGTTGCCTACTAATAGGCATGATAGATTCGGGGATGCTAGTGCGCGTGCGTCATTGAGGAAGGGCTGCAGACCGCGGAAACTGCTGTGATTTGTGACATCGTAGACGAGAATGGCCCCGGCGGCGCCTCGGTAATATGATCGCGAAACGGAGCGGAATCGTTCGGTGCCGGCCGTATCCCAAAGCTGGTGTTCCTGTAATCAGCATCGCCTTCCTTGTTCGGTCGCGCTGTTGAGAGTTTTGGGGGCATACCTGAAGCTTTATCCGTTTCCGCCGTGATCCGGTGCCGACTTTGATGATCTTGCTTGCAAACTCGACGCCGATGGTCTGTGACGACAGGACTCTCCACTCGTTCTTGACGAAGCGGTGAAGCAGACAGGACCTGAGATCGCGGAGAAGCGCCATGTCAGCTATGTGCGAGGGCCGGAGTTGGTCGCGTGCTCCCATTCGGGTGTTGATGCCACTCACTTGCCCGTCCCGCTTGGTCCTAGCAAGATAATCTTTGCCAAGTAGTCGTACATGCTACCCAGCTCCTGCGCACTCCGTCAGTATGCTATCCCATCCCATGTTCCCGGTCGTTATCGGATCGGAGCTCGTTTGGGTGGTTCCTCACCTGTTCGCCGGCGGTGCCGTTGCTCTCCTCGCTCGCGGCGCTGGAACCCCGCGGTCTCGTCATCGTGGCGGTGCGGAATGTGTATAAGGTATGGTATGCGGCGCAATGGGGTGTATCGGTCGAAAAAGTCGGGCGACAGCGGCGCAGCGGCGATAAGGCCACGAGGGAAGCTGAATGGCGGAGGAGGAGGAGGGAAAGTCGTGCAGTTTGTAAGCAAAAGACGGTGACAGTTCTAGTTTGGGCCGATAACGCGCTCAGGCGCAAGTTTCGGTTCGCGAAAAGCAAGAAATGCTAGGCATAAAGAAACGGAGGAAGTAAAGAATCGGCGGCCTCTGGGACTGGCGGCGACGTTGAGGTCGCAACGAGCAACGAAAAGGCGTCAGGTCGGGTTTGTTGTTTCGAGTTGGGCAAGGGACGGGAAAAGGAAGATTGACGTCGCTTGAGGTGCGCTCTTAGCCTTGCGCTGATTGCGTTCAGGTATCCGTAGTTGGTTGGTGCAGTAAAGTGCGCTGGCAAAGCACCCAGAGGTGCTGCAATGACGGCACACCACCACCACCAGACAACTGGGCCGGGCCTCCGCCGGGCTCCGCTGAGTCTGCGACATGGGATGGGGGGGCTCGAGCGCCAACGTCAAGCCCACCCGCGTACAGCGCACGTGCCAAAGGTGTGGCTGCTCGGAGTACGTACCTCGAAGCCTTATCAGACGGCCCGAGATAGGATCTCATTGGTCCTGCACTCCGTCCTGTTCCAGCCCTTGGGATACGTACTGCCTCAGGTGACCCCGCCAATCGTGGCTTGATACTCCACCTCATAATCGATTGGACTGGCATTGGTTCACCGAGCCTACACCGGCTGCCGAGGCTTGACTTTGTTCCTCACCGCACTACCGAGCTTTAGTGGAGCACCCGCTGTAAGCTCTCACCTCAACGCCGTCCTATTTGACCTCCTTTGACATCCATCCCTCAACTGCAACCCATGTGATTTGATTTATACTTTTTCATAGACAAACATCATAATGAAGATTTCAGGCCACACTTTCATCATCTCTGGCGGGTAAGCAATGCATCTCAACTTCTCACGTAACAGGCCTCTCTCCACGGCCCAACCAGCCCATCATCCCTGATCACATGCTAATGACCACCCCGCTAACTTCCATCCCATGACAGCGCGTCTGGCCTGGGACAGGCCTGCGTGGAGGACATATGCAACAATGGAGGAAACGTCGCCATTCTGGACATGAATGAGGATAGCGGCAATGAGCTGGTGTCCAAGCTGGGCTCATCTGCAAAGTTCTTTGTCTGCGATGTTCTGGACACCAAGAGCATCGAGGCCGCCGTCCAGGGAACCGCCGCCTGGGTAAGGGAGTCAGGAAAGCCTGTCGGAGGTGTCATCCCAGCAGCCGGTGTTGGTAACCCGTCATCTGTATGCTTCCATCCCCGAGTCCGGCTACCGCCGTGTTGTGCATGTCTAACAATCAAGCCAGATCCTCGACCGCCATGGCGCGCCATTCGGCCTAGATGCTTGGGACTTTGTCCTGAACATCAACCTACGCGGCACCATCGATCTTACCCGCCAGGCACTGGCTCTCATGGCCAAAAACGAACCCTCCAAGCCCGACGGCGAGCGCGGCATCGTCATCATGGTCGCATCGTCTGCAGCCTTTGACGGCCAAAAGGGCCAGGTCGCCTATGCCGCGAGTAAAGGCGCTGTCGCGGCCATGACGCTTCCCATGACCCGTGACCTTGCCCGCTTCGGCATCCGCGTTGTCACCATCGCCCCGAGTCTATTCGAGTCACGCATGACTTCCATGATGTCCGACAAGGCCCGCGCCAGTCTCGAGCGTTCTATGGAGTTTCCCGTACGTGCGGGTAAGCCTGAGGAATTCGCGGCACTAGCACGGCATGCTATTGAGAATGTGATGCTCAATGGGACAGTGTTGAGGTTAGATGGTGGCATGCGGATGCCGAGTAAGATGTAGCCGAGTTCTATTCAATCAACACAACCATACATGCTTGTACACGACATGACAGCCTTTGAACATATCTTTGAGTAAACTCACTGCACTTGCTATCCGAAACATATGAAGTTGTGCGGTTGAGGTGGGTGGTAATTGTAGACTACATCTTTTGCTGGCGCAAGACACATCCTCTTACATGAAGTTACGTTATCATACAGATCGCGGAAACAGCACCCAACCGACCATCGGAGCCAAAGCAATCCCTAGAACACTGACGGATCCGAGCAAGAAGTCCTGGGCCAGGCCTTGACATAGTTGCAAACTCATGGAGTGAATTCCAATACGAATGTCCTCCGCGACACCAACCAACCATCCTTTGTCGACTTCCAAATGTTGGTAAAGTGCAGCAGTAGCAGCACAGGTGGAGATTACTGTTTCCGGTATCCATAAGAGCATGACAGTTGGCAGAATCAAGGCAGCGGTTTCCAGACAAGACGAGACACGAATCGTAGCCTCGCCGCTGAGCATCTCTTCGTCAGATGGGAACGGGGCGATAGCGTCGAAGAAAAACTTGAGGCATAAGCTCGTCACAAGATCGAAGTTGTCGCACAAAATCGTTGTAGCGATGAAGCGCAGCCATGTGGCACGTCGTATGGCGAACAGAGACGTCATGGAGGTGCCGTCCCTCTCATTCTCGTCAGACGTGACTAGAGATGTCCAGGACAGCCGGATAGGAGCACAGGCAATCGTGGTGAGCGTCGATGCAACAACTTGTGGCAAGTGTGACTCTAGCCGGAGTAGACAACCGATTGTGTTCCCTTGTAGCAGGCCCAAAGGCCAAGGGAAAGCAGCCGATGTGTAAGACTGTCGCGGCTTTTAGGCGTTTTTGGGACGCCACGAGGTGGAAATATGGTAGTGTCTGTACATGTATGGTTTGAATTTAACAAGTGCCGGGAGATCCTCCTCGTGGGGAAGAGATAGAGGATGGGATATGGAGCCTGGTGTTTAAAAATCAGTATCCATCTCTCTGGTAGATTGCTGGAATAATATTACCATGAAGTTGACCGCCCGAATAAAATGGTCATAGAGTCCCAGCACTACGGTTCTCTGACCTCCCAAATTTGCAGGGTCCATCGTGAAGAATTTTTACCCCAGTATTTATTCGACGATGAAGAAATGATAGCGAATCCCTTGAACTCGAAGCGTGCTCTCAACTATTTATGACGGAGAATCATCGCTGCTATGCTGCCTGGCGTGGTCGGAACGTACCGGGTCATCATCTCGAGTATAGTTCGCCCGGCACTTTAAGTGTCCGGTCGTGACTCAACTTCAAGCGGCGGATCTCGCGATTGGAATGGCACCTCCTGCGTTTCTCCATGTAGCCTTCGTCAATAGAAAGTCATTAATTGTTTATTTCCACAACAAGATGTGCAAAAGTCGTTCTGACGGTTCAAGTGACGATACTAAGAAGTAGTTCTGCAGGCAGGGTGCTTCAGTTGGCAGCGACAGAACCGGTCCGAAGATACTGGTAGCCTGGCTAGGCTGCCTCAGGAGAAGTCATCAGTAGACGGGGCCCAGGGCTGGCGATGCTTCAGTCCTCGACAACGTGAAAATTTAATCTGTAACATGGACGTATTTTGAAGCATTAAGAAAGCAATGTATAGATACCGAGGAGGAGATCAACGCCTGAATATTACCTTTGCCTGTGTTTTTCAAGGAAGTTCGCTTGCTTTAGATGAGCAACTTTTCAGTAAATACACCAATACCAAAACTTATAGGAGACTGGACAGACAACTTCAAGATGAATGAAATGAATCTTGCACAAAGAAGAAAGGCGAAGAAGAAGGAAGGGACGAGGGCTAGTAAGAAACAAAGGCGCTATTATGGCCGTCTTTAAAGTACTAATCCCAGACTCCAGAATCCAGATTGTCTCCTGCATCGTTATAGTGAACACGTGAGTGACTGAATACGCAACTTCATAAAATTAATATCACACCGCCTACTATGGAAGGTACGACCGGGTGAAGGGTGAGTGTGCCTTCCTACTTTCTTCTGAAAAATTCCACCTCAGTCGCGTCTTTGGCCTGCCACTGTTTCTTTTCACCCTCACTCACCTTGGAATTTCTTCCTCTCAACACCTATCGAGTCTCGCAGATATTTCCCCTCTTTCGAGATCGCCTGTCACTTCTTCTTTCACTTTCCTCACTACAGCCTTTCTCCTTGTCAAAATCCATCGAGTCTCGGAAATATTTGCCGCGCTCACACGAGATTACCTCACTTTCCTATCTCACTCTCACCCTCATCCCACGCACACTGAGCATTGCAAATACTTTTCTCATACGAAATTGTATTCGCTTCTCATCTACCACCAGCGACAAGATGAGTGCCATCGCTCCTATCCAATTCCCTGGCCAGCCTCCTACAAACGGCGGCAGCGGCGGATTTCCGCTCCAACGGATGCCCCAAGAGCTCATCTTGGAAATTCTCCGCCAGATGGACAACAACAACATCTCTCTCGTCCCGATCTCGAATACTAGCCGACTCATGAGAGGTCTCAGCATTCCCATCATCTTCCGAGTTTCCCAGATAAGCTGCGCTGAAGATGCCCTCGCCGATCATGTGATGTTGGTGTTTCGCAATAGACTCATCCTTCGTTCCATACAGTATGTCTGGTATTAATCTACTCACATGGCACAGGTCTGTTGACTGACACTTACTTCCTCTCAGAGTACTCAGCATCTACACAGAAGGTCCGCCAACCTCACGAACCCCCGGCCGCTTTGTTCAGATCCAAGGCCCCAAGGCTGCCTGCAGACCGTCAACTCCAACGGACATCATGTTCCTTATCGGCGAATTGGATAATCTTCGGGAACTCCGGATGGACTTTCGATTCAAGGCAACGTTGTCTCTCATCAGACCGTTGTCTCGGATTATGGATGCAGTTCAGTGGGATCTCTCATTAGTCACTGCGTTGTCTTTCCCCGTCACGACAGATATCGGCTTCATTGTAACTGGCTTTCCGAATCTCAAAGCTTTCAGCTTCGAGGCGCCTTTGAACAAACCACTGTCCTCGATCGATGGCCTGAGCGACCTTGCGAGCATACTTGGACCCCAGCTTGCATATATTCAGATCTGCAAAATGCGATGGGACGCCAGTGACTTCCAAGAGGTCCAAGCAATCTTCCCACAGATATCTCGCTTGACAATGGGCGGAACTATGGCCTTTGGAGGTTCCCCGGTGCGGCCGAGATGGGATCTGCAGGTAAGTTACTATTCCATTCTTTACCTTATCTGCCTCACTGCAGGTCTCATGAACACCCTACTGACCAGTTTTGCACATTAGTTAGCAACTGGACACCTGACGCCCATGGCCAACCTCAAAGTTCTTGCACTCAGTGATGAGCGGTGCCAGGCTTCCTCACCTCTGGATGCGATCTTGCCAGTTCACTATCAGGCCTCGACAATGGCCAAGAAGCTACTCCCCGCAATCGGTTTCCATGATGCTAGATCCCGGCGGTACGACCAGGCGTGGAGAGTCTGGCAGAACCTTCCTAACTTGGAAGTTCTCTACATCATGGACCGATCTTTTCAGGGGCATTGCTTTGTTCCCGTCAAAGACAAACAAGGACAACTCATCGACGTCAAATTCTCGGATGGCGTGCAGGAGTTCCCTTGGCCTGTTGTCTGAGGGCCCTAGCTTCATGTCTTTTTGGCCAAGGGGCCATGCCATGCCTATGCCCGCGAGGATCTTCGTGTCCGTACTTTGAGGTTATTTGCAATTCATCCTGCTTTATCTGTTTCCCTGCCCAAGCACCTAATCGTTGGCCTACTAGAGGCGACATTGCTATGTGATACAAGGGCATAAGGGCTAGTTAGTGAAGTGCACAAATGCACAAGTTGCATTGGCGTTCAGTTGAAATGTGATTTTATTTGGCAAAAGAATATCATGATTCTCAACGGTACTTTGTATTAGACCCTCTGTCTTGTCTGTTGTGATCTTTGTCTTTAGAGAAAGTGGCATCTCTGAACTTATGGATAGCCTTTGTTCCATGTCGTGTCTGGTTCACTCCCCTTGTCATCGCTTCTAAGTCAAAGCACCCACTTTTGGGCACCCCCCCCTTTTGGGCACCCCCAAAAATCCCTCCCAGCTACCACATTAAAACCCTACCTATTATTTCAATTCAACACAATAATTACAAAAATCGTCCAAATATATTCCTTTTTAGCACACTTACTAATTAATAAGTAATAGTATTATATACCGAAAATAAGCTCTAATAAGTACTTAATATTATTAAAAACGGTCTCTTTATTAAAAAGGCCTTAATTAAGTTCGGGGTTCTTAAGATAATACTTTAGGGTTAAAAAAGAGGTTATTAAACGAGGGCGAGAGTATTTATAGAGCTTTAGAAGCTTTTTTTATAATAAAAAAACTAGCTAGTTTAATAAATTCGTATTTAGTATTACTTAAGTATTATACTAACTTATAAATAAATTAAAAAATTTATTAAATAAGTTCTAAAATCCTAGGGAGATAATAAACTACTTAATAAGAGATAAATTAACGCTTTTATTTAAAAAAAGTTTATTAATAAGGGTTTAGAAAAGTTATTTAATTAATTCGTACCGTATTAATAAAACTACTACTAATATAATTAAATAATAGTTTAGATTACTTAATATACTAGAGATTAGTAGTATTAAATAGGCTAATAAGTATAATATAAATAAAACTAGTATAATAGAGGGTAAGGGAGCTAATAAACTAGTCTTAGGCATAGTAGAGGCTATAGTAATATAAAAAAAAGAGCTTAGTTCGCGTACTTAAATAATAATTATCGAGTATATCTTTATATATAATAAAGCTATTAAACTACTAGTTATTTATAAAAGAAAGTTAGTTTAATAATAGTAGTTCCCTCTTTAACTTACTACTTATAATAGTTAGAAGTTTATAGTAATAAATAATAATTAAATAACCGACGAGACTACTCTTTACTAGCTAAAAGAAGTATTCTTATTATAAACTAAGACCCCCCTTATTAGGGGGCTTAGTAAGCTAAACTAGCCTCGATTTTTAGTACTAAATAAGTATAGGAGTTATATAATAATAGAATTTATATAGGAGTACTATAAAAATAACGTCTACTTATTATTCTTATTACTATACGCTTCTTATATCCTTTAGTTATTAAATATAGCTATTTTTAAGCTTATTAAACCTATATATAAAAAAGAGCTTAGTAAAGAAAATATAGTAAATAATTCTACTATTATTAAAAAGTAGTACTTTTTAAGCTATTACTAGCTTACTTATTTAGCTAGTTTAACGTTATTAAATATACGAAGTAAATAAAAAATAACTAAACTATAGCTACTTAATATAACTAAACTACTTCTTAATTTAATAATCTTATTTATATAAGTTATACTATTTAAAAGGGGTATAAAAGCTAAGTAAATAACTAATAATACTAGTAAACTACTTAACTAAGTATTAGCGACTTTTATTATTAACTAGTTAACTCTTAAAAAAGCTAGCGAGCTCTACGATTATTTAAAGCTATTTATAGAGCTTAGTCTAGATAATAATACTTAATAACTACTATTCTAAAAAATAAAAAAGGTTTTTAAAGAGTAGGCTTATTAATTAGCTATATCTCGGTACTAAGTTCGAGTTCTTAAGGCTAGGATTAAGCGTATAAAGCCTAAGAAAAAGAATTATATATCTAAACTTAAATACTAAGTTCGTAAATATTTAGAATATATAAAAAGCTTAAGCCCTTTGGGGTCCGGTCCGCCTCATTGGGGGCCATCTTCGCCTTCATGGGCAAGCTAGTCTATTAGGGTCAATATCGAGTATCTTTATTATATACTTTAATAAAACTTTATAACTAACTATAGCCGGCTATAGCTATTACTAACTATTAATACTAACTAAACTTAAAATACTAATAACCCCGCTACTATAGTATATTAATTGCCTTTTTAATAACCGAATATTACCTCTTATTTTCTCCTCTTATTTTATTTAATAATAACCTCTCCTTACTAATATTCCTATTTAATATACTTACTTACGCTCTTTCTAAGCTCTTAATTATATTATTAAGTCTAAGCTTATCTATACTACTTTATTATATTAAAAAGGCGTTAATAAGGGTAACGCTTATTATAATATATTTATCCGTTTTTTATAAGTTAATATTACGGATATAATATTTATTAAAACGGTCTTTTTATAGCTCGGGGTCCTCTAATATAATATTTATAGGATCGAACTTCTAGTTATTAAAAAAGCCCTAAGGGTTAACGAGCTATTAGTAATATCTCGGTATTTTAATAAAGTATACTTAAAGTAGATAATTAGATAGTAATAGTAATAGTAATAGCGTAATAATAATAAATAGTAAGGGAAGTAGCGTTTTTAACTTTAATAAAAGTAACGAGATAACGAATAT
Source organism: Colletotrichum cuscutae (assembly GCA_030869315.1). NCBI lineage: Eukaryota > Fungi > Ascomycota > Sordariomycetes > Glomerellales > Glomerellaceae > Colletotrichum > Colletotrichum cuscutae. The sequence goes on along the minus strand of MPDP01000270.1, from coordinate 240,133 downwards.
ATATATATACGAGTTAAAGTTAAAGATATTAGTAAGGTCGGTATTATTCTTAATAATAATAACGAGGGTATCTCCGATACTATACTATTATAAGCTATTATTACTTAGAAAAGTAACTAACTTAGCTAGGTACGTAGGCTTATAAAGTAGTAGTATTAGGCGCCTAATATCGCTATTAATAATCCGTAGTTATAAACTTTATAGGAGGGAAAGTTAAAAAGTTAGAAAATCTAAAAAAATAGTCTAGCGAGATAGTATAAGTATCTACTAATACTATATATTAATACTATGTAAATGATACCGAGAACCGCCCGAGCAGCCAGTAAAGGCAGAATATATAAATAAATAAAAAGCTTAAGAGGACTTTAGTAACTATTTAGTTTGTCCTAATTAACTCATAGGAGTCGAATTACCTAAGGAGAAATTTAATTATATTATTATAGTAGTGAAAGGTAGTTAATTAATTAATTATGGTTAGTGTTAATGTTTAGATACTATGTTTTGTTAGGGTGCCTAAAAGGGGGGGGGGGGGTGCCCAAAAGTGGGTGCTTTGACTTATGGCACACCTAGAGAGAAAGGCGCGTGTTCGTAATATATTGGACTGGGCCCAATCAAGAAGGGCTGGCCCGTCATCAACAAGGCTGCCTAGTTGCTTGCGTGGGATACCGTCACCTTTAGAGCGAAGGTCGCGACCATGTGAATTGTTGATACATGTCCATGCATTTATTGAACAATGGAGTCCCCATACCACGGCGTGCAGTTGACCACAGTCTCATTCGGTAGCGTTCGGAAGCAAAGGAAATTCTATCAAAGGGTTCCATTGTGGAAAGTAGAACCATGATGAATGCTCGGATGGTCCTTTCCACTGCTACATGTACTTATTGATGATTCATAATCCTGACCAGATGGACCCAATCTGTTCCAATGGCCAGGTAAGAAAATGCCGGTGACTATCCTCAAGTAGCGCGTAAACGCCATTCAAGACCTGAAGTGACCAGCCCTCCATGAACCAGTGATGTTCCAATTGCTGTAGCAGCACAGCATAGTACCCAAGCAGAACCAGGGGTACAGGGTCTCTTCTCTGTATAGACAATACAAAGTCTTCAGTCAGCTCATATAGCCAGCCGTAAATGATAGAAGGCATCTGCTCGTTGTCGAATTTTGGCTCATCAGATGCAGTAAATAGCTTCCTGTAACATTCCTTCAAGTGGGTAAAAGCAGGCCGATGAATGCTGTCTTCGGCGGCATACACCTCGCCCACAAGCTCTTCGATCTCAGCCAGAGGCTTCTCCAACTGCAGTGCAAGCGATGTTACGCTAAGAGCTGAAGTTTGTGGTTCATTCCATGTAGAACTACCACAAAGCAGAGCGGCCGTTGATTGCTTTCTGATATTTTTTAGTCCTGTCGTGCTGATCACGATCTTCACTCCCCTCATCAACGCCCACCATGATACTTCGTCCTCCTCGGCGGCGACAAGTAGAATATTCCCCGGTGATGGGTCTGTAGCAAAAGATGACAGACTTATTAGGACTGTAGCGTAGTAGAGGGCCTGCGAATGGTCGTCATTAACCTGGGCGAGCATGGCCGCCACTTCTGGAAATGCCGCCGCTGCATAGTCTTCTGCCAGACGATGATAGTAACCCGCTTGATCGGGGCGTAGTCGGGTGAGGTGTCGGGCGGTAATTGATAGGACCATTCGCATAACGCATTCGTACTTGAAGCCGAGTGGTGGAATCACATCCCTAAAGATTTGGGGGTCTCCTAGGGTTATCGACGTGTGACACATGTAGTGGTGTAGGAGTTCGAGGCTCTGGATATCGAGAATACAGGCATTACGCAAAAGGGGATCGATGTGACTAGAGGGTGTCTGGCCATAGTCTGATTCCATATCAGAGGCCGTCGGAGTAGGTATGTCTGTGGCGGGCTTCCTTTCTTCGTTTTGTCGAACTCGTTTTCCTTGACGCTCGTCGTCCCCTAGGGACGTGGAAGTCTGCTCCTCTGTGGATGCAGATAGATAGTCGCATTTCATTGAAAATCTCACGCAGTTGGTGCACTGGGGGTGAATCTCATCGCACTGTTAAGCAAGAATGTTAGTTGAGCAGCTCGATGAACAAGTAATAGCCAAGGGCATATTTTCCGGGCGACGTTGATCTGATGGATGTAACTTAGCCAACCTTGACTTTGCGTCTTTTGCAATTATGACAACCATTTCTAGACTTTTTGTGCGATCTTCTCTTATTTTTGCGACACGACCCGCAGCAACAGCCTCCGGACCGGGTGGTCGTCGAGGAGGAACCCAAGCAAATGTCGATGCCTTCGCCTGCCATAGCCACGGCAGATGTTTCAATTCTTTTATGACGGTTCACTCTCCCGAGCGACAGTGCATAGATAATAGCACAGATATTTCGAGGCTATCCAGGGTCAGGGCACTTTTCTGTCGCGTTGCTGAAGCCGGAGACATTGCTCAGAAGTCGGCGCGACTCCCATGCTGTGGGCGTGCTGTGTCTTCGAAAAGGTGTAAGCTCGGTCTCGCGTTCCGACGACGGTATTTAGTTCCGTCACTAAAAAGCATATAGCAGAGATGGGCAGAACAACTAAGCTTTATTGTGGTTGAGAGAAAACAAGCCTTTAACCAGTTCGTCGTATCGAATACGAAAATTCTCCGGCGAGCGTCGATCATTGGATGACCTGTCAGAGGCCTCGGGATTCGTCACCGTCTTCTCCACTCACGCAGAGTCAATACCAAAGAAACACGCACGGGGCTGGTCTGAGTTGTTCGAGGACATTATCGCACGAGCGTCGAAGCCACAGGGGATTCTTCGAAAGTTCTGAAGCCATGTGAATGATTCAGGCTGCATTGACATTTGCCCCAGGTTCTATTGGGGGCTTTCTGGGCACAGACAGAAGCCACCCTTGAATTCTTGATGACGCTTGAGATAGTGGACGGCGCCTCTATTGTTGAGCCGCCGATGACCCCAACGGCTCGAAGTATGTTCGGCTTCCCTCGTGTTCTACAGCCAGTCCGATGGAGCTCACAAAAATCTGCTTCGTATAATTGCACTTGTCTGGAAAAGTTGGCGCCTGAAGTACGTGTAGTGAGCTGACAGGTAATGCAGTTGGCAAGGCGATCAACGCTAAACAGCGTGGACCGAGTGGCTGAGATTAACTCAACGTTATCTCCATTATCCCATAGGCCTGGGGAACTACTGAAGTACATTCGAAAAGACAACTGATCCTCCTCATTTCTCACTTGACACGAATTGTAGCTCTGTTGAGTCACAGTGCCTCATTCCCCTGGACATTATACTCTTGGCAGGTTGCAAGAATCCTTTGTCTGATTCGGACTTTCAGTGCTTGTCGAAACATTGACATTTATTTGATCTTTTGTTCATTGAGGCTTGTTTATCTCTTTCCGAGGTATGGCTTTCTCGTGACACTTTTGTTCAAGCCAAGACGTTATCAAGAGCATCGCCTGCCTGCCACCTCCGGATGTTATCCGCCTGTTGCTCATACCACGCGTTTAAGGTACCCTCTTCGACATAACCCATGTGAGGTGTCAGGAGCACCCTACTGCGACCATCACGGCCCCATTCAGTCGACCGCCACTCACTGTCTACAGGCAACGGCTCGAGGTTGAACACGTCCAAGGCACAGCCCCTGATGCCGCCCTTCTTCAAGACGTCTAGAAGATCCTTCTCGACTACAAGGGGGCCGCGAGAGGTGTTGATAAACAACGCCGACTTCTTCATCCTGGAGAGGTCATCCGCATTGATGAGTCCCCTCGATCGGTCTGACAGTACAATGTGAACGCTGAGAACATCAGCAGTGCTGAACAGCTCTTCCCGGCTGACAGCCTTGAAAGTGCCCACCGGCAAGCCCTCAGCCTTGGCCTTCTCATCTGCAGCTTCTTGTGTCAAATTCGTGCTCCATGCAATGACGTTCATCCCAAATGCTACATGCATGATCTTTGCCGTCGAGACGCCGAGACGGCCCAGTCCAACGACACCAAATGTCTTGCCTGTCACGCCCATGGCAACGTCCGTCTGCCACAAGCCAGATTTGACAGCGAGGTCATCAGCGGCGATGTTCCGTGCCAACGAGAGGATCAGGGTCACGCAGTGCTGAGTTGTGCTATTCGTGCCGGTCTGATTGACTGTCGCCTTGTCAACAGTGCCAGCGATGGGGATGCCGCGATCTTTGAAGGCTGGGAGGTCGAGACCCTTGTTACGCAGGCCCGTGGAGAGAAGAAGCTTGAGGTTTGGCAATCTTCCAATGAGTTCCTTGGGAAACGGAGTGCGTTCTCTCATGGTACCTTGACATTCGTGTTAGCCTGGATTATACACTCATGAAGACATCGGAGTTGCTGCCATTCTATGGAAGGGAATCGGTCATAATTACAGAGAACATCGAAAGGCTCCAGCCTCGAGACCAAAGCATCCTTGGCGTATTCAGGGGTCTCGGGGTGATTGTAGGGCAGCAGGGTGTCCTTGAAAGTGGTGACATTGAACAACGATTTATCCAGCTTGCTGAAGTGGGGCTCCGAGAGGCCCTGGTAGTCGTCCAAGACGGCGATCTTGAGTTGCGTAACCTGAACCATGGTTGCTAGGTATCTAGATGAGGTAGGATAACTAGCGAGAGTGTAAAGGCGTTGTCCGGGATGCGGGGATCCACGGCGTGCGTACCACGAGGTTGACCGGCTGAGAGGGGTCGTCAAAGTACTGATGCGGATTGGAGAGCGATACAGCCTCATGCAGAACTTTGAGAGGCGCAGTATCGACTATGGGAAAGAAAATAGCGAGCTGGCGTTCCAATTTCACGAGGAAAATTGGTGATCTCAAGGTGTTTAGGGCGACGGTGACTCAATTCGGCATCTCCAAGTCGGCTTGAGGATCTTGGCGGGGCGTATGTATTGACAGTCGGCGACTTGGAGGTGAGCGTGCATATGCAGCCTCACTCGACAGGATCAGATAATGGAAAGGAAACTTCCGAATGGAGGTAAGCCTTGCTACAGCGTGGTTGGACGAGACGTTGTTTTCTCACGACACTATCTGCTCATGCCACGAATAGTTCTCAAATCACTCGAAGAGCATCTAATACCCCGGTGGAGGGGTAAAACATTAGCCACCCAAAAGGCGTTTTCGTGGGGTTGGATGAGGGGAAAAGGCCGATCCGGTACCGAAAACCCGAGTTTGTGTTCTTCGGTTGTATTAAGCTGTAGAGATTACAAAGCCTCCATCGACAAGACTGGAAACAGTCACCTGAATGATAATGGCCTTCCCATCTACATACAACAATGCTCGCATTCATTCAACCGCCACGAGTGCTCCTTTCTGACGGTCAATCTGTCAAGACTCAAGCCTCAGTAATTCGGCGGGTCGGGACATATCGGCATTCAGGCCGGGATTTCACAACTAACAAATTATCTAATCAAGTCTAGTCATAGTCTTTGGTAAGACACCTGCTATCTCATAACCTGTCGTGCTTACGTATGTATTCTCTGTCTCTCTCACGGTTCACCCACGTTCCTGGCCCCCAATCTCTCCAGGGTGGTGGCCAGACCACTCGGTGCCCTCTGAAGACTCTCCATCGCGCTCACTAGTCATGGGCCACCCATGAGGGCCAACCTGGAGATGGGATGGAGATTGCCCGGAGGTATGTGGAGTTGACGTTTCTTTGCCCAAACAACGGCGCCTAGCTAACCTTGCGTCCCCAAGTCCCTGACCGCTCCGTTCTGGAGACAGTGAACTGAAGTTTGAACTTCGGAGACTCAAGAGGGTCTCTTCACGTTGTTTCTCGGACCATTGCGAATGACGCCATCGACTAGCGTCCCACCAGAGGAAAATATTTGCTAACAGAATTTGACAGCTTCACCAACAAAGGTAGGAGGATGGCGAACGCCGGGCATTCAAACGGAGGTCGGAGGGGAATGCCTATTCTTGCACGACGGTGACAATGCTGAGGCTCTCATTTACTACAGACTGCTAATGTCCGTCTTCATCCCGTCCCGCTATTCGCTTCTGTATTACTGGCACGCGGGCCGCGGCTGGCGTGTCTGGATTTGAATACCAAGAAATGGGAACACTTCAGAAGTTCCTCGCCAAGCAACCAAAAGCATCCATCGACGCGGACCAAGTCGGTTGATCGGTTGATTGCCGCCGAGTCGGTCCAACACAACTGACAAATGATGCCTCTCTGGTAGGTTGGTTTGCGGGTGGCCAGGAACTGCATCCTCTCACCTGATTCTGGAATCTGGATTTCTTGTTACAGCTAATGATGAGATTTGCCTCCCTTCTGATGAATCGTAAATTCGACCACACAAATTGTAAGAGACAATCACCAGAGAACCTGGTTGTGGCTACAATCAAAGATACATCAAGATTGACCGCGGACTATGAGGGGGACATTTAGCGTAGGGTCTCGATCGCCGCGCTCTTCGCTGATCGCTCGTACAAATGTAACGTGATAGCGACAACAAGCTTTGCCAGCCCTCTCGGCCATTCTCTTCGTGTGTCTCTCTCTCCAGTCTCGGCTTTGCTCGGGGGCGGTGCCGTCTGTTCTTGGGGCCTGAAGGCTGCTGCGCCAGCGCGCCCATCCCGTCGCGGCGTTGCCTTGACTCAACGCTCTCACTGTGCCATGAAGAGCCATGGCGTCTGCAAGCAAATGTCAAGCATTTGCCGTTGCGAGCCTCTGCTAGCCTTCAAGTCTCCTTCTAGCTAGGCAAAAGCTCGGCGAGGCTGGGCATTTACGCGACGTCCAAAACAGACATTCCGATAAAGCTCCCCGCCGTGCCGTCCTCGAGTCTTACTGCGAAGGGACATGGCTCGCACGTTATGAGAGACTGGCACTCTTGGGGCATGCGGAGAGGTTCCAGGGTCTATTAGCGCTCGTAAATCCGTTCAAGCCCCCCCGGAGGCCACCTGCGTAGTGCTAACCAGAGGACTTATCCTCGCATTTTCACCCGTCCGACCCGTCGCCTACGACTCCATTGCCGTGCAGGCGTTTGTCCCAATGAAAGATACCTCTCCTACACCCCCTGGTTTTTGTGGCTTGCGATTAATCTTGGATTTCTATGTTGCCTCGCGGAACTCGATACTTAGGTATCTGAGCTCGACGGCGCGAACGACATGAGGCAATGAGCCTACCGAGGTTTGAAGCAAGAGGTTCACTACCAGCAGAATGAATAGAGTCTACCTGAATGTGCCCATGAAAACTTATGAGGACTATCGGTTTCTCAGTCAAGCCTACCACACCGTTATCAAAACACAACTGCAATGTGATTCCTATTCGTACTAGTGTTATGATATTGGCGACTCTCGGGCTTCGTCCCGCTCTGAACTCAATGTGCTATAATCAACATTTAGTGGCCAAGAAGAGTGAAGTCAGTTATCATGATCGTGTAAGAGTCTCGCGAGCTTCCATTCGTTGTTCTTCTTATCGGAAGTTCGGCAAGCCGTGGGTTGGCTGAAGCCTGAAGGGTTCGCGAGAGGGCTGGTTCGTGGGACATTGCCGTGCTGATTGTATGCGACATCCCGCGTCGCACATGCTGTGAGTGGTGCGCCCATCTCTACTCAGGCCACTGATAATCTGGCAACCCACACCATCTGGGGGAGACCTGGGGTCGCCCGACCTCTCTGACTTCAGGTTCCCATCGTGTCGGGGTCTGTCTGGTCTGTGCAGTGGTTGCCCCCATCAAGTGCAAAAAGTAGACACGCGACACCGAGACCACTGCCCGTCACCTAGTTGCTGTGTGCTGAGCCTGATGCACGCGGGCTTTGCTCCATTGTTTCGAGGGGTTCAACAAACAGTGTATGAGTACTCCGTATTCGTAGACGAACTTTTGAAGAGATGCCTCGGCGGCGCTACCCGCCAATACTAGCAACCAAAGCCAAGAAGACAAGCAATGAGGCGAAGCTTGGAGCATGCTTGCAACCGAGTCTTGGCTTTTGGACGAAAACGAGGGAGACGGAGACGGAGACGGGGGCACTTTTGAAGAGACCAACTCGCTAGGACATGAAGCCAAGACCGTATATTCCATTGCCCGTTGTCTGGGCGGTCGTGATGGTAATACCACCTTTCCTTTTGGTCTCTTGAACCCCATATAATCCTGTGGGCACATGTCAAGTGTCATCTCTGGAGTAGGAAGTCGTGCCCATTGCCATTGCCCAAGAGTCTGGCACCGTTGACTAAAAGAAAAGCCTTTCGGGCATTGGTGTGTCTGGGCGGGCTTCCGCTCCCACATTCCCATATTCCCCCAAACTTCCCAATTCCCACCGACGCCAGTCCTTCAAGTCTGCACAATTTCGGCGGTATCCAGTGGATCGCAAGCAGTCCGATACGAATCTCCCGTCCGACTGGTCCATCTCAAGAGCCAGAAGCTGATCCATCATCCAAAAGGACCTTTCGATGGGGCCGTTCCAAGCACTGCAGACAAAAATCCCCCGGGGTGTCTGGCTGAACCGGGTATAGCCTCGCTCCGGAACCAACCAAACAGGGGAGGACGTGGGCGTCGCGACATTAAGCTCATGGGCCACTGCTACGGCTCTTATCGTTTGGGAAGGTCGCCGGGGGACTAGTGCCACGGCAGAGAGCTGCAACTAAAGTGTTTGACCGGACCATTCCATGCGGTCCATCTGTCAGCAACCAGCTATGCTAGGAACGCGTACGTAGATTGTGGGTAGCACGACGCGGCTTTGGCTGAAGGAGTTGAAGTGAAGAAAGAGATGAAGGAGGTACCGCATGTTCAGCTGAATAGTAAGTTAGTAGCATCAAACTGCATGGGAGAGTGAACGATATCGTCTTCTGCTGTAGAGAAAGAGAGTCATGATGTGCACATGCGGCAATCCTCGGCCTTTGCCCTCGTTCGCAAACTCAATTGTCCATTCAACCCCTCTCCAGCCCTAAGCCAAGACCGTTTACACCCATTCAACCACTACGGTGGCCTCGGTAGCGACATCACCTTCCCTTTCCCGCGCCGTGTATGAGTCTTGGCGGTGCGTATCATGAAGGGGGCGGCGATGATTTGAGATGCGCCTTCGCATCATCGACATCCCCCCGGAAGTACACCAATCGACTAGTGATCCGTTCATTGGTAGCAACTACTGTGTTAGCAGATGCAGTAGAGTTGAATAATGCGATTCGTCGCATACTAAAAAAGGCCCCTAATCAACGGCAATCCTTCGTGTGGCGCATCAACGAATCAAGACCTCGGTGTGGCACTCGGCTATCACCAGGCCACCCGCCCCCTATGCTCTCCCTTCCCGTCCATCGTGCAGGACGGCGCCAGGCATGCCCAGGACCAACTTTGTTCTCGAAGCCGCGCCAGAAGCCAAGTCGCAGCTAGGTATGCGGCAGGCTCACGCTGGCGCTCTCCCGTGAGCCGAAGTGAACGCCAAAACACGTCTGTTCATCGAAGTTACACCACCACACCAACACTGGCAACACAGAGCCAACGAGCAATTTTTTCGTGCCAACACTGATAGAGAAGTCAGGCCCGGGAGACGCGCCAATGAAGATGCTCGATGAGATGGGGTGGCGGCGATGCCAAGGTCGATCAACGTTACCGCCGAGCCCCTTGGCTGTCGCATTTCACCGTCCAAGAGACTCAAGCTCTCACCACTTTGTCGCCCTGCTGGCTGACTTTTCCCGAGTCTGGTAGGTAGGCAGATTCTGCAACCTGCTGATATCAGATAGAGCCGGCCGAGTTCAGCTGTTTGCCCGGGTTTCACGAGTCGCGAATCAGATGCATTCCCTCACCAGAGTGTGTGTCTAACAAGGCCAACTCAGTCTCGCTGTCTCTCACTCTGTTTCTCAACTCTGGTGTTAACCCCAGACCGACATCAGCTACGCCGCCGCCTATCTGCTACCCTCTCATCCTCGACCTGCCTAATCGGGCCATTGGTCCTCGAGCCCATCACGGTCCATCATATCCATCGGGGTCCATCGTCTACCTCTCGTTGGAGCTGCCCACCACCCACCACTACTATCTGTCTCGGTCCAGCCTGGCGTGGATTCCGTGGACTCTCACCTGTGGCATCGTTCTGTTGCAACAGACCCCTTCAACTCTTCCCTGCGACCTGCATCCTGCGCGCGCTGGCCGCCTGTCTCCGATCCTGACCCCCCCTGCACCGTCCCAAACGTCCGACCTCGACCCCGTCGTCCCCGACAGTATTCTCTTGGTGGTGCGGTACTCCGCGTTACTCTGTTCTTTGCAACATGGCTAAGTAGAGAAAGAGGTAGCTAGTATGGTATCCTCTCGTCTTCTGTCCCGTGGCGACGGTTCTGGGCGAGATGGACGGTCCCCTCCCTCCCTTCTTGACGGCTCCGTCGACGCCCACGCACGAACCTTGGACCCAGGAACCTTGTTGACATCGAGGCAAACCTTACCTCCTCCACGATTGGCCCGTCCCATGCCATCCCATGCCACCACCGTCTTCCCTCCGTGCTGGGCATGAGTCCATGTCCATGTCATCCAACCCCCGTCCTTGTCCCCCCACCTCCAGGCGCTAGACTCCTAGAGTATCTTGTCCATGTCCCTGTATCTGCGAAGACCTACCGGCTGCCGAATGCAGCTTTGATGCGACCTCCTCCTGTCGCGACCGGGAAATATAAATCATCTCTCATGAGACGCTCCCTCACTCATGGCCCTCCGCTTCCCTCTCCTCTCGCGATCAGCAGCCCTTCATCCACGGCCAACAGCTCAGGTCCAAGTTTGACCCACCTGTCAATTTGCTGTCAGAGACTCGTTAACTCGTGTCTTTCGCTATCATCACTCGCGGAGCGTCTTGTACCAAACCTCTGGTTCCTCACCCCGCCCCAGAAACTTTCCTCCAACTCAAGCCATGAGTAACGCTGGAGGCCTTCAGGACGATGTCCTGGCCAAGGCCCACGTTCCCCAGGCCACTGTGCAGGGCACCTCGAAGGAGACTCGCGGCTCATTCGACGTGACCGCCGCCGCCGCCCCTCCTCTCGAAGACAACTACTACGACTCCAAGTCCGACGATGACTACGAGGATAAGCCCACCGAGGAGGAGTTGAACACGCTTCGCCGTGTCTCGGGACCCATTCACTGGGGTATCTACACCATCGCCTTCGCCGAGCTTTGCGAGCGTTTCTCGTACTACGGTTCCTCCGTCTTGTACACCAACTTCGTCATGCGCCCCCTTCCTCCGGGTTCGACGACCGGCGCCACTTACGGCGCTGATATCCCCGCCGGTGCCTTGGGCATGGGTCAGAGAGCCTCTCAGGGTGTGTCTCTGGTGAACCAGTTCTGGGCTTACCTCGTTCCCCTCTTTGGGTATGTTGCTTCATGTGAATAATCGCCGAGAACACAGACTGACTAGTATTCCAGTGGTTGGTTGGCTGATTCCAAGTTGGGCCGTTACAAGGTCATTCACATCGCCATCGTCGTCTCCACCGTCGCTCACATTATCCTGACTGTCGCCGCCGCTCCCTCCGTCATCTCCAAGGGCAAGGTCGCTTTTGCCCCCTTCTTCCTCGGTCTGTTCACTCTTTGCTGCGGTACTGGTCTGTTCAAGGCCAACATCTCTCCCCTGCTCGCCGAGCAGAATAAGGACACCCGCATGCGCGTTGAGACACGCGGCGGCGAGCGCGTCATTGTCGACCCTTCCGTCACCAACACCCGTATCTTCCTGTGGTTCTACTTCGCCATCAACTGCGGTGCCGTCAGCGGTCAGATCTCCATGGTCTTCGTTGAGAAATACCACAGCTTCTGGCTGGCCTTCCTCCTCCCTACCATCCTCTTCCTGATCTGCCCTGTTGTCCTCTGGTCCAACAAGAAGAAGTACCACCTCACTCCCCCTACTGGTTCCGTTCTCGAGAAGTTCTTCCGCATGTCCAACTTTGCTGCGAAGCGCTCTGGAGGCATCACCAAGCTGAATTGGGAGAACGCGAAGCCCAGCAACGTCCCCGTTGCTGAGCGCCCTGGCTGGTTGACCTACGATGACGCCTGGGTTGATGAAGTCCGCCGTGGTCTCAAGGCCTGCAAGGTCTTCCTCTTCCTGCCCATCTTCTTCCTCGCCTACAACCAAATGACCAACAACTTGACTTCCCAGGCCGGTTCCATGGTCCTGAACGGTGCTCCCAACGACGTCATTCAGAACCTGAATCCCCTCTCTATCATTATCATGATTCCCATTCTGGATCACGTTGTCTACCCTGGTTTCCGCAAGATGGGTTTCAACTTCACTCCCATTAAGCGTATGACCACCGGTTTCTTCTTCGCTACCGCCGCCATGGTTGCCGCTACCGTCATGCAGCACTACATCTACCAGATGTCCCCTTGCGGTGACCTGGCCACCATCTGCGAGGAGGGCCCGGCTTCCATCAACGTCTGGGCTCAGTGTCTCCCCTACGTCTTTGTCGGTCTTGCTGAGATCTTCACCAACGTCACCTCCTACGAGTATGCCTTCTCCAAGGCCCCCGAGAACATGAAGTCTCTCGTCATGTCCGTCAACTTGGCCATGAGTGCTGTCTCTGCCGCCATTGGCCAGGCCTGGACTCCCCTGTCCGAGGATCCCCTTCTCGTCTGGAACTACGCCTCCGTCGCCATCATCGCCTTCCTCGGCGGTGTCGCTTTCTGGTTCTGCTTCAAGCACCTTGACGGCGAGGAGGACGAGCTCAACCAGCTCAAGAAGACCAAGTTCCTTGGCTCCAACCAGCCTACTGCCGCGGCTCAGGACGACCAGGTCGCTCAGGCCCAAGTTCTTGAGAAGGTTTAAACAACTGATACCCAGAAATGTCCATGCTCTGCTTCTTGTGGACGAGCGTGTGTTACCTCATTTGGTTGTATGATTTCCCGCGTCAAATGATTCCCCGGCAGTTGGTCTTGCGGACTAGCTGTCAATACTCCTAGTTAGACAAGTGCACGATAATGCACATAATGAAGATACCTATTCCCCACGCATCAGTCTTGCAATAGTCACAATGTGAAGGAGCCTAATAGAATGACTCCAAGCGCCAATTGTCTGCTGTTGAGGGTCGTGTGAATTATGTAGTCGGCAATATAAAGTACCTTTTCTTTCTGTTTTTATCCAGTCTAAGCTAATTCTATTCTAAACATGGCCCGACACAGCACACAACCACGAATGTGTATTCAGCGTACCTTCAGAGCTTTCCGTCAAACTGGTATCGACTAGCGCCACTTCAAGCCGGATGATGTCTTCGTCCTCCTATTAAGTGTGAAAATGAGACTAACACAGGTGATGTTCGACCATCTCCCAGTTTCCAGTGTGCGTATTCAACGCCATAGAGATCGTATGCCGATATAGTGATGACTTCCATAGCATGAAGCTGAGCGTACCAATGACTGGCCAACGTAACTTTGAGCACCCTCGTAATAGAATTGAGGCAAGCTGTGAGCGTGTGTGCGTTGACCTTCTTAAACGGATACCGGTAATATGCAGCTGCGAGTATTACATGTGTCATCTGGTAGTCGTTCAGATCTTCGTCATGCGGAACATCGCAGTCCTGCTTCGCGGTCATAATCCAGCGCTTAAATCTAATCAAGTGTGCGTGGGTTAAAGTCTGGGCCTGGAAACTTCCAAGCAGTAATAGCCTGCCATGTCTCAATGGGAGGATTCGAACACCCATTATGTTGAGATGTGTTGGATTAGCACGCTGCAAACTGACCTCTGACGAGAATCTATTCTCAGGCACACCAGAGAGTTTGGATCTTGGGCACAAGCTCAGAGGGCGTGATCCAAAAAGCTTCGTGTAAAACATCAGACCGAGGAGGCAGTCCAGCTAGGACAAGCTTTACCCTTAGGGCGAAAGGCTAGTAACGGCGGCAAAACTTTACTAGGCAAGATAATAAGTCGTCGCAATTGTCCTCCAACTTCTGTTTTCTCATAGGATCCTGCATAATTCCCAGGCCTTCTAGGTTGGCTCGACGATGATGACGCGCGGGTAATGTCACTTCTTGATAGACTGGAATTTAAGGATCGTTGTTTCTGGTCGTTTACATTATGACAAAAGAAAAGGGAGCTATTACGCCTGTACTTTTGGGTGGTAGCCCGGGATATCTCGATGTTACTTCAACTTAAGAAATCGAACGCTGCCCCTGAACTCCAGCTTTTGTCCAACATTGAGTCATCATACAAATCTCTTCTCAGGCTATGGCTCCCTTGCTGAGGGGCTTTTCTCCGGTCCTGTAATCAGTCGAAGACCGAGAATCATCCCCGACGCTGGTATTTGACTCGTACGTCAAGTTGACGTTGGTTGTGCGGACAATGCCATTGTATGTCATGATTTCTTCCTCGGACCCAGAAGGTGACGTGCTTCGGATCTCTGTGTGATGTTGCGAGCGCGTCATACGCATGTCTTTAAGCGTGATGTTATCGCCTTCTCGGACCGTATTACGAGGGCGAGAGGAGTTGCCGTAGTACTTGAGCCCACTGCTGCCGGTCTTGCCAGAGCTGATGGCACCGAAGAGCTTCGGCCACCACTTGCGGAACATGGGACGCAGAGCCGGGGCTGACGCGGAGACGATGGCGAGATTCACTTCGACCGTGTTGTAGACGACGCCGATATCGTAGAAGGGGTCTTTGTTGGGATCCGGGGGCACGTAGAAGAGCTTGTAGATGGCTACGAGACGGATGATAGCCACGACGGTGACGCTAGCAGAGGACTTATTAGCTTGGGACAGGATTTTCGAGACCATGAATGTTAAACTTACACTGCACCAACTAAGAAGACGCAAATAACGGCAATCTTCGCGCCCATTGGCATCTTTAAGCCCAGGAAGATCCAGAACGGTAACAAAAGGACGAGTACATCCATCAAGACGTTGAGACAAGAGATCGACACGTGAAAAGAGTTGTCGACACATCGGGCAGAAGCTCGTACGAGAGGATCCCAGTTAGCCTCGATCGGTAGGCACTGAAGGAGAGCGACGAGGAAGATTGCCGTGGCCATGGCAGCATTGGCGATGTTCAAGCCGTGGATGGTCCATCTAACGCCGGGTTTCTGCCCTCCAAGACGCAGAAGGAAGACCAAAATTGAGGCTCTGACGAAGGCCAAAACAGGGTTGTAGAACATTTGTGCCATGAAGAACCACCACATGGCGGGTGACGAGTTGAAGGGCTGGGGAACATCAACCGCGTGGTATCCAAAGTACATGAGCTTGATATCTAGGTAGAGTTTAGTACACAAACGAGGCAAAGCGAAGGCATGGCGAAGCACTTACACATATAGAATGGCGGCGTCATACACACTGCGCATAGCTGAAAACTTTGTTAGCCAACAAGATCCTTCCCGCTGTTGCCTTTCATTCGTTCGGGTTTTGCCTACCACTGCCATGCCGCATAACCAGTCATCTTGTAGGTTTCCCTCTTACAGGGGAATTAGTTCGAACCGTGGGTTGACGAAGAGATTAATTTAACTATATAAATTTCTGCATAAGTATAAAAAGGAGGTTCTAACCACAGGTTAGGCTAGCTACGATAATCCTAAATAGGGCCCCTAATTAGCCCCTACGTAATTGACTATATATTATAGTTAAATTAGATTTTTAATTTAATACTAACTTTCTCTTTTTTTTATTAATTTAATTATTATAATTAGAAATATAATTTAACCTTAGGCCCGTTTACTAAGCCGTCTCTTTTTCCCCTTTTTCTTTATTTTTTTTATATAACTTATTTTTTTATTTATATATTAACTTTTCTATTACTTATAAATTATTCTAACCCCTTATTAAGTACTACTTTTATAAAAACGTTAACGAGGTTATTATTATTATTAATTTAATAAATCTCGAGGATCTTATACTTTTTATATAATTACCTAAGGGCTATAATATCGATTATAAACCTCTTTTTTTTTTATAGTTCTTAATTTAATAAAATATTTATATAGTAAGTAAGAATCTATATAAACGACTATTAAGATTAGTAAAAAGCTAAGTTAATTAGTAATTCTTTTTAGTATTATTAAAATTACGTAAGCGAGATTAATACTATTAATTATACTATAAATTTCTAATACTAATATACTTCTCGTTACTTACTTATTTTTAGTTAATAAGTAGTAGATTATATTACTATATATTATAAATTCGCTCTTACTTATACTCTCGTTAATAAGAATAATAATATACCTTAATTATAAAATAAGGTCCTTATTATTTATAAATAAGCTATTTATAAATACGTAGAGCTTACTAGCCGCGAGGTTAATTAAGTAATAAACGAGACCTTAATCGAGATTTAAGTACTACTATTTAAATTACTTATTAAGTATTTTAACGTCTTATTTATTTAGTTCTATAGTTTATACTACTCTAGCGTAGTTAAAAGTCGCCTTAGGCTAGTATATACTTATAATATATACCTCTTATATAAGCTTAGCTTTATATCGCTTTTTAATATTAATTATATTCGGATCGACGAGGCTAATTTTCTTATTTTACCCCTTTTATTAAAAAACAACGGTTTCCCCCTCGATTATAAAAATCCCGTTATTAAATACTAAAGAGGTGTTCGTTATAAGGACCTCTTTTAGTTTCGCTATAAAGCCCGCTTTTTAAAGCTCCTTATTCTCCTTTTTTATAAAATTAATATTAAATAAGCTTAATATATTATCAGTTTATATTTTAATAATTTTAAATTAGTTACTTACGTACTTAGAGACTAATAAGCACGGGTCGTATATAAATATAATTATTAATAATTAATTAATATAAAAATCGTAATATATAGCTTACTAATAAGTACCCGATTTTATAAGCTTATATAGTAGTTTAAGTACTTTAATAATCGTACTTTCTAAGTACTTACTAGCTATTTCCTTTAGTAAATAGGCTAGGATTTTCTTTATAAGCCCTATAACCGATTAGGTATATACCTAGGTAATATTACGGCTCTAAATCTTATATCCCTTCTTTTATAGCAATACTATTAGTATTATTATTAATTATTAATTATAGCGCTATATTATAAGTAATTATATAAGTAGCGTCGCCTTCTCGACGTTACCGTACCCCTAAATTACGTATTTAAACTTCTCGTACGGTTAGGGTATTCCTTTCTCTTTAATCTTACGAACTATTTATAATTTAAAAATATAAATATTTATATACTTCTCTAGGTCGTAGAGAATAAATCGATAGACCCCTCGATCGTAAAGAGTGTTTATTTTAATTAGATCTAATTCCTTATATAGCTTTCTAATAATTATAATTACGCCTTCCTTACGTAGTTTAACTACTAGCTCGAAATTAGCTTTTTTTTTTTATTATATAAAAAGTATTAATTACCTCGTTACTAGTAATAAATTACTACGTTAGTACTTACTATCGTGGTTTTTTATAACGTCTCGCTAGTAGTATTAGTACCCTTTTAATAATTTCTTCTTCTTTATCGTTTATTAGTACTACTACGACGATTTTATTAAAAATAATTTCCTATACCTTTACTACGGGTTATATAGTTTCCCCTAGCTCTTCTTCTTTTTATAAATTAGAAATTACCTTACTAAGATCTATATAATATAGTTTTATTACCGTAATTAATACTTCGAGGGGTTAGTTACGATCCCTTACGACTACGTAAGATCGTTTATTAATAAAAATTAATTTATATAACCTAGCTTATTATTAAATAATTTCGTACTATATTTATATATCCGAATTTAGTATTATATCTAAATTACCCCCTATATCGGGCTTATTACGTATAGTAATTACTTTATTAACTTACTTTTTTACGCTTATCTTACGTAATACCCGTATTACTTTTTTAATTACTTAGGCTCGTTAGTTTATATTTAATAATAATAGCAAAGCTAAGGTCGTTCTTAAATATATTCTAAATATAAAAAGCGTTAGTATAAGCCTATTAGGCCCTATAATATTATTATAGTATTTAAGTACTATTTAGAAGTATTTATCGTTAGTAAAATCTAGATTTTCTTTTTTAATAATTCTAAATACTCTTTTTAATTACTAATATACCCTTTTTACCTTTTTAATACTATAGTACGCTTTAATGGGCACAACTTTTAGCTATATCCCATAGGCCGTCGTATTCTTTCTAAATTCTATTAACTTAAAGCTAGTACTAGCGTCAGTTCTAATACTATTTAGCGGACCTTAGTATATATTAATCTAGCTTTTTTATAGAGCTATTTATACTATTTTTATTTATAAATCCTAAAGAAATTACCTTATTTAAAAAAATATAGCTTTATTAATTATATATAAGACTAGCTAATTATTTAAATAAAAAATATTAATAATAATTTCCTAATTAAAGTTAAGCTTATTACGTAATTTAAATTTAAACTTACGTAGGCTCTGCGTATTTATTTAGTATTAGTAATATACTTTTATTAACTACTCTAGCGCCCCTATTTTAATATCGTTATTACTTAATCGCTTTAAGAAGTTATATAACCTCGTAACCGATAGGTAGCTAAATTTTTAGTATAATTATTTAAGCTTATTTTCTATTAAGTAATTAATTAATTTTATATCGTTAGTAAGCCTTATAAACGCGTACCCCTATTATCGTTCGACTATTTCGAAGTACTTATTACTAGAGATTCTATTCTTTATATTATCGAATATAATGCCCAATCGATCTATATTTTTTAAATATAATAAAAATAGTGTATTAATAGGTAAAATATAAAAGGTTATCGTTCCGAAGTACGTCTCGATTTTTACTATACCTAGGGTAACGATTTCCTCGCCTAGGCCAAAGCTAATTCTTATAATACCCGCTATTAACGTATTAAGCATTATTAATACGATTTTCTATAGTACTTAGAATTACCCTTTTCTTCTTATTAACTATTATAATACCTTAGTATTTAAAATAATCTTTTAAAAAGTTTTTAAACTATACCTTTTATTTATATAGAATACTTAGATAAGCTTAGCGTTTAAGTAATTTAAGTAGTATAAAAAGGACCCCCCTAGTTACTATTATAATTACTTAGTACCTAATTTTTCTTTAGGTATTAAAAGAGGTAAATTTAGTATTATTAAATTCGGCGGGCCGGATTATAATTTACCCCCTTTACCCCTTTCTATACCCGTTATTTAAGGGACTTTCCCTTACTATTTATAAATAAAAGCCTACTTATTAAGAACTTTTATTACCTTTTACTCGTTTATTTTTATATATCCTCCGGAAGCTAACGGGGTAAAAAAAAAGTAATTAATATTATTAATTTCGTTATAATCTAATTTGTTAGTATAGAGTATAAGGTCTTCTTTATTTTTTAAGTTTCTTAGCGGATACTTTAGGCCGTTAATTTAGTTACTTATACTAGGTTCTATACCCCCGGATATACTTTTATATATTACAAGGAATTAGTTAAATCGATTAGGGCTAGTTTTACTTTTTATTACCCTCGACTTTCAATATTATTTATATAATTTAGTACGTTCTTCTTTAGAATAATTACTTAATTAATATTTATTCTTTTTATAAATAAAACACTACTTCTTTTGTTACCCTACTCACGAGTTAAATCTCTATTTATTTAATAAATCTAAGCCTCCTTATTAATAATTATTATACCTAGCTTCTTTCCCTTTTTTATTATATATTTAATTAACTTAGTACTATTAATAAGGGCTATTATATACTTAGAGGTAGGTTTAGTGCGGTATTTTTATTTTAATATTAAAGCTAGATCTTAGCCTCGAGTAGAGCGTCTCGTAATTTTTAAGTACTTAGTATAAGGTTATTTTTATTTTTAATATGTATTAAACTATAGTATAAAAATATCCGACTTTTTACTTATTTATTCTCTTATTTAGCTAGGTTTTTATTAGTTTATTAATTCGATTAATAAGCTCTTTAAGGATTTTTACTCGTAATTTACCCTTTATTATCCTAGTTATAAATACGGAAAAAATTACTTATAACTCGGATAGGAGCTCTAGATTCTTATTATAGGTCTCAAAGCGGCTTTGGATTACGTTAATAATACTAAAAAAGTCGTTTCGATCGAGATTACGTACCGCCTCGTAATAATAATTAGAGGCTTTATTTATAAGTACGATATTAATTACTAAATAGTACTAATATTCCCTAATCCTAACCTTTTTATAATAATTATAAAATATTATTAAAGTTTCTTATAAAACCTTATATTTCCCCCCAGAGTATAATTTCTTTTTTAAAAAGATCTTTTTAAAGTCTATAAATTACCTCGTATTTATTACTAAATTTTCGGTATCTATATATAATTCCTATATTACTACGTACTATTAATAACTTCGGGTCGTCTACCTCCTTTTTTATTAACTAATTAGTACCGAATTTTATATTAATAATAATAACGAGCTATAGATCGAAATAGGTAGAATTATTAATTATTATATTTCTAGTACTATATTTTACCTCTATATATCCTTCTATAATAATAAATTATTATTAATAATTATAAAGAGGAAATTTACGTTATTTACCCTTTTTTTAAATTCGTTAAAGCGATTATACGCCCTATTAACTTATACTTAGTTCTATAGTATAAATTCCTCTTTTATAATCGTTATTACTAGGATTTTATATAGTTCTTATAATTATAATTACGCTAATAATACCCCTTACTTATAAAGGAATCTATTAACTACTTTTATAATTCTTAAGCTTATGCTTATAAATTATTTATTTAGTTAGTAACTAAGGTTATTTATAATTTTATAAAATAGGGGTTACCCCTATAATCCCTTTTTTTTATAAACCTTAGTTAAATAGATTAATATTACGTTAATTTACTTACCGTTAGGCTAATCCGTAATCTTATATATTTACGTTCCTTAATAGTCCGGGTTAATATTTATTTATTTATAAAAGATCGGGATTCTATTTAAGATCGGGTTTCTTTTTTTTTTTTCTTTACCCTAACTTACTAGGGGTCGTACTCTAGCCTATACTTATATTAGTAGTTATTAACGTATTTAATCTTAATAGGGATATATTTAATTTATATATTAGTTATAATAAGCCCGTACTTTTATTACTTAACGAATTTATTAGGGTCTAAGAGATTCTTACTTTCTCTTACTATCTCGTTACTACTCTCGTTTTTATTATTTTTAATAACTACTATTACTTTTTTAAATCGCTAGCTATCGTACTTACTAAGACCTCTTTTTTATTTAATATAAAAAAATAAGTTTTAATAACCCCTTTTTTTTAATAATAGTAATAGACGTTTATATTACTATAAAAAGATATAATAATTAGTCTCGTAATCTTTACTAGTTATTAATTTTTATTATTTTATATACTTCTAGCCTCTTAAGCCTCGTACTCTCCGTAATTTCTAAATAGCTTCTTTTCTTAACCTACCTCCTCTAGGGTAGTATTTTATATAAATAGTTAAATATAAATACTAAACGGCTCGTAGAGGATCTATATAAGTTATTAAGTATAATTAGCGAAGTTAAGCCCCCCCCCTTTTTTTTATAAAATCGCGGGCCTTAAGGACTTATTAAAAATACTACTTATTATTCGTACTTAGTAAGGTTAGATATTTTAGAGATTTTCCTTTTACGGCCTCTTAGTACCCTATTTTATAGCTTTTTTAAGTAGTATTTTTTATAGTTTAATAAAAATACTACTTATTATTCGTACTTAGTAAGGTTAGATATTTTAGAGATTTTCCTTTTACGGCCTCTTAGTACCCTATTTTATAGCTTTTTTAAGTAGTATTCTTTATAGTTTAATTACGCTAATTTAGTAATTATCGTACGCTAGTAATTCCTTTTACTAATTCGGCTAGTTAATTTCTAATTACGGGCCGGCCGCGGTAAAGTTATTTAATAAAAAAGCTACTTAAAGCGATAATAAAATACTAGTTACTTAAGTAGTTCTATTAATTAGTATAGTTTTAACGTAGTAAACGTCGACCTCTCGTAAGTAGTAAAGGACTATAATTACTTAATTCCGTATAGTATTTAAGAATTACCTCTTTTTTCGTTACTTCTATAAGGTTAATTAATATAAATCTCTTATCCTGTGCGGTATTAAGAGGTCGTCTTTTTTACGTAATAAGATACTTTATTAATCTATAATAATAAAATTTAATTACTAATTAGTATAGGTTTCTTTTTTATAAAGGAATTAGTTCGAACCGTAGGTTAATAAAAAGATTAATTTAATTATATAAATTTTTACGTAAGTATAAAAAGGAGGTTCTAACCGCAGGTTAGGCTAGCTACGATAATCCTAAATAGGGCCCCTAATTAGCCCCTGCGCGATCGACTGTATGCCGCGGTCGAATTGGACTTCCGATCCGACACATCTATTTCTAGTGTCAGCCTCCATGGTTTTCCAGCCGGTACAAAACCTGCTCCTCGAACAACGTACCAAGACCCCATTGTCTAGTCGTAAGTCTGCTATATGTTCGAGCTCCAAACACTACTATCGAAAGCGCCGGAAAGAAGAATGTGATGAAGATGGCGGCTTGCTGATGGGGCGGGGTCGGTATCGTCAATACGTCCGGGTGCTCAGGGCGCCGAGCAACAATCGAAGCATACTCCATGTTGAAAGATGGATGAATGGATATGATATGTAATCAGGCCTGCAAGAAGCAGCCGGCCTGCCTTGTAAAAGGGAGATCGGCCCCCAAGGCGAAGCTTTGACTGGCTCCTCAGCTGATGAGTCGTGCTGTCCTGTCCCAGGGCGCCGGGTCGTCGTGGGTAAGAGCCAAGAAATCCCACTATCGGCCAAAGCCAACCAGGAGAGAAGAGCGGTCAGATCGAAGGTAGCAGCGAGAGACAGGAAGGACCCTTTTCTTTATGTAGATCTTTGTGTCTTATTTAGAGGGTGATCCACGATGTCGCCACAGTTTCCCCCTCTCCGGGAAGACTAGACGCTACTGCTACTTGAACCAAGTCGAACGACTACGCTAAACATGATACACGGGAAAATAAGCTTGACAGGCTCTGAAAGATAACCGTTCACCCGTTGCAGAGTAGAGTTTTCTGCAGATCCCCAATGTGGACGGAGTGACCCTGACTCCTCTCGTGTTCCAAGGGTGGTCTGTAAGGGAGGGAAAGGGGGCGTGGCCTCTAGCTCCGTTTCTCTGCAAGGCACCGTGATCCTCCATCTCAGAGTTTGCATATCATTGGCTTCAGAGACATCTTTGCAACACAAGCGAGCGAACGGGAGAATCTTTTGCTCTCAAAGGTTGGGGCGGAGACGAACAGGAGCAAGGTCCCAGGTAGGAGAATAGTCTAGCCTATGTAGACCCTTGCTCCGCCCGCAAACCTCCGGTAGTGTGCTGCGCGCATATGAAATCCCGAGAGTGTTAAAGATTGCAGAGCCATTAAAGGGCCCCCACGCTGTCATAGTGTTGACTGCCGTTTGCGGCACGGCATGGGCTAGGCGAGAAGCCTTTTTTTAACTTTGGAGACAACAGTTGGTTCACCCGAATGAAGTTGACAAGGCCAGCAAAGTGTCGGTGCTCAATATCAGATACAAATACTATAGTTACCACCCGCACTCGACTATCAGCCTTAAGATCGGACTATCATCATCACATCAGAAATTTTCAAAGGCAATCTGCATTCTCCGAGCTTCGGCAACGATTCCAGCTCCAAGGACTCGTTCCTCATGTCGTGCGTTGCATTTCTCTTAGGGGTTCGCAGACGTATTCCTTGTCTGCCAAGCCGCTTAGAACACCATGCTTGGCCAAGAAAATGGCGTGTCTGGGCAACGCAAGGGAGAGAACAGCGAGTTAGCTTTCAGCCGAGGGAACGGACAATTCGTAAAGCATCAAATCTGCTTGAGACCCTCTTTGATTTGCTTCCAGAAAACTCGACCCAGTCTGTGTGTTGTTTAGTCGCGGCAATGAGTACGCTACCAACGGCGTCTAGTTACGAACCGCCGTTGCAGATTCCGATGCAACTACGTATGGCCGTACGCTTGTCGCTTGAGGCCCGACAGTGCCAGTGCAGGTTCAATTTGAGCTCAACCCCGGACCCCGGATCCCAATTCACCGCCATTGCCATTTCTCACTCTGTATCCGTAGTACTGCGGTAGAAGCGGCTGGCCGCGTGCAAAAACGCACGGTAATTGTCAAAATTGTCTTTTGTCGATCCTTACCACACATGGTGTCAGTGTCCTGTCAAGCACCCCGGCAAAGACTCTTCAACCCTTGCAAGCGAGAGAGACTACACAGTAAGTTATGAAGCCCCTCACAACTACGGGGCAGTCGCGAACCCTGATTCATTTGTGCAAAATCCCATTATCTCAGCACTTCCCTTCCGGATGGAGACGTCCTCCTTCTTGCCTCTTTTCAGTTCGGACATGACTTGTCTTTTCAGGCAGCCAAGTCCTGGCCTCGTGGCGTCGGCGTGGGTCCGGCAGGAAGTTCGTTGGATGAGCTTCTCTCGACATCCGACGCTCCGAAACTTGCGTTGCCAAGAATCCGACAACAGGTCGGGGTTTGGGAACTAGACCAATCGTGCCCCATGGCGATCTATCGACTTGATGAAAGAGAGTTT
This sequence comes from Colletotrichum cuscutae, assembly GCA_030869315.1. NCBI lineage: Eukaryota > Fungi > Ascomycota > Sordariomycetes > Glomerellales > Glomerellaceae > Colletotrichum > Colletotrichum cuscutae. Next base: position 215,646 of record MPDP01000270.1, on the reverse strand, counting down.
TGGCGGCGGTTTCTGGACTGTTAAGGGCCGGCTTGCTGTCACCTATTTCAGTCAATTAGCCGGTTTTTGTTCCTTGACCTGCCTGTGGGATAATTACAATAGAGCGTCTACCACCAAATTTTGGGCATCAATCCAGCCGGGATATCACACAGCGGCTACGGGAACGAGCCGACAGCCTGCTCCGCGGGTTGGGTGGCGTCGGCGCCGGTGCAGGCACAGCCGCACAGGTGATGATACTTGCTGGTGCACTGAGAACACTCAGAGGCAAGATCATCGGCCTTTGACTCGCACGACTCGCCTGAAAGTTCGGCGCGTTCAAAGACACCCACTTTCCGCAAGCCTAGAAGACTTTGGTTCAGCTGAAAGAAAAGCTTGGTCACTTGGCTGTTCTCTTCGCAGCCACCGGTGTGACTGCGTTCGTCCTGTTTCCAGGAGTCCACAGATCGATTCCTGGATGGTTCCGTATCGCATAAGGATGTGCATTGAGAGATTCCATATGCGTGTTAGTCGTCTTAGAGGCTGAAGCTACCACTCTGGGAAGGTCACAGCACCAAGCACAAGACATGAGGTAGACCAAGTGATTCTTGTTCGCAATAGAAATTGTTCCAAATACTTTCCGATCTCTCTGGTTTCCAGTGGTAGGCCAAACATTACTGAGATCTATATTAGTGAGACACTGTAGTTCTGAAGAGACGTTACCCCATCCCTCACATAGTAGGTCTGTCATATGGTCGTCGAAACTCGCTGCGTCTCTTAGAGAAGAACGACCCGCCTGAGATTAGATTTTCTTATTTCTCGAATTCTCGGGTCTGCATCTTTCCCCGGTTCTGGGGCATAGTTTAACTGGGTCACTTGTAGATACGCCAAAGCCATCTGGTTCTAGCAATGATACGTATCATGCAGAAAGGTGAAATTAGGGTGCGAATTCCCGCTATAAGATGCTCCGATCTATAGAAAATGTATTGATTGCGACTATTACTTAGCTTAGAGATTTCTGACATGACCGAATAGTGTTGACATGACGTGGCATACCTAACGCGCATAACTCAGCCATACTTAGACCGGCGTGCTTAGCAACATGGAGTGGCCTTAGAACACAAGATCGAGAAATGAAAATAGTCTTTCTCATAGTTTGAGGTATCTATGGTGCAATGAACAGTACCGACATCTACTCGAAGGCTGAGAACAATGTCTGACCTTAATTGCCGTCATCGCGAGCTAAAATGCCCTCAGAAACTGACGACAGTACTCAGCCAATGCCAATTAGTATTCCCTTCTCCGTGAATTGATAGAAAGCACAATCAGGTATAGATGGATAACATTGGTTGTGTTTCGCTCGCGGCATCTACCCGGTTAATGGTTATGATTATCAAGCAAGCATGACGCGTTAAAACAGCTTATAAATTTTTACCACCGCAGCCTATGTGATACGACTATTGATTTTATATTTTGTTTTGCTAAGATAACCAATCCATGCCTTTGTGGCTTTTGTGCAGTGTGGATGTATGAATTATCGAGGATATCAAGAACAAGTAATAATCTCTGGTTGCCCCTTAAAGCTTGTTCGGGAGACGACCGGACTGCTGTGCAGTCCAAGTCGCGATGAGATCCATCAATGCAGGCGACAAGGCGTCATACGTCTCCAAGCCAACAGACTTGAACTTGTTGCGGACTTCATCGATGCCCTTGGGGTGGAAGCCTTGCTCAATGATTGAGGAAACAAAGGCGGCGAACTGGGGCTCCTGCCATCCCTTCTCATCCGAGAGTTCAGCGTGCACAAAGTCCAGACCCTTGAAAGGGTGTGCCTTTTCGATACGTCCGAATAGGTGAACCCCGCACTCCTTGCATGCGTTTCGGAGAATGACTGCCGAGTCGTCGACAACGTGCAGCTTGCTTTCGTTGGCAGTGACCTTGAGTTGGTCTCTTGAAATAACACCGACAACTGAGAAAAGGGCGCCAGCGGGCTTCCAGCACTTTGAGCATCCGCATGCGTGGTTGTGAGCAACGTTGCCTCCGAGTGTGACTTCCACGGGGTTACTCTTGCAATGGCAACGGAGCTTTCCACCGGCGAAGTTGGGATCTCCCTTGGTGAGACCGTTGTCGATCAATGGGTGAAGAGAAGGGGCCATGGTAGATTGGACTGGAGTGGTGTGTGTGGTTGGTGGTGGTTGATTAATCGGATATTGGTGTTGATGGGTGGGCTGAGGACCTTGATGGAGTAGAACCTTGATGGACTTGATTAGTGTCTTGATTGTGTATATAAAGACGGCGAGGAATTCCTTTATACCAGGTGCTCTTATTCACTTTCGGGGCGTTCTCAACTCCCGATCCCTCGACCGGCGACTTGGCGGAAGGGTTCCCGAACCATCCCCGAAGAGGCCGGACCGGAACCAACACCCACGCGTTGGCTTACCTGATTCGCTGTCTTCCCCGCATTCCAATGCCGAATGCTGTCAGTCAAACGTTGATTCGAGCACGCAACTGGGATAAACTTGCCCGTTCCGCCTAATCTTCACGATTGCATATCTCCTCGTTGCCATTCTGAGGGCGCCTAGGCTATCGGATCCCCACCCGATTTGACGCCGATGATGATGATACCCCGCAAAGTTTCACTCTGAAGTCAATTGCTTCGCCGCAGAACCAAAAAGAATACCCCGCTCGGCCAACGTAACGCCTAACCCCGCGACCCGGATGATGCTGTTTGGCATGGTAGAAGCCGCTGATGTGAGACGAGGTTGTCGGCGTTAGGCATAGAGGTCTCGAAAATGAGACCGATAGAGGCTCAATTTCCGAGCTACCTCCATACCACCGAGCGCTGCCTCAAATAACTGTGATCACTACCGATGACGGGGCCGGGTCTCGGTCCGTCGGCCGGCAAATAGGGAAGATTGCCAGGAGAACTTCAATTTCACTCACAGAACTTTCGTATCAATGTGATAGCAATGTCGTTCATCCGACCTCGTGCAAATGAGCATTGGCATTGAGAACACCCAATTGCGTAGCCTAGTCTCGAACTGATGATCTAGCAAGGTTTCATCATGAGCAGGATATACCGGACCAAATGGACGGTGGCTATGAGGCAATAGGCTATGATTCTTATTGTACACAAGGCAGTGAAGTTCTAATGCTTTATCATACTAAGATCTTCTTAGGGGCCACCCAGATCGTCCAAAATATATAACTAAAGCCCATACGCTGAAGCATAAGGCGGCCACAACAGCTCATCAAAGTTGCGTTTGTGGTAGACCCAATTCAATCCTACGCTTTTCTCGTGGTCACTATCTATGTCACAAGTTCTAGCTCAGGGGCCATTCATCCCGAGTTTTGAGAATGTGTTATTGGTAACCTGACCTTTCTTACATCAACTCGCATTTGGCATTTTTGTAGCTGAGTTACGCAAGGAAGATTGTAGTAACAGAAGCAGAAGTAGTCTTTTAGTCTGAACTCAGAGTGTTGCTGAAAATTGAACCACTTCAATTTCAAAGCATCACTGACTTCACATAAATATCAAGGTCTCTATAGAAATCACTGTTCGCAGCTATTTGATTCGCGAAGCTGATAGCTCGTGGCTTGTGTAATAAACTGCGATATCTTTAATGGTCTTTTTAGCGCTCATCATGCTTATGTTGGCGTGCATTTAGTTATTTAGGCTTATTAGAGTCACAGCAATGAGCATGTTGGAAGTTACTGAGACCCAAGCGATCAGTTCAACGCATATAAAGTTGCACGTTTCTAGCTGGTTTGTCCATTGCAGTGCTCAAAGTTCCAAAGCCAGGTTTAGAATTGACAGTGCAGTCATCACTGTGGATGTGTGTGTTGTCTTGGAACCAGATGTTTGTTCTTTAGTCAGTTTGATTCAAAAAGCATTCCTTGAATTAGGTACCTTATTCAGCTACTCGGTCCTACTCCCTGGAAAATACCTCTCCAGGTTTTGTTCTCCTAATACTCATGGCTTCCGACCCACTTGGTAACCTGCCAAAATAGGCATATTTAGAACGTCCAAACAGGTAACATCGTTGTGTCATGAACCGACGTCCGAACCTTTGTGCTAACATCCGTCTGGTTCTGCATGGGAACAAGGGAGGAGTACTAGAAGGATGGTTCGATTGGATAAATCTAATGCCGGATTGTGCGTGTTATACAAAATTTTGTAGGTAAGTGTAGGTTTCCCTCTTATAGGGGAATTAGTTCGAACCGTGGGTTGACGAAGAGATTAATTTAACTATATAAATTTCTACGTAGGTATAAAAAGGAGGTTCTAACTACAGGTTAGGCTAGCTATAATAATCCTAAATAGGGCCCCTAATTAGCCCCTGCGTAATTAACTATATATTACGGTCAAATTAAACTTCTAATCCGATAGCCGCGGTCAAATTAGACTTCTAATCTAATACTAACTTTCTTTTTTTTTTATTAATTTAATTACTATAGTTAGAAGTATAATTCGACCTTAGGCCTATTTACTAAGTCGTCTCCTTTTCCCCCTTTTCTTTATTCTTTTTATATAACCTATCCTTCTATTTATATATTAACTTTTCTATTACTTACGAATTATTCTAACCCCTTATTAAGTACTACTTTTATAAAAACGTTAATAAGGTTATTATTATTATTAATCTAACGGATCTTAAAGATCTTATATCTTTTATATAATTACTTAAGGGCTATAATATTAATTATAAGCCTCTTTTTTTTTATAGTTCTTAATTTAATAAGATATTCGTATAGTGAGTAAGAATCTATATAAACGACTATTAGGATTAGTAAAAAACTAAGTCGATTAGTAATTCTCTTTAGTATTATTAAAATTACGTAAGCGAGGTTAACGTTATTAACTATACTATAGACTTTTAATATTAGTATACTTCTTATTACCCGCTTATTTTTAATTAATAAGTAATAGATTATATTACTATATATTATAAATTCGCTCTTATTTATACTCTTATTAATAAGAATAATAATATACTCTAATTATAAAGTAAGGTCCTTATTATTTATAAATAAGCTATTTATAAATATATAGAGCTTACTAATTACGAAGTCGATTAGGTAGTAAACGAGACCTCGATCGGGATTCGAGTACTACTACTTAAGCCGCTTATTAATTACCTTAACGTTTTATTCGTTTAGTTTTATAGCTTACGCTACTCTAGCGTAGTTAAAAGTTATCTTAGGCTAATATATATTTATAATATATACCCCTTACGCGAGCTTAGCCTTATATTACTTTTTAATATTAATTATATTTAAATTAACAAAGCTAATTTTCTTATTTTACCCCTTTTATTAAAAAATAACGGTTTCCCCCTTAATTATAAAAATCTTATTATTAAATACTAATAAGTTATTTATTATAAGGACCTCTTTTAGCTTTGCTATAAAGCCCGCTTTCTAAAGCTCCTTATTCTCCTTTTTTATAAAATTGATATTAGATAGGCCTAATATATCGTCGGTCTATATTCTAACGATTCTAAATTAGTTACTTACGTACTTAGAGACTAGTAAGCACGGGTCGTATATAAATATAACTATTAATAATTAATTAATATAAAAATCGTAGTAAGTAGCTTATTAATAAGTGCCCGATTCTACGAGCCTATATAGTAACTTAAGTACTTTAATAATCGTACTTTCTAAGTACTTACTAACTATTTCTTTTAGTAAATAGGCTAGGATTTTGTTTATAAGCCCTATAACTAATTAAGTATATACTTAGGTAATATTACGGTTCTAAATCTCGTACCCTTTTTTCTATAGTAATACTATTAGTATTATTATTAATCGTTAGCTATAGCGCTATATAGTAAGTAATTATATAAGTAGTATTACCTTCTTAACGTTACCGTACCCTTAAATTACGTATCTAGACTTCTTATATAGTTAGAGTATTCCTTTCCCTTTAATTTTATAAACTATTTATAATTTAAATATATAGAGGTTTATATACTTCTCTAGGTTATAGAGGATAAATTAATAAACCCCTCGATTATAAAGAGTATTTACTTTAATAAAATCTAATTCTTTATATAGCTTTTTAATAATTATAATTACGCCTTCTTTACGTAGTTTAACTACTAGTTCGAAATCGGCTTTTTTTTTTATTATATAAAAAGTATTAATTACCTCGTTATTAGTAATAAATTACTATATTAGTGCTTATTATTATAGTCTTCCGTAACGTCTCGCCAGTAGTATTAGTACCCTTTTAGTAATTTCCTTTTTCTTATCGTCTATTAGTACTATTACGATAATTTTATTAAGAATAATTTCTTATACTTTTACCGCGGGTTATATAGTTTCCCTTAGCTCTTTTTTTTTTTATAAGTTAAAAATTACTTTACTAAGATTTATATAATATAGTCTTATTACTATAATCGATACCTCGAGGGGTTAGTTACGATCCTTCGTAACTATATAAAATCGCTCGTTAATAGAGATTAATTTATATAGCCTAGCTTATTATTAAGTAATTTCGTACTATACTCGTATATTTAAATTTAGTAATATATTTAAATTACCTCCTATATTAGGCTTATTATATATAGTAATTACCTCGTTAACTTACTTTTTTATACTTACCTCGTATAATACTCGTATTATTTTTTTAATTACTTAGGTTCGTTAGTTTACGTTTAATAATAATAGCGAGGCTAAGGTCGTTCTTAAATATACTCTAAATACGAGAAGCGTTAGTATAAGCTTATTAAGCCCTATAGTATTATTATAGTATTTAAGTACTATTTAAAGGTATTTATTATTAATAAAATCTAGATTTTCTTTTTTAATAATTCTAAATACCCTTTTTAGTTACTAATATACCCTTTTTACTTTTTTAATACTATAGTACGCTTTAATAAGTACGACTTTTAGTTATATACTATAGGCCGTCGTATTCTCTTTAAATTTTACTAATTTAAAGCTAGTACTAGCGTCGGTTCTAATACCGTTTAGCGGTCCCTAGTATATATCGATCTAGCTTTTTCGTAAAGTAGCTTATACTATTTTTATTTATAAATCCTAGAGGAATTACCTTATTTAAAAAAATATAATTTTATTAATTATATATAGAACTAGCTAATTATTTAAGTAGAAAATATTAATAATAATTTCTTAATTAAAGTTAAGCTTATTACGTAATTTAAATTTGAACTTACGTAGGCTCTACGTATTTATTTAGTATTAATAGTACACTTTTATTAACTACTCTAGCGCCCCTATTTTAATATCGTTATTACTTAACTACTTTAAGAGGTTATATAGCCTCGTAACTAACGGGTAGCCGAACCTCTAGTATAGTTATTAAAGCTTATTTTTTATTAAATAATAAATTGACTTCGAGTTATTATTAAGCCTTATAAACGCGTACCCCTATCGTCGTTTAACTATTTTAAAGTACTTATTACTAGAGATTTTATTCCTCGTATTATCGAAAATAATACTTAGTTAATTTATATTTTTTAAATATAATAAAAATAACGTATTAATAAGTAAAATATAAAAAGTTATCGTTCTAAAGTACGTCTCGACTTTTACTATACTTAGGGTAACGATTTCCTTGCCCGGGCTAAAACTAATCTTTATAATACCCGCTATTAACGTATTAAATATTACTAGCGCGATCCTCTATAATACTTAGAATTACTCTTTTCTTTTTATTAATTACTATAATACTTTAGTATTTAGGATAATCTTTTAAAAAGTTTTTAAGTTATATTTTTTATTTACGTAAAATACCTAGACGAGCTTAGTATTCGAGTAGTTTAAATAGTATAAAAAAAACCCCCCTAGCTATTATTATAATTACTTAGTACCCAATTTCTCCTTAGGTATTAAGAGAGGTAAATCCGGTATTATTAGATTTAGTAAGCCGGATTATAATTTACCCCCTTTACCCCTCTCCATACCCGTTATCTAAGGGACTTTCCCTTATTATTTATAATAAAAGCTTATTTATTAAGAGCTTTTACTACCTTTTACTTATTTATTTTTATATATTCTCTAGAGGCTAACGGGGTAAAAAAAGAGTAGTTAATATTATTAATTTCGTTATAATCTAATTTATTAATATAAGGTATGAGGTCTTCCTTATCTTCCGAGTTTCTTAGTAAATATTTTAAGCCGTTAATTTAGTTACTTATACTAAGTTCTATACCCCCGGATATGCCCTTATATATTACGAGGAATTAGTTAAATTAATTAGGGCTAGTTTTACTTTTTATTACCCTTAACTTTCTATATTATTTATATAATTTAGTACGCTCTTTTTCTAAGTAGTTACTTAATTAATATCTATCCTTTTTATAAATAAAGTACTACTTTTTACGTTACCCTACTTATAAATTAAATCTCTACTTATTTAATCAATCTAGGCTTCTTTATTAGTAATTACTATACTTAGCTTCTTTTTTTTTTTTATTATACGTTCGATTAACTTAGTACTACTAGTGAGGGCTGTTATATACCTAGAGGTAGGTTTAGTATAGTATTCTCGCTTTAATATTAAAACTAGATCTTAGCCTCGAATAGAGCGTCTTATAATCTTTAAGTACTTAATATAGGGTTATTTTTATTTTTAGTATATATTAGACTACGGTATAGAAATATCTAACTTTTTACTTATTAGTTCCCTTATTTAGCTAGGTTTTTATTAACTTATTAATTTAATTAATAAGCTTTTTAAGGATTTCTACTCGTAATTTACCCTCTATTATCCTAGCTATAAATATAAAAAAAATTACTTATAGCTCGGATAGGAGCTCTAAATTCCTATTATAAGTTTTAAAACGGCTTTAGATTATATTAATAATACTAAAAAAGTCGTTCCGATCGAGATTACGTACTGCTTTATAGTAATAATTAGATATTTTATTTATAAGTACGATATTAATTACTAAATAGTACTAGTATTCCCTAATCCCGACCTTTTTATAATAATTATAAAATATTATCAAGGTTTTTTATAAAACCTTATACTTCCCCCTAGAGTATAATTTCTCTTTTAAAAAAATCTCTTTAAGGTCTATAAATTACTTTGTATTTATTATTAGATTTTTAGTATTTATATATAATCCCTGCGTCGCTACGTACTATTAATAACTTTAGGTCGTTTACTTTTTTTTTTATTAACTAATTAGTACCGAATTTCGTATTAATAATAATAACGAGCTATAGATTAAAATAAGTAGAATTATTAATTATCGTACTTTTAGTACTATATTTTACCTCTATATATCCTTTTATAACAATAGATCACCGTTAATAATTATAAAAAGGAAATTTACGTTATTTACCCTTTTTCTAAATTCGTTAAAGTAATTATACGCCTTATTAACTTATACTTAGTTTTATAATATAAATTCCTCTTTTATAATTATCGCTACTAGGATTTTATATAGTTCTTATAATTATAATTATATTAATAATACCCCTCGCCCATAGAGGAATTTATTAACTATTTTTATAATTCCTAGGCTTATATTTATAAACTATTCGTTTAGTTAGTAACTAAGGTCGTTTACGATCTCGTAAAATAGGGGTTACCCCTATAGCCCCTTTTTTTATAAACCTTAGTTAAATAGATTAATACCGTATTAATTTATTTATTATTAAGCTAATTTATAATCCTATATATCTACGTTCCTTAATAATCCAGGTTAATATTTACTTATTTATAAAAAATCGGGATTCTATTTAAGATCGGGTTTTTTTCTTTTTTTTTTTACCCTAACTTACTAAAAGTTATACTCTAGCCTATATTTATATTAGTAATCGCTAGCGTATTTAATCTTAATAAGAATATATTTAATTTATATATTAACTATAATAAGCCCGTGCTTTTACTACTTAACGAATTTATTAAGATCTAAGAGATTCTTACTTCTTTTTACTATCTTATTATTACTCTCGTTTTTACTATCTTTAGCGATTATTACTACCTTTTTAAATTACTAGTTATCGTACTTACTAGGACCTTTTTTTATTTAGGATAAAAGGGTAGGTTTTAGTAGCCCCTTTTTTTTAATAATAATAGTAGACGTTTATATTACTATAGGAAGATATAGTAATTAGTCTCGGGATCTTTATTAGTTATTAATTTTTATTATTTTATATATTTTTAACCTCCTAAGCCTTATACTCTCCGTAATCTCTAAATAGCTTCTTTTTTTAACTTACCTCCTCTAGGGCGGTATTCTATAGGAATAGTTAAATATAAATACTAAGTAGTTCGTAGAGGAGTTATATAGGCTATTAAGTACGGTTAGCGAAGTTAAGCCCCCCTCTTTTTTTTTATAAAATCGCGGGCCTTAAGGACTTATTAAAAATACTACTTATTACTTATACTTAGTAGGGTTAGATATTTTAGAGATTTCTTTTTATAGCCTCTTAGTACTCTATTTTATAGTTTCTTAAGTAGTATTTTTTATAGTTTAATTATACTAATTTAGTAATTATCGCTTACTAATAATTCCTTCTACCGATTTAGTTAGTTAATTTTTAATCGCGGGCCGGCCGTAGTAAAGTTATTTAATAAAAAAGCTACTTAAAGTAATAGCAAAATACTAGTTACTTAAGTAGTTCTATTAATTAACGTAGTTTAATATAATAAATATTAACCTCTCGTAAGTAATAAAGGGCTACGATTACTTAATTTTATATAGTATTTAAAAATCGCCTCCTTTTTTATTTACTTTTATAAGGTTAATTAGTACGAATTTCCTATCCCGTATAGTATTAAGAGGTCGTTTTTTTTATATAATAAGATACCTTACTAATCTATAATAATAGAATTTAATTACTAATTAGTATAGGTTTCCCTTTTATAAAAGAATTAGTTCGAACTATAGGTTAATAAAGAGATTAATTTAACTATATAAATTTCTATATAAGTATAAAAAGGAGGTTCTAACCGCAGGTTAGGCTAGCTACGATAATCCTAAATAGGGCCCCTAATTAGCCCCTGCGCAATCGACTATATGCCGCGGTCGAATTAGACTTCCGATCCGACAGCCGCGGTCGAATTAGACTTCCGATCTAATAATAAGCTTATTATCTACGGTAACTAGTGAGTATGGTATATATCTTGCCCAGTCCACCTGCCCTGCGTATTACCTATGTTGGCAGTTGTAGAATATGGTCTAACTCTGCCACGTGGGCGACAGGATAAATAGTCTTGACGAAATGGATGAGCATGATGACGTCGTTCAATCAGATGATAAATGAACTGATGGTTCCATGAGACCTACCTAGCATCACTATTGAACTCACCGCACTGCAAATCCGGTGCAATATACGATGATATTATCTCGTGGGGTGCTGCTACGCATCAAACATTTAGACTGCTGCTTTCTTAAATCTCTCACTCTCAACGATGGGTTGTCTCCCGTCTCTGAACTTTTCACGGTAACACCTCAAGTACGCATAGTACGTTCATTTTTCCTATCTCGACAAAGATAGACGTAAAACATTCGCCACCAGAATTCCTATTACCCATTCCACGACAGCAAGGTAGCAATAAAAAATTGACTACTTGACCGGACTAGAAGCGCCGCGTGGCAACACCCATGACTCGGCCGCATAGACGAGGCCTTCTAGTGTTGAACTCGAACAACATCACATGACACGAACCACTGACGGATCTCACCAACGCAACTCTGTTTTGATCCATCCATCCAATTGTTGCCGCCAACCAACCGCTTGCGTTGGCATTCGCATATGAAGTCAGGAGGATAGATCGATGTCTGTCATCATTAGTGTAATTGAAACCACATAGTTTTCAGTTGCTCTGATACAAAATCATGTATGAGCATCGGTCTATGCCTTCTGAAGTCGAACGAATGCGAGTAAGAGATGCTTGCCGAGGCACAAACATGAGGCGACGGCGAATAATCCAAAGCATAAAGACAATTGTGATAGTTGCCGTCAAATGGATAGGTCGATAGACGCACAGAAGCGCTGTCGAAGCGTCAAATGTGCCGAGGCACGTGTTTTGATTGACGCTGTCGTTCGCATTCGCATGGTAGTGGAGGGACGAAGCAGCCAAAGAGAGTCTGGATCGAGGGGTTGAGGAAGCGTCAAGACGCTTCAAGACATGCGAGCCCCTGCATGGCATCCTCCACCAAGCACGAGATCGACGCGTGCATGACCCGCTAGGAAAAAAAAGCCTCGGCATGCACGAGTTTTCATACATAAGATCTTTGCTACCATCACGGCCTCAGGTGTTGAGAGGTCTATCACCAACTTGACAGCAGACCATCGAAACTATGGCGGAAGAACTCGACATCCTCATTCTTGGCGCAGGCATCTCCGGCGTCAATGCCGCGTACCGTGTGCGGACAGAGCTGCCAGACAGCACCTTCGCGGTGCTCGAGGCCCGTGACGTAGTCGGTGGGACGTGGTCTTACTGGAAATATCCCGGATTTCGCTCCGACTCGAACATGACGAACTTTGGCTTCGGATGGCATCCATGGCCTCACGACAAGAAGATCATCGAGGGCGCGCCCATTGCGGCTTACATTGAAGATGCTGTCAAGACACACCACATCGACAAGCACATCCGATTCCAGCACAAGGTGTTGTCATCAGATTGGGACAGCGATGAGGCCCGATGGACCCTAGAGTGCAATACCCCCCAGGGAACCAAGAAGATCAAAGCAAAGTTTCTCTTTATTTGCTCCGGATACTATTCCTACGAGAAGGCCCTGGAGACACACATTCCCGGAATCGAGAGCTTTGAGGGCAAGACGATCCACCCTCAGTGGTGGCCCGAAGACCTTGACTACGCTGGAAAGCGCGTCATCATCATCGGCTCCGGCGCCACCACCATGACCTTATTTCCCAATATCGCCAAAACAGCTGGCTTCACCACCATCCTCCAGCGCAGTCCGTCGTATGTTTTCGCACTAGGGGCAGAATCACCAGTCGACAAAGCCGCGAAAAGGTTCCTACCTCTGTTCTTGGCGAACTGGTTCATCCTGCTCAAGGATCTTCTCCTGGAGACTGTATTTATCCAGGTTGTTTTGGGCTTCCCCAACCTGGCCAAGCAGTTCCTCCGACTCGATGCAAAGCGTCGGCTTCCCAAAGACTACCCTGTCGATATCCACTTCAAACTCAAATACAACCCCTTCGAGCAGCGCCTCAACATGTGCCCAGATGGAGATGTTTTCAAGACGCTGCACCAGTCCAACACGGAGATTGTCACGGACCACATCGAGACGGTCACCAAGGATGGCATTCTCACCAAATCCGGTCGCCATCTGCCCGCCGACATTATTGTTACGGCAACTGGACTGCACGTGCAGCTTTTCGGAGGTACGGATGTCACTGTCGATGGCGCCCCGGTCAAGGTTGGAGAGAAGTACAGCTGGCGCGGATGCATGCTCGACGGCGTGCCCAACGCGGCTGCAATCATCGGCTACGTCACTCAAAGCTGGACTCCTGGCGCCGATACCGTGACCAGGCTCTGCATCCGTGTCATCAAGCAGATGCAGAAGACCGGTGCCGTTGCTGCCACCCCCGTCTTGTCGGACGAGGAGAAGAAGAATTCGCCCAGGTTGCCTTGTGTAGATGCCACATCCAACTACTCCACCCGCGCGCACGGTCGAATGCCTGTGGTGACTAACCAGGGACCTTGGTATGGAAGAAAGAACCTTATCGTGGATAAGCTGGCGCTTTGGTTCGGGAGTGTGACGGTAGGCATGGACTATCGCTTGGCAACGAAGTCGAAGGATATTTAATGATTACGAGAATAATGAGCCATGTATGTTAGCCTACCTGGTCGTCGGCATAGAGTTGAGAATGCACAGTTTAAGATTGCTTGGCAAGCCGAGAGCCTCCCGTATTTTAACCGTCTCACCTAAGGTCTCGCGCTGATCATGTACTCGCCGTGACTCCGATCAGCTGATTTGCCGGCCGTTGCGAGGGCATAAGCTGCCCTATGTTGTGCTCAAAGGTGAGGCGAGACCTGGATACCGTGCTCACCAGGGCTGTACTTCAGACTTGCCTCACCATAGAAATCGCTTGCCACAAGTAGTTCGGCTTTTAGGGTGGCACTGGCAAGACTGGGTTCTTTAGAGCCTCCCGACTTGGGTAAGCTGTTGGTTCAGAGGAACGAACAAGGGATTGTTTCTTAGTCTCAACGTTGATCCTGGGAACATCGACCAGGCCCACCAATCGATCGGTAATTCGTGACCGCCGATCAGCAGCGAGTTCCTTGGATAACCTAACCACTCATACGAAGCACAAGCAGAATGTCCCTAAGAGATATGCATAACATATGTATGTTACAAAGTGGAGTGAAGAAGACGCGGCAAGTTTGCGTCTGGAGGAACCTCGTGTGCATGGTCGCGCTGCCGCTGGGACACTTTTGGGACAGCTCAAGACGCAAAACGAAACGCTGCAACGCAATAGCGGGATGGCGGCAAAAAAAATCCCCGGCATGGGGCCGTCTCGGGATGTCTTCAGGATCGACATAACCCTAGTTGCAACTCGCATCTTTGTTTACCTCGAGGACCAGTTTCGCTATTTCAACTGGAAGATCGTGACCATGAGCTGTCTCTCGCTTATGAGGCAAACGTGGCTATGGTGACCGGCTTTTCAGGTCTTCTGGGTGAGGGACACTAAAATGATTCATGTGAGAACCAGACCTATCTCATCCGTTCGCCGTCCGAGCACTCGTGCAGCATGTAATGCAAGAAATGAGGCTCTGAGCACGGAATCTCAGGCTCCCGACAAGTATCGCTTCACCCGATGTTTCTTCATCCAACCCGCAGCCTTTCCGTGCGGGGAGACCCCTCATCGCGCATATCCTACGGGACATGCTGGCCAGGTTTGATCAGCGTAAACAAACTGGATCACGAATCCCACCCACCGAGCCGACGAACCTCTGCCCCTGTTCGAGGCCTCCCCACGGCAAGAAAGGGATGCGATTCGCCTGATACTCGAAACGCCTTTGCAATGTACATCAGAACAACACCACAGAACACGAGCACAGTAAGCAAGCACATACCCAAAATCGTTCGCCAAGGCGAGACGAAAGCGCCGTTTCGAAATGGAAATAGAGTCCACGTTGCCAAGAAACGTCAGCGGGATGCCATTCGATATCCACAACACCGGCTCTGCGGCAGCAGTGCGTCTCGGGAGTTCCTAAGCTTGCTCTGGACGAGTTTGTGGCGATCCGAGGCATCCGCCCCGTTGGATTCTGAGAAATGTTGAAATACCTGTATTCGTCCACGCATCTTTCCATCTTTCAACGAACTCTTTATCCTCAGCGTGCTATTTTTGTGCCGGTCCACTCTATAATCTCCGTTCTTCATTCACGAGCTGCGCTCTTTCAAATCAACGTACAAAGTTTAATCATTCATTCGAGTCAATACCGTCAACATGCGCTTCACCGTCGCCCTCACTACTTTGGTCGCTGCCGCCATGGCCGCACCTCTCGATACCCTTGCTGCCCGTGCAGACGAGCTCAACGCCGCCATCCAGGCCCTCGCTGCTGAGAACCCCGAGGATGCCGAGGCTGCCAAGGGCCTCTTGGGCCGTGACATCGATCCCAATGTCCAGCTCACAAATGATGACGAACAGGAGGAAGTCTTCAAGCGCGAGGACGATCTCAACGCCGCCATCCAGGCCCTCGCTGCTGAGAACCCCGAGGATGCCGAGGCCGCCAAGGGTCTTCTGGGCCGTGAAATCAACCCCAATGTTCAACTCACGAACGACGACGAGCAGGAGGAAGTCTTCAAGCGCGAGGACGATCTCAACGCTGCTATTCAGGCTCTCGCTGCCGAGAACCCCGAGGATGCCGAGGCCGCCAAGGGTCTCCTGGGCCGCGATATCAACCCTAACGTCCAGCTCACGAACGACGACGAGCAGGAGGAGGTTTTCAAGAGGGACATCAACCCCAACGTTCAGCTCACCAACGATGACGAGCAAGAGGAGGTTTTCAAGCGCGATATTGACCCCAACGTTCAACTTACCAACGATGATGAGCAGGAGGAGGTCTTCTAAACACAAGTAGCCACCAGGTTAGCTTGAATCTGAATGCTCTTTCGGCTTGATTCAGTACATAGGAAACGGAAAGCGAGGATATCTCATATATTTGATTGCTGAATAAAAGTCCAATTGATCCTGTGGAACTGTGTATTTGGACTGATAACAGAGAGCTTGACCAGTAACTGTTAGTCTCCCTATTACAGGGTAACTGGTTCGAACCGTGGGTTAACGAAGAGATTAATTAAACTATATGAACTTCTGCGTGGTAGGTATAAAAAGGAGGTTCTAACCGCAGGTTAGGCTAGCTATAATAATCGTAAATAGGGCCCCTAATTAGCCCCTATGTAGTCGGCTATATACTACGGTCGAATTAAACTTCTAATCTAATACTAACTTTCTCTTTTTTTTATTAATTTAATTACTACGGTTAGAGGTATAATTCGACCTCGGGCCTATTTACTAAGTCGTCTCCTTTTCCTCCTTTTTTTTATTTTTTTTATATAACCTATTTTTCTATTTATATATTAACTTTTTTACTACTTACGAATTGCTCTAACCCTTTATTAAGTACTACTTTTATAAAAGCGTTAGCGAGGTTATTATTATTATTAATTTAATAAATCTCGAGGATTTCGCGCTTTTTATATAATTACCTAAGGGCTATAATATTAATTATAAACCTCTTTTCTTTTATAATTTTTAATTTAATAAGATATTCGTATAGTAAGTAAGAATTTATATAAACGACCGTTAGGATTAGTAAAAAGCTAAGTTAATTAATAATTCTTTTTAATATTATTAAAATTACGTAGGTAAGGTTAATACCGTTAACTATATTATAAATTTCTAATATTAGTATACTTTTTATTATTCGCTTATTTTTTATTAATAAGTAATAGATTATATTATTATATATTATAAATTTACTCTCGCTTATACTCTTATTAACGAGAATAATAATATACCCTAATTATAAAATAAGGTCCTTATTATTTATAAATAAGCTATTTATAAATACGTAAAGCTTACTAACTACGAGGTCGATCGAGTAGTAAATAAGACCTTGATCGAGATTTAAGTACTATTATTTAAGCTACTTATTAAGTACTTTAACGTTTTATTTATTTAGTTCTATAGCCTACGCTACTCTAGCGTAGTTAAAAATTATTTTAAGCTAATATATACTCATAATATATACCCCTTGTACAAGCTTAGCTTTATATTATTTTTTAATATTAATTACGTTTAGATTAATAAGGCTAATTTTCTTACCCTACCCCTTTTATTAAAAAATAATAGTTTTTTTTTTAATAATAAAAATCCCGCTATTAAATACTAAGGGGGTGTTTATTATAAAGACCTCTTTTAGTTTTATTACGAAGCCCGCTTTTTAAAACTCCTTATCCTCCTTTTTTATAAAGTTAATATTAAATAAACTTAATATATTATTAGTTTATATTCTAACGATCTTAAATTAATTACCTTCGTACTTAGAGATTAATAAGCATAGGTCGTACGTAGATATAATTATTAATAATTAATTAATATAAAAGTCGTAATAAGTAGCTTACTAATAAGTACCCGATTTTACGAGCCTATATAGTAGCTTAAGTACTTTAATAATCGTACTTTTTAAGTACTTATTAGCTATTTCTTTTAATAAATAGGCTAGGATTCTCTTTATAAGCCCTGTAGCTAATTAGGTATATACCTAGGTAATATTATAGCTCTAAATCTCGTACCCCTTTTTTTATAATAATACTATTAGTATTATTATTAATCGTTAGCTATAGCGCTATATAGTGGGTAATTATATAAGTAGCGTTATTTTTTTAATATTACTATACTTTTAAATTATATATCTAGACTTTTTATATAGTTAGGGTGTTCCTTTCTTTTTAATCTTATAAACTATTTACGATTTAAATATATAGAGGTTTATATACTTCTCTAGGTTATAAAAAATAAATTAATAAACCCCTTAATTATAAAGAGTATTTATTTTAATAAGATCTAATTCTTTATATAGCTTTTTAGTAGTTATAATTACGTTTTTTTTACGTAGTTTAATTATTAGCTCGAAATTAGTATTTTTTTTTATTATATAAAAGGTGTTAATTACTTTATTACTAGTGATAAATTGCTACGTTAGTACTTGCCGTCGTAGTTTTTTATAACGCCTCGCTAGTAGTATTAGTGCCCTTTTAATAATTTCTTTTTTTTTATTATTTATTAGTACTACTACGATAATTTTATTAAGGATGATTTCTTATACCTTTACTACGGGTTATATAGTTTCCCCTAGCTCTTTTTTTTTTTATAAGTTAGAAATTATTTTATTGAGATTTATATAATATAGTTTTATTATTATAATCGATACTTCGAGGGGTTAATTATAATCCCTTATAACTACGTAAGAGCGCTCGTTAATAGAGATTAATTTATATAGCTTAGCTTATTATTAAGTAATTTTGTACTATACTCGTATATCCGAATTTAGTATTATATTTAAATTACTCCTTATATTAGGCTTATTACGTATAGTAATTACTTTATTAACTTATTTTTTTATACTTACTTTACATAGTACCCGTATTACTTTTTTAATTACTTAGGCTCGTTAGTTTATATTTAGTAATAATAGCGAGGCTAAGGTCGTTTTTAAATATACTCTAAATATAAAAAACGTTAATATAAGCCCGTTAGGCCCTATAATATTATTATAGTATTTAAGTACTATTTAGAAGTATTTATTATTAGTAGAATCTAGATTTTTTTTTTAATAATTCTAAATACCCTTTTTAGTTACTAGTATACCCTTTTTACTTTTTTAATATTATAATATACTTTAATAAGTACGACTTTTAGTTATATACCGTAGGCCGTCGTATTCTCCCTAAATTCTATCGATTTAAAACTAGTACTAGCATTAGTTCTAATACTATTTAACGGTCCTTAGTATATATTAATTTAGCTTTTTCATAGGGCTACTTATACTATCTTTATTTATAAATCCTAGAGGAATTACTTTATTTAAAAAGATATAGCTATATTAATTATATATAGAACTAGCTAACTATTTAAATAGAAGATATTAACAACGATTTCCTAATTAAAATTAAGCTTATTACGTAATTTAAATTTAAACTTACATAGGCTCTGCGTATTTATTTAGTATTAATAATATACTTTTATTAACTATTCTAGCGCCCCTATTTCGATATTATTATTATTTAATTATTTTAAGAAGTTATATAGCCTCGTAACTAACGGGTAGCTAAATTTTTAGTATAATTATCTAAGCTTACTTTCCGTTAGGTAATTAATCGACTTTATGTCGTTAATAAGCCTTATAAACGCGTACCCCTATTATCGTTCGACTATCTTAAAGTACTTATTACTAGAGATTTTGTTCCTCGTATTATTAAATATAATACTTAGTCGATCTATATTTTTTAAATATAATAGAAATAGGGTATTAATAAATAAAATATAAAAGGTTATTGTTCTAAAGTACGTCTTTACTTTTACTATACTTAGTATAACGATTTCTTTACTTAGGCCGAAGCTAATTTTTATAATACCCGTTATTAATATATTAAGTATTACTAGTACAATCTTTTATAGTACTTAGAATTACTCTTTTTTTTTTATTAATTATTATAATACCCTAGTATTTAGGATAATCCCTTAGAAATTATTTAGGCCGTACCTTTTATTTATATAGAATGCTTATACGAGCTTAGTATTTAAGTAATCTAGGTAGTATAAAAAGGACCCCTCTAGCTACCCCTAGATTTGCTTAGTATTTTATTTCTTTTTTTTAAGTATTAAAAGAGGTAGCGTTTTCTTTTTAAGTATTAAGAAAATGGACTTCGGCCCTATTAGATTTACTTTTTTAGTTATTTCCGTATTTATTACTTAAGGGACCTTCCTTTATTATTTATAAATAAAAGCCTACTTATTAAGAGCTTTTATTACTATATATTTATTTAGCTTTATATATCCTCCCGAGGCTAACGGTACGAAGAAAGAGTAGTTAATATCGTTAATTTTATTATAATCTAATTCGTTAATATAGGGGGTAAGATCTTCTTTATTTTCTAAATTTTTTATAGGGTACGGATGTTTTAGGACGC
Organism: Colletotrichum cuscutae; assembly: GCA_030869315.1. Lineage (NCBI taxonomy): Eukaryota > Fungi > Ascomycota > Sordariomycetes > Glomerellales > Glomerellaceae > Colletotrichum > Colletotrichum cuscutae. The sequence goes on along the minus strand of MPDP01000270.1, from coordinate 195,517 downwards.
TAAATTAGCTACTTTTATTAGGTTCTGTGCCCCCGGATCTGCCTTTATATATAACGAGGAATTAATTAAATCGATAAGGGCTAGTTTTACTATTTATTACCCTCGATTTTTTATATTATTCGTACGATTTAGTACGCTCTTTCTCTAAGTAGTTATTTAACTAATATTTATTCTTTTTATAAATAAAGTACTACTTTTTATATTACCTTACTCGCGGGTTAAATCTCTACTTATTTAATAAATCTGGGCCTCTTTATTAGCAATTACTATACCTAGCTTTTTTCCTTTTTTTATTATACGTTCGATCGACCTAATACTATTAATAAAAACTATCGTATACCTAGAGGTAAGTTTAGTACGGTATTTTTATTTTAATATTAAAACTAGATCTTAGCCTCGAATAGAGCGTCTCGTAGTCTTTAGGTACTTAGTATAGGGTTATTTTTATTTTTAGTACGCGTTAGACTATAGTATAAAAATATCTAACTTTTTACTTATTAGTTCTCTTATTTAACTAGGTTTTTATTAGCTTATTAATTTAATTAATAAGCTTTTTAAAGATCTTTACTTACGATTTACTCTCTATTATCCTAGCTATAAATATAAAAAAAATTACTTATAGTTCGGATAGGAGCTCTAGATTCTTATTATAAGTCTTAAAACGGCTTCGGATTATATTAATAATACTAAGAAAGTCGTTTCGATCGAGATTATATACTATTTTATAATAATAATTAAAAGCTTTGCTTATAAGTACGATATTAATTACTAAATAGTACTAGTATTCCCTAATCTTAACCTTTTTATAATAATTATAAAATATTATTAGGGTTTTTTATAAGACCTTATACTTCCCCCTAGAGTATAATTTCTCTTTTAAAAAAATCTTTTTAAAGTTTATAAATTATTTTATATTTACTACTAAATTTTTAGTATTTATATACGATCTTTATATCGCTACGTACTATTAGTAACTTCGGGTTATTTATTTCTTTTTTTATTAGCCGATTAGTACCGAATTTTATATTAATAACGGCAACGAGCTATAGATTAAAATAAGTAGAATTATTAATTATCGTACTTTTAATACTATATTTTATTTTTATATATCCTTTTATAATAATAAATTATTATTAGTAATTATAAGGAGGAAATCTGCGTCGTTTACCTTTTTTTAAAATTTATTAAAGCGATTATATACCCTATTAACTTATACCTAGTTCTATAGTATAAATTCCTTTTTTATAATCGTCGCTACTAGGATTTTATATAGTTTTTATAATTATAATTACGTTAGTAATACCCCTTGCTCGTAAAAGAATTTATTAATTACTTTTATAATTCCTAGGCTTGCGTTTATAAACTATTTATTTAGTTAATAACTAAGGTCGTTTACGATCTTATAAAATAGGGGTTACCCCTATAGCCCCTTTTTTTTATAAACCTTAGTTAAATAAATTAATATTACGTTAATTTACTTATTATTAAGCTAATTTATAATCCTATATATTTACGTCCCTTAATAATTCGGGTTAATATTTATTTATTTATAAAGGATTAGGATTCTATTTAGGATCGGGTTTTTTTTTTTTTTTTTTTACTTTAACTTACTAAGGGTTATGTTCTAGTTTATACTCGTATTAGCGGTTACTAGCGTATTTAATTTTAATAAGAATATATCTAATCCGCGTATTAGTTATAATAAACCCATGCTTTTATTACTTAACGAATTTATTAAGGTTTAAGAGATTCCTGTTTTTTTTTACTATTTTACTACTACTCTCGTTTTTATTATTTTTAATAATTATTATTACCCTTTTAGATCGCTAGCTATTATACTTACTAAGACCTCCTTTTTATTTAATATAAAAAAGTAGGTTTTAATAGCCCCTTTTTTTAATAATAGTAGTAGACGTTTATATTACTATAGGAAGATATAGTAATTAGTCTCGGGATCTTTTTTAGTTATTAATTTCTACTATTCCGTATACTTCTAACCTCTTAAGCCTCGTGCTCTCTATAACCTCTCAATAACTTCCTTCTTTAACCTACTTCCTCTAGGGTAGTATTTTATAAAAATAATCGAATATAGATATTAAATAGCTCGTAGAGGAGCTATATAGGTTATTAAGTATAGTTAATAAAGTTAAACCCCCCCTTTTTTATAAAATCGCGGGCCTTAAAAACTTATTAAAAATATTATTTATTACTCGTACTTAGTAGGGGTAGATACCTTAGAGATTTTCTTTTTATAGCTCCTTAGTACCCTATTTTATATCTTTTTTTAATAATCTTTTTTATAACCTAATTATAGTTAAGTAATTATTACTTTTTTAATAATCCTTTTTATTACTTAGTTAATTTCTAATTACGGGCCGGCTATAAAAAAGTTATTTAGTAAAAAAGCTACTTAAAGTAACGGTAAAAGGCTAGTTATTTAAGTAGTTTTATTAATTAATATAGTTTAATATAATAAACGTCGACCTCTCGTAAATAATAAAGGGCTACGATTACTTAATTCCGTGTAGTATTTAAAAATCGCTTCTTTTTTTATTTATTTTTATAAGGTTAATTAGTACGAATTTCCTATCCTATATAGTATTAAGAAGTCGTCTTTTTTACGTAATAAGATACTTTACTAATTTATAATAATAGAATTTAATTACTAATTAGTATTAGTCTCCTTATTATAGAGTAACTAGTTCGAACTATAGGTTAACGAAGAGATTAATTAAACTATATAAACTTTTGCGTAGTAAGTATAAAAAGGAGGTTCTAACTGTAGGTTGGGCTGGCTACGATAATCGTAAATAGGGCCCCTAATTGGCCCCTGCGCAGTCGGCTGTATGCCGCGGTCGAATTGGACTTCCAATCCGACAGTAACGTAACATGTGATTTACTACAAGATAGTGCTAACCATGGCTACGGGAGATCTCCACATCTTGTGTTGGAACCACATCCACTAAAGTTGACATTTAGCTACGGTATCTTGAGGTATGGGTAGATATCACTTCGTTATAGATTCGCGCGATACTGATAACTTCGTTGTTGAACGGGGTAGATACACGTGATGAAGAAAGACGAAAGCCTGTCAAAGAATTATCTATTTCACCCAAGTCACATGAATAACAGCCAATCTTTTACTGACTTGGTTCATTTATTGATGTAATGCCGCAAAACTTGATGTTTATTCTATTTATGGCAAATGTTCTGGCGACTTGATGATATGGTCGAGTTGGTGCCGAGAGTGTCATCTGAATCCTTGGTCTTGTCTGATGACTGTCTGCGTAAGGACAGTATGTCTATACCGCACTCATAATGATATGGGTCTGTTGATGTATCCAGGTTTCGACGCGGATCCCTTTGAATGAGAAGGTTGCCAGATTGCCGGTCCAAATTTCCTCATGGTAGGTAGTCGCTACATTTGATGTATCTTGGAAACTAATATCCGCCGTGCTTTTTGGATCGGCAATCGCATCCACGTACGCATTCCCAGTAGACATCATCCCCGGCAATCGAGGTAATGCCGCAGAGTGCAGGGCAAAGGGGTCTCAAACTCGCCTTCGATCAGGTCAGACGTTAGCAACAGATAATGCAGTGATGTGTTTACTTACGTGGATACACCTTGTTGATGTTGATACGGTCGTCATAGTCCCATCAAACTCCTTTGCCGAAATGGAGTCTGCCATCGCAGTCGGGGGCGCATGGCTGGTTGCTGCTTGGCCAGTTTCTTTAACCTCAGTTGGAAGTGCCATGCCAGGAGTGATCAAGGCGGCAACAATGAGCTGAAAGAAGGGTGACAGATGCATCTTGACGCGTTTCAAATAGATTGGGCTCTGTTCGCTGTTCAAGTCTGAATTACGGGAGATGTATGAGGTAGTGAATTGTTGTATTTTGCGTTAGATGTCGGTTAGGAAACGAAACCGTAGGTGCGAAATGAAGTTTGATCTGCACATTGCAGAATTTTCCGTCACTTCAGTATTTTGGGTTTGAATGGGACAGGACTGCTGCGTAGCAGAATTGTGTTAGGTTCGGAGCTGGATGGGACAGGGCTTCGTGGGTCTAAACTCCCTTGATGGAAGGCACTCGGTCAAGGTGTAACTTTACCTTCTAATCGGCACCTTGACCATACGCTGAACATACCTGGATGGCCTTTGAATGGCTTGGAACAAATCAGACCTCGATCAAGCTTCCAGTCAGACGTATTGTAAGTACAATTACGATATGTTATGTCATCGTGCGAAGTGCATGTCAACATTTTACATTGGAGGTGTGATGAACTATCGGAAAACTCCTTAAGAAAGCTCATTCCTTGCTCCCAAGGAAAAGGTTGAGATGTTGTGTATAGAGCTCTGGGTACTGGAATAGATGACCATGACCGGCATCAGGATAGATTATGAGCTGAGCATCCGACAAGTTCTGTTGCAGAGTGAAACTGTTGGAAGTTGGCGACATAATATCAGTGTGGCCGTTGGTGACTAGAGTGGGAGCTTTGATAGTCTTCATGCGCTCAAAGTTGTCCGTATCAACCGTAAACGAGAAGATTGCATTCAGTTGGGCCCTTGCTTCAGGTCCGATCAGGTATTCTCTGCGCTCCTCCCCGTCAACCTTTCGCTCATGGATTCGTTTCCACCATGCTTCACCGAGTGCGACGCTCGTTTCCGACGGGGGGTAGAAAAGATGGAACATGTCCTCCTTGGTAGGTGGCTCATCGTTGGCTGTTCCGGCACTTTCTAGAACCTCGCGGGGTGGCAGGACAACTCCTTCTCCGACACCTGGTTGAGTCCCAGCCAGAATCAACTTTCGAACCAGCTGAGGATAGTCCCATGCCAGAATCTGAGCCACACCACCTCCCATGGAAAAGCCAATGACATCAGCCTACGAAACACCAAGGGTAGCGAGAAACTTGGCTGCAATTGAAGCCATGACTCCAGTGGAAGAGGGCACCTCGCCCTCACTGTGCCCGATACCGAAGCTGTCATATACGATGACTTCTCTTGACTTCGCAATCGTATTGAAGAGAAGAGGGTCGAGAGTGTCCATTGAACCACGAAGATGGTTGATATAAAGCAAAGGGACCTGACTCTTTACCCCGATCCGGCGGTAAGCGATTCGGGGGTTGTCGACGGCGACATATTGAGTCTCCACTGTTTGATAGGTAGACATTCCGATGGTGAACAAAGTTCGTTGAGGATTGTGACTGGACTGGATATTGAATACTTGAGTGAGATGAAGTTGCTAACTTGTATTCTTTTCGATGAAAGAGATCGATTCTCGAGTCTAAGCATCTCTTAAGTGGACTTTATAAACATTGTTTCGCCTGCATCGCCCTTTTCGCGTTCAAGAGCAGTGCTGGATGACGTCCTGACCTTCCGGTAAAACTCCCGATATGTCATCCTTTCCGACTGGGAAAATCACCCTCGGAAGCTCTAACGTAGGCCAAGATTTAGTATGCTTAGTAGAATGAATGGAACATTCGTATACCTTACAAAGCCTCTTCACTCAGCTGTTGCACTTGATTACTCAATGGCACAGATCCAAACCATACCCCAAACTTCGGATCCGGGGCAATGTGGAGCAACCTAAAGGTACGGACCGACGTGTAGGGCAATTAATCAGTAATCGTTCCGGATGGAGTGCCGGAGTAATCCGGGCCCGCCGGCTCTCAGACAATTTCTAAGCGGACAGGCGTAGATGGAAGAACCAAATGAGATCAAGATGCCAGTCTCTGGATCCTCTAGGTAGATGTTGGTGAAAAACAACTTCAACTGCCGCAATGGATTTGATCCATTCCGACTGAGGAGATGTTAAGTAATCATGCACACGGTAAGACGTCGTCATGATGTGTAGTGTCTTGCTGCATAGATGCCGTTAAATATGTGATAAAACTCCTCCCAGATTACGATTTACACACATCAAATTCCGTTAGCCTTGTTTCTCTACTCGCTTTCCACCCTTTGCGCAAATACTAGTATAAAGCTCGATCATATCACAACGTACAACCTTTAGCAAGTATAGATTCTTTGAGAAACATCTATAAGATTGTCTGGAATGCTGGATAGATGGATAAGATGATGAAGGCTTACCAGTTCTCAACCCCAGCGAAAGGCCTGGAGTACCGTGAGCTACCTATTCCGGTCCCAGCCAAGGACCAGCTCCTGGTTCAGATCAAAGCGACCGGTCTTTGCCACACCGATTGCAACATAATTTCTGGACTCGACAATACATTCTTTTGGAACAGGCCCATCACTCTAGGCCACGAGATTGCTGGCGTAGTAGTTGGCTGCGGACCTAAGGTTTCGAAGTTTGCCGCTGGAGACAAAGAGTCGTGTCTGTAGTCACCGCGAAACACCCGGTAGAGATCGGAGATGTTGTCAGAAGCCCCGGCATCGGCATAGACGGCGGATTCGCCGAATACGTTTTACTCTACGAATCGAAGACCCTGCCCATACCCGACGGAGTCAGCTTTGCACAAGCCGCCGTTGCCACAGATGCCGTTGCGACAGCCTACCACGCCGTTGTAACTGAGGGGCAAGTTCAAAAATCATCGAAAGTTGCCATCATTGGACTAGGTGGCCTTGGGTTATCCGCTGTTCAAATTGCATCTCACCATGGCGCCAAGGTCTATGGGGTCGACATTCATCGTCGCAAGTATCCTGCAGCACTGATGTCCGGGGCCTACTGCTGCGGAAGATCCCTGGATGACTTCCCTGGCGTCAAGTTTGATGTTGTCCTTGACTTTGCTGGAGTCGGCATTACCACCGCTGCCGCCGCCAAAGCCGTTAAGGCGGGTGGCAAAGTTGTTCTCGTCGGGCTCACCAAGAAGGAGGCCACACTCGACACGCACAACTTCGTCGCCTTGGGCGTGCACCTTGTGGGATCTGTTGGGTCATCGATGGACGAAGTTGAGACAGCGCTGGAAATGGTTGCAAAGAAGGAAATTACTCCTGCTATCGAGGAGGTTGCGTTCGGGAACTTGAAGAATGAGTTACACCGCCTGGAACGAGGTGATACTGTCGGGCGTCTGTATGCCGACCCATCCAAATCAGTTGAGAGGGTGGTGAGAGCCTAGAAATTGCGAAACTGAAGATATCGATTCCACGATTTTGTGATCGAGTCCGAGCTCAGTCACGCGGTATACTACTGTTTGATCATTCTCTTCCTTTAATTCCGAGTGACTTTCTTCTGCTCTGGTATCCCTCGATCGCTGTACGGTCGCTTCCGTTACCGATGCCTCCCTGGCTGATTGAGAGTCTTGGTATTGATTATCGATGATTCTCAGAAGATTGCACTTTGTGCTTACCTAGTGAGGGTAACAACCTGAATCAGTGTTGGTATCCCTATCACAGGGATATTGGTCGATTGGTTCGAACCGTGGTTTTGACGAAGTAGGTCAATTGACTATATGATTCTGCTGCGTAGGTGTAAAAAGGAGGTTCCAACCGTTAGGTTGGGCAGGCTGCGGTAATCGGAAGTAGGGCCCGTAATTGGCCCCTGCGCTAACTGCCGTACGTAGGTCGAATTGGACTTCCAATCCGACAATCAGAATCCGGCTGCACCCCTTGAAGCTCGTCTAATTTCGTGGTGAGCCTGGCCCTTGGTCGTAACTCATCTTCTCCAAGGCGTGGGAGCTGCGTAGCCTGCCGTGAATGGGGTGAAAGAGGGCTTGGTTGTCAGGCACCCAATCAGTCTAGTCGCAGTTTCTGGTGCATCTGTCCGCTTATTTTGTCTCCGCCTGATGCTGGATATCTTACAGAGCTCGGGTTGATCCCTTGGCTGCTTGGAGATTCGGATGATCGTTGATTTGCATTAGCCGGCTACTCCCCCTGGTTCTCACCGAGGGCTTCCAGGTTCGGACGATACGGAAACAGCGTAACGCGACAAGCGTGGTGAAAGAAGGGAGGAGGGATCAAGGGCTCGAGTCAAAGGGGATGTTGCAGAATATCAAGCAGATTTCAGTCCAGTTATTCTCGCAGCTCTGGGCGGAGAACTCGCCATGGCGTCGTGTCCAGCAGGCACAGTTTCAGCACGCGTCTTGACATACTCCACTGCTCCAGGTACCGTCACTAGACATATGTGCCGGTGGGATGGTCCTAGAGGCTATAGCAGTAGCCGCAAGCGCCGTGAGTCGCGAAGCTTTATTGATTTGGCGTGTCGGCTTCGATGAGTCTCCCCAGGCTCCATCCAGGAACCTTCGGAAATCTGCCGGGGAGGTCACTCGGGAGTGGCGGCATTGTACTCAAATTCTTGATCTATCACAACGAGCTTATGGGCTAAGGCTAGCAGGGGTGGGTTTTCAGTGGGTTGAGGTCACCAACTTCTGGATAATTTTACTGTAATCGGAATCGCGTGCGGGCATGGCCCTCGCTCCTCAAACAGAGCTCTCGTCGCAGGAGAGAGATATGACGCCACACTTGAGGATTGATCAGCCTCCACGGCCGGGCCTTGACAGTGAGGAAGTACTGCTTCATGGCTGAAACAGCTTGGGTAGTCATGGAAGTTGGTATTGAGAATGGAATTGGCAGTTTGCGGCTCGCAAGCCCCCGCCATCTGGACGAAGTTTCGTATCCTTCACTGATCAAAACTTGCCTTCGTATTTGGGGCGGAAAATGTTTTTTGAAGATGGCTTGCGCAGCAGCTTTCGCCGAGCTCTTGCTGTATCGTTATGCGCCTTCTTCCCCTTGAGATCTTCGAGACGTTGCTAGTCGAGAAGCATAAGCACGTAGCACACTGCATGGGGATAGTTGACATGCGTCCATGCCTTTTGCAAGCGGTATCCATCTAGATGCCATCTGTGATATCATATTATGTGCCTGTAGACCATCCAGTCCTGATCGAGAGTATAGTGACACATTCCTTGAATAGCAATGTTTGGAGTTGTCTTCATAGCGAGGACGGACGAAGCCTGCCCTCTCGACTGGAGCTTCAAGACTGGGTAATGGTATGATCAGGAATCTCAATCGCGAATGAAGAAAGTATCACACGACAAACCGTCGAAGTATGCTGAGTCGCCTGTTTGGAATCTTAGTATTCCCAACTACTCATGTCCCACAGAAGACTTTTCACATCTAGGGCAAATAATCTGCCGTTACCTATTTGGACTGGGATTGAAGCTTTGCGGCCCGCGAATGTGGCGCAATGCCTCTCCTGCGTCAGCCCGACAATGCTGTTCGAAACAATACAGTCAAGAACGGCACTTGAGAGCTAGTACCGTCCATGGATACATCGGCATCGTGTTTTTCTGGTCAACTCCCCGCGGTATCGGCAAGGGCGCCACATCAGCACCGGCATTGCCTTCCTTTGGCATTTGCTCCGTGGCCTCTCGACGCTCCCCAAGTCAAAAGGGAACGCTGTGGCCGCCAAGTGCGGGGGATAAGTTTAGTCGATGCTCACGGCACAAAGCAGGACATGCTAGCAGTTCCCACTGGAAAGGGAAGGTGACGAATTCACACAGTTCAGAATCGAGGGGCATTTGTAAAGCATCCTGAGTTCGTTAGAGCGAAGCAATGCTTGATGTCTGGGAATCTACATCACAGGCAGTTGATCATTCTGGTACTTTTCGCATGATACAAAGTGCCGATACGCTTCACGATGCTGTGGCCCAAACTTCAAGGAGCTCGATAGTCCCACAGGTCACCAAGCTTCTCGCGATGTCTATCTCCGTTCTCGGACTGCTCAACTGCCGTGTTCTAGAGATGCTCAAGACATTAGGCCTGCATCTCGGGACCGACGTATCACTACATACTCCCTTGGCGATTAACTTGAGTCAATGGGTCTTGGCTGCAGATTTGTAGGCTGTAACGGCTTGCCTGTGTACCCTCTGGTGGCCATTGGTCCATTGGACCCTAGCACGTCTGACCTTGTAGACGTTGCTCGCAGATGTCAGTGAAGATCACCACCCTTGTCAGTCATTTAAATCACGGGTGCCCGCTCAATGCCCTTCAATCAAGTCATCGTAACCTAGAGGCTGTGATTGCCACCCGGTAAAACGGGTTCGTTTTGTTTGATGCTCCTTGGTTTGGGATCTTGAAGACTGAGGTCTGTCGTGATACTAGTCCGATAGCATCGATAGCTTAGACCCCTGGTTCTGTCCCCAATGGGGCCAATACCGACCAACTCTACTCCGTAGGAGTGACGAGTCCCACCCAAAATGGCCGAGGCCCGACGTTTAAAAGTTGCAAGTTCCACTCGGCGGGGATGTGTGCATATGTAGAGCTGGAAGTGGATTCAATGTCAGTGGAAATTTCGAGGCGTGGATAAGATTAAGAAGAAAAAGCTTCTCAGCGGCCGCAGTAAACCCAAGTGGAAGACTTGTCCGATACACCGAGTGCGTGAAAAGTACATCATTGGACGATACATTGTGGAGAGTCGGAAAGGCTGCGGAAGAAATCGTCGAAAAATCCAAATTCGGTCTTCGGTCACTAGTAGACCCCGCCATTGAACCGTCTCTGAGTGGCACTGAGTTCGAGCCGGCACGGCCGAATCCAAGAGCAATGGAGTCGATCGCCAGTTATGGTTGCAAGAATCCGAGACTAGAACTTTTGGGTGGGCTCATGTGCGGAGCACGTCATGAATATCTTACCACCCCCAAGACTCGACTTCGCCGGAGGGATCACATACCTGTAACCTGGCATTGTCTGGCACATCAAAGTTGCACAACATTGACGTCTACCCAATTCATTCTCTCGCCGAGAAGAAATGCGGAGCACTCTATGCGACAGTGTGGCTCAGCGGTGAGTCTACACAGTACAACAAGCTTCCAAGATGCGCCAAGCTACACAAACTCTAACCCTGCAAACGCGAAGTGCCTCGAGACTGAAGATGGCCGACTTGACAGCCCTGACGCCGACTCGTGACCCTGAAAAGAAACGTCCGAACTGACCACTCATCGTCCAACTGCAATCCATTCCAGTAATTCGGATAGCGCCTAAATGATGGGCCCTCCCCCAATTGCCTGGGGAGTTGAGGCAACTCGTCCGTCCTTCTCCCACATCCCGATGAACGACTCCCAGCGCAATGGTTCAGCTCATGGGATTAAGTCTAAATTCTAGCAGTGCATTCACTACCACCTAGAGCCCCTAAACTTCACTTTTAGGGGGACATGGAGAGATCCGATAGACAAGTCGGAGGCCGCGGAACACAGAAGACCTGCGGAAACTGCCGAAAAATCGGGCGAGCTCGTCATTCAAGGCCATCCCAGGCCTACATCATCACACATGATGCAGCAGCAATCTGCATCAAGAACCTTGCAGAAAATGCCTCAACCCTAGCCTATCGCAAGCTATCGACAGGTGGCATCTTGTCAAATATAGGCCGGGGCCTTTTCGAAAGCCACGTTGATCCCCATGGCACAATGGCCAAATGGATAGCCAAAACAGACAGTGGTAAATCCAGAGGTGACATCCAAGCCACATGGAGCATAAAAAGAGGGGACTGGGACAAGAACGGGGCGCTCTAACGGGATGGCTACCGAAATGAACCTCTCGCGATGCTTCTACGGCAGCCTCATGCTCGTATAGCCCTCTAAATCTGACAGAACTCTCCCTCTGCTCTGCCCTTGGCGGCTTGGCGAGGAGGGGTATTCCTTCGACGCCGTTTATGATTATTGTTCAGATGGATAAGATAATCTAATCAGATCTGCAGTGTGCGTCGCATTTCCTGTCACACAAGTGCCCCTCCATCGCAACGGCGAGCGTCTTCGGCGGTGGGTGGCATTACCGCATACGCTCGGTTTAATTACCTAACGAGCAAGAGAGGAAGATTAGATGAAACAAATAGCCGCCGTTAACCCCACGGCTTGTACCTTGACATGTACGAAAAGACGATGAAGAGAGGTACACGCTTCTTGGCGAGATCTGGTCCAGCCCGGCATTCGTGGGATGAAGGGACCGAAGAGAGTAAATAAGAGAGACAGCTTCCCCTCCAACCCCTCGTTGGTAATGACGTCTCTTCACACCATTCGGAAATGTCTGCATCTGCTTTCATAGATACCCCTTTCAGTTCTTATTTGTCTTCCAAAATGGCCGCGCCACAGCCAACTATTAACGACCTCGCCGCCAAGATCGGCGAGCTCTCGGCCGAGTTCACCAAATTCTTGAGCGAAAACAAGATCCCTCAGCCTACTTTTGCCGCGGACAGCGTCTCAAGCTACGATGGCCTCACGCCAGAAGCCTTCTTGCTCCGCCAGAAGCTGTTGGATGCCGCCAACGATCTCTCCTACCTAGTCTCAGGACCAAGTGAGAGCATCTTCAACTACACCCATAATGTAAGTTAGTCCTGGCCCTTCTTCGCTGCTGTTCTTCATTCTTGGTGCCGTGACTCAGATAGCTGACCCGGAATAGATGTCTCCCGATGCCGCATCACTCAATACCCTCAACCACTTCGATTTCTGGTCCGCCGTGCCCATTGATGGCGACGCCTCGTACGCAGACATCGCAAAGCACGTCCGCCTGCCCGAAGAAGTGGTCCACCGTGTCCTTGATCACGCCTACACCCTGCGCATCTTTGAGGAGACCGATCCCGGCAAGCCCTTCACCACTCGCGTCCGTCACACCTCGCGATCTGCTGCGCTGCTGAAGAACGCCGGCCTCAGGGCGCTGGTTGAGGCTCTCATGAACGATGCTGGCCCGGCTATGGGTGTCCTTCCCTACGCACTGGAGAAGTTCCAGCGCGGTAAGACAGAATTGAAGGAGGATATGACGGAGACTGCATTTGCGCTGTACCACTCTGGCGAACTCTGTGGTGGATACACAAACTCGTGGGAGCTGCTGGAGAATGACGGCGAGGGCGAAAACAAGGGCTTCCGCCAGAGAAACTTCGTCAAGTGGATGAACTACATCAAAGAGATCTTCCGCTTGGAGGGATTGGTCAACAGTGCCTACGACTGGAAGGCCGCTGGCGACTTCAGCGTTGTCGATGTAAGTTGTTTTTGGGGCTTTAGTGGCGCAACATCCCAGTATCTCAGGAAATCATTCACTGACAACCCCTTTACAGCTCGGCGGCTCTGGTGGCCACGACAGCTTCGTTTTGGCGAAGAACTTCCCCAACCTCAAGATTACTGTTCAAGACCTGCCCAACTGCGAGACTTCTTTCAACCAAAACATTCCCGAGGAGCTCAAGGGCCGAGTCAACTTCCAGCCCCACAGCTTCTTCGAGCCGCAGCCCCTGTCCGCCGACTTGTACATGATCAAGCTTATTCTCCACGACTGGCCCGATGCGGAGTCTATCAAGATTCTCAAGGGTCTCACGCCGGCACTGCGCCCTGGTGCCCGAGTTCTCTTCATCGACTACGTCGGCAAGCAGGGTGACGTCGAGGAGAACGCCGCAGCGGCTGCGGCGCTGCCCAAGTCTATTCAGCAGATGGGCACTTCAACGGATCTGAGAATGATGGGTCTTTTCAGCGCAAAGGAGCGACCCGTCGACGCGTGGACAGAGTTGTTCAAGAAGGCGGACGAGAGGTACGAGATCAAGCGTGTTGAGGCCAACCCCTTGACTTTCTTTGTCATTATCGAGGCCGTTTGGCGCGGTTGAGGCGATTATTTGTTGGAAGCATTGTGAGGAATGATTTAGAGCACGTCATCATGTGAATATGAAACAAAAGTTCTCGATTCTTACATCTACGTCTATTCGTGTTTGTGATCCCGTTTTTCATACGAAGTAGATGCCCATGGCATTGTCCTAACTCCCCTGTTAATTCGGCTTGAGACATAACCCTGTTGCGACGTGCGTGGGCGGGCCTGAATCTTGGCTGTCCCACATGCCAGTGTGGATTGCTGCTCCCCTTGCAAGTTGCACCTGTCCACCAACCCACCAAGCCCTATCGCTTCGTGATGCCCTCCACACAGTCGGCCAACCCTTCAGATAGTGTTTCTGCTTGAGCTGAGTCATCAAGCAACTTGGTCTGGTGGTGTAGTTGGTTATCACGTCAGTCTAACAGTTCGAGAGCCTCTCAATTCTCTCGTCCGCCACACTGAAGGTCTCCGGTTCAAGTCCGGGCTAGATCATTATATGGGCGATTGGTTTAGTGGTATAATGACCGCTTAGCATGCGGTAGGTCCTGGGTTCGATTCCCAGATCGTCCATCCTTTTGATTAGTAGATGTCTCTCATCACCCCTTTTTGGGTCGAGGCTATCGCGAGTTCGTGAACCTGGTTGTCGAGGTGTGATATAGGCCTGAGGCTGCCGCTAACTTAGTAGAGGTACGGGTCATGAGTTGACTCTCAATTCGACTTCCCAGTTGTTGATCTTAGCTCTGTCTTATGTAAGTCTCTTATCCGAGAGAAGTTTGCTTGGAAATATTAAAGGCAGTGGTCCTCAGTAACACCAGGCTCTGCCGCAGGGAACTGCGCATGGCGGTACAGCGGATTGAGATCCTACGAGTGGGCCTTTCTGCTCCGGAAAGCACTTGATTGAGTCACTGCAATTCTTCTCGAAATGAGAGAGCATCTCGTTCTTTCTCACGATTATCAGCGCTTATCTGAACGGCATGATGGGATTTCAGATGGCTAGCCGTCACAAGAACTTTAGTCAATTCGTCGGGATTGGAGTTCAGCAATGGCTTCTGGGGGTAGGCCGCATGGACCGGCGCTGTTCTAGCGCACTTTGCAATGCAACAGGGCACGGAACAGGCTAAGTGTTGGGACTAACTAGTAAGGACTCACGGCAAACTACAGGTGTGCAGTGAGATTGGAGACTTGGATGAAGAAGATACTGCTGAAAGACACCATAAGAGAGAAACCATCCCATTAGTTGAGCTATAGTGGGCGGGTGGATGTCACCGGTGAGATGGCACGGCGCTGTCGAGAGGAGCTCTTCGGCACCTTGCATGCAAGTGTTGACCTGCATATGTGACCCCAGATAGATGCTTTCTGATTGCTCAAGACAATGCCTCTCTGCACTTGGCTTTCGTCGAATTCGAACACTCGGTCAGAGGGTGGATCTTAAGCCGAGACAAAGAAATCTAGACAATCATGTCACGGACCAAAGATGAGGAGGCCTAGAAGCATGAGAAATCCGTCTCCCTGCACGCATAGTAACCCATTGTGTAGAATGAATCAACTTCCATCTCCCGAGTACACAATGCCTAGCTTGATTGACGTCTTGGAATATCCCGGGTATATTGTGCTATATTCATCATGGCATAAGGTCCATCCATAGGGCCGAACACCACATTACAGCATACGGATACAACTCTGGATGCTGAGGGGGAAGAAGCAGGCTTGATAGGTGACCTCGGGCCAGTGACCCTCCACATCTTCCACATGCTTCACCTAGCGCGAATCCTTAGTGCAAATGGCCTTGTTCAGCGTGATTCCAGGCTTCTTCCCGGTTTACCCTCCTCTGTTACTAGTCCTCTGCAGCCACGATTCTTCACCTTGGACATGGGCGCTCACCCAGCCTTGGGTTGCATTTGCCAATAAAGCGAAGCTTATTCCCCAATCTCTCGTTTGTCGTCTTCATCGTGTCATTTCTCCTCCACTTACTCTTCCCATACTCATGGGCCAACATCGTCGAGCGTGAACCCCGATTCCGACGCCCTGGACCTGCAGTTTTGTTTCTTTTCCGCTTGCCCCGCGCTGTCGCGGCTGCTGTGCCTCTCTCCCGCAAGGCGTTACCAAGCCATCGGGCCCGCGACGAACGAGAAATGACAAAATAGCGACAGGGTCTACGCATGCGCCAACTAACGACGAAATAGACGGGCGAGGCACCAGACAGCAGTTATCAAGCACTATCGAGATATAGGCAACACAGGGCTTAAGCTATTGCAGCACCGGAAAGCACAGTTAGACAAACAGCAGTTGATGGCAAGCGACAATAGCGCCAGGAAACGAGGGCTACAATCACATCAGCGACGAAGCAGACATACATGTATCTTTGGCGGCGCTAAGTATCTGCCTTCTTTCCTGCCCAGAACACGGGACGACCGCCTACAAGCGAAGCAAGCTACCAAGCGGCGCAGCAACAGCAAGAGCGAATCGGGGGTGCGCCAGTGAGACTGTTGGAACGGCACGGGACGGGCGACGGGACGAGACAGTCTTTTCTACGCGAGCAGGACAAGAGGTTCGGGGGGAATGGCCGGTCTCGGGCCCAATCAAGTGGGCTTGGATGAGGGTCATCTGGAACCCATTCCAGGCTTGAGCATGTCTGGAGTCTTAATCGCAAAATCCATCGCCCTAGTCGCCGCCATCGCCTTTTTTGTGTGGGAGTTTCGGTCATGGTATCGCCTGCGAAAGATCCCTGGACCTTTCCTAGCCTCGATCTCAGTCCTTTGGCAATTGAAAAAGGCAATTGGGGGAACATATCATGAGCACCTGAATGATATTGCGAGGAAATATGGTGAGTGGACTTCTTCATTGCCATTGAGAAACTACGCCCGGTGGCTTTGGAGTTGCGATAGCAAGCCAACAAGCACCTCAAGAAACTAGAGAGACAGATGCTGATCACTGATCGTCATTGCAGGACCACTCGCTCGCATTGGGCCCAACGAGCTCCTCTGCACAGACCCAGACTCACTGCGCAAGATGGCGGCCGTCCGCTCGCCGTACACCAAGGGCGATTTCTATGACTCCGGCCGGATCACTCCGGGCGTAGATAATGTTGTCTCGATGCGGGACGAGAACGAACATAAGGCTATGAGGGCGAGAATGGGACCGGCCGTAAGTTTGAATTTCCTTTGTGGCCTCAGACTTTCGCTGGCTGGTATTTTCGTGACCCCCAGAAGCGCTGCCACTTTTGAGTTCAAGTCCGCTAATTGCGGTCTCTGCGTTGCTGAATAGTACACCGCCAAAGAGAATGAAGGTTATGGCTTTGAGATCGGGATCGACCGCCAGCTCATGAATTTTGTTAGCCTGATAGACCGACGTTACGTTTCCACCGATTCGGAATTTCGTCCGCTGGATCTCGCCGAGAAGACACAGTTCTTTGCGCTCGACGCCATTGGCGATGTTTCCTTCGGTGGTGCATTCGGGTTTCTTGCAGAGGACCGGGACCTATTTCGGTATGTTGAGATTAACGAGTCGTCTTTGCCGGTTATGAACGTCGTTTCGGTGCTTCCTTGGCTTGGGAGACTTGTTCACAAGTGGCCTTTTAGGCTCATGTTACCCAAGGAGGATGACCAGATCGGCTTTGGTCGTTTGATGGGGTGAGTGAAGCCAATGTTGGGCCTGGCACCATCCATGAGTCTGATCACTAATAACACAACGCAGCTTCGCTAAAAACTACACTGAAATGAGACTCCAACCCGGCGCGAAGCCCCAGAAAGACATGATGCAAGCTTTCATCAACCAAGGTCTCGGCAAAGATGAACTTATTCAACTCGTGTACATCCACATGTGAGTATCATCCACAACTTTCCTCGATTCATATGCTCATGTCTTATCAGGATCGCTGGCACAAACTCGGCCGCACAAGCCATGCGCATGACATTATTATCGTTAATTAACAATCCGGTTGCTTACCGTCGGCTCCAGCAGGAGATCGACGATGCTACTGCCGCCGGCCTGATCAGTTCTCCCATCACCAATGCCGAAGCTCTGAGACTTCCATATCTCCAAGCTGTCATCCGCGAAGGCCTGCGTTTCTACCCTCCTGTCACTGGCCTCGGCTTCAAGCAAGCACCGGAGGGCGGAGACATCCTAAACGGCTATTTTGTTCCTGGCGGCACCCAGATCGGACACAACTTCTTCGGCGTCGGACGCTCACTCTGGGTGTGGGGCCCGGATGCCGATGTTTTCCGCCCAGAGAGATGGCTTTCGGCAAATGAAGATGGTCTCAGACGAATGAACGCCGCAGTTGATTCCCACTTTGGCCACGGTAAATACTCTTGTCTCGGAAAACCGATCGCCATGATGGAGTTAAACAAAGTCTTCGTCGAGGTAAAATTTTTTCCTCATACACTTTCCGTGCAGCATCTTACTAACTTCATACAGCTATTGAGGAGATATGACTTCACCGTCATGAACCCAGAAATACCAATCAAGACTCTCAGTGCGATTTTCTTCGTCGCCAGGGACTTTTGGGTGAGGTTGACTAGGCGTCCAACGAGGGAATAACGGACAGCCCGGCCTCAATCGTGTTCCCGTAAATAATGACTGCTATGAATTTCCTATATTTTTCTCTCGTCACATCTTCAAGGGAGGGAATCTCCCACTTGAGGCAGTCTAGCGATGCCTTTAACTCTCAATGGATTTCATCAAACAAGGGCTGCAACGCAGTATTTGTAATTGAAATAATGTATTGTTACACATACATCCTAAGTATGAATTGAACGTTGTCCGGAATGAATCCGAATGGTTCCATGTGATCAATCTTCTAATATTTCTTTTCTGATGTTGAAGCATGCATACTTAGAGATGCTTCATAGATTACAAGGAAGCTAGACAAGAAGGAAAACATAAGGCAGGGTATGATATTTGACGGAACTCAGCTTACACTTTGGTTACCCAGCTCTTCTTCCTACAAACAGATCCGCAACCTACAAGAAAGTCAATGGACTTCCCGCGACTCTTCTTAAGGACGATTATGGTCGCCGAAGACAGCACAGATAGGCACACAGTAACCCAGAACAAAACAGTTCCCAGGTGATCTGATACGTAGTTCAAGAACTGCCCATCTGACCCATGCCACGAGCGTCCTGCCGCGTGGCCGAACAGCTTCCGGGCGTATCCCTCATCCAGCAACGCCACGCCGTGATGCAATGTGCTGTACATCCACGCGTACTGATGGAAAGCATATGTGACCATTATCGGGCCTGTCGACCAGAATACCTGGAGGTAGGGAAGGAGGATTCGTTTCGAAGTCGCACCGCCGCGTCGCTTAGCTTCTTGGAGAGCCCATTCGAGAAAGGAGGAGCCACGCTGTGCCATGAAGAAGTGATTGCTGAGTCCAAGAGTACTTGATGTCGGGGCGAAGACAGCCTGTAAGCCGAGGCTTTGCATACAGGACATCACCTCAGTCGATCTGGGGTATACGTCCAAGTCTGCATAAATGCCTCCCTCTGCATGGACAACGACCAGTCTCGCCACATCGGCTAGTTGAATATTCTGGGCATAGCCCTCGTATGTCGATAGCAACCAAGAGTATTCTGTCTTTATAAGTTCGAGAACATCTTCGTCTGTCCATAGTTTGATGGTATAGTTGAGAGGTTCCATCGTATGTTTCCACGTCTCGTATGAAGCTTGTATGCGCTCCCCCGAACCTGGATAAGTGCTTGTATCGTTGGTTTTCCAGATTTGGTGAATAATTTTAGGAATGGGCTCTTGTGGTGTGGATGCTTTGGTGGGATGTATAAGATCTTTTCCATAGCGTTCAGAAGCATTACAGAACCTGACCAATTCTATGGACTGGTTTGGGAGAGCGAAGTCGTTTGCGTAGCTGAGTTGATGAACAACCAAGGCGGCCGTCATGGCTAAGGTAACAAGCGCCGAAGCCTTCAACATTGCTTTTCCAGGGAGTGCTATCATCCTGGACACCAGAAACGTTTCCTTCTTATGCTTTCGTTGGAGGTAATCGTTGATGGTTCTCGGTTTTCGAACAGGTTGAGGAGAAGAATCGAAGAAGGAGTACGTCGCTAAAGTTGAGGATATATCGTGAAAGTAAAGAATGAACAGAGGGCTGAGTAAGGTTGGGGATAATAATCCTAGAAGCTTGTAGAGAAAATGAAGTCGGGTATCACAGAAAAAAGTCTCAGAAATAAGGATGTTTGCAGAACGCTATCAACGAACGTACAGTGAATTGGAACGACTCCGAATAAAACTTGGATCTGAGGTATTTTTTCTCAAGAGGAAGTTCGAACACATGGTATTCTATTAAATAAAGGAGACTTCATGTGGCTCGCAGCACCCAGACAAAGACTTTAGAGTACAGACTTCTTGATCAGTTCAACATTACCCAGGTACTGCCACAGGCTGCTCCTAGACTAGATGTACCTTGCTGGCCTGTACCATGGATCGTCTCTCCTGACTCGACAAATCATCGTCACAAACCCATTCTTTAGGTTTTAAAATTAGACCGATGGAGGTACGGGACATGATGCTAGACACTCTTTGGGATCAGCCCCATCAAGCGGCTAAGTCAAACCACCCACATTTGGCCCACCCCCCCTTTTGGCCCACCCCCCCCTTTTGGCCCACCCCCCCCTTTTGGCCCACCCCAACAACATGGTCTTAAAACATCGGCATTAACTATACTTAATTAATTAACTACCTTCTACTACTATAATATTATAATTAATATTATTATTAAGTAATTCGACCCCTATAAGTTCATTAGGACTAACTAGACAGTCGCTAGAGTCCTCCTAAGCCCTCTATATATCTTAAATACTTATAAATTTAGTATTTTAATTTATTATTATACTTTTCTATTTCTTAGGCCTTATATACTTAACCCTTACTTCTAAAAATCGAATTTAGTACTAAGATATAGCTAAGTAATAGGCCAACTTACTAAATACTTTTTTTATTTTTTTAAATAGTAGTTATTAAGTAATATTATTTAGACTAAGCTTTATAAATAGTTTTAAGTAGTTACTAAGCTCGCTAGCCTTTTTAGGAGTTAATTAGTTAATAATAGAGGTTATTAATACCTAATTAAGTAGTTTATTAATATTACTAATCACTTACCTAGTTTTCATACCCCTTTTAAATAATATAACTTATATAAATAAGATTATTAAATTAATAAATAGCCTGGCTATATTAAGTAGCTATAATCTAGTTACTTTCTACCTACTTCGTATATTTAATAATATTAAATTAGCTAAACGAGCCTATTAATAATAGCTTAAGAAGTATCGCTTTTTAATAATAATAAAATTATTTACTATATCCTCCTTACTAAACTCCTTTTTATAATAAGATTTAATAAAACTAAAAATAGTTATATCTAATAACTAGAGAATATAAGAGGTATATAATAATAAGAATAATAAATAAACATTATAACTATAATACTCTTATATAAATTCTATCGTTATATAACTCTTATACTTACTTAGTATTAATAGTTAAAGCTAGTTTAGCTTACTAAGCCCCCTAATAAGGGGGGTCTTAGTTTATAATAAAAATACTTTTTTTAATTAATAAAAAGTAGTCGCGTCGGTCGTTAAGCTATTATTTATTATTATAAAGTTCTAACTATTATAAGGATTAAGTTAAAATAAAAATTACTATTACTATACCGACTTTCCTTTATAAATAACTAGTAGTTTAATAGATTTATTATTAATAAAATATACTTAATAATCGTTACTTAAATACGTAAACTAAGCCCTTTTTTTTTATATTACTATAGCCTCTATTATACTTAAGACCTACCTATTAGCTCCCTTATTTTTTATTATATTAGTTTTATTTATATTATATTTATTAACTTAGTTAATACTACTAATCTCTAATATATTCAATAATCTAAACTAGAATTTAATTATATTAATAATAGTTTTATTAATACTATATAAATTTATTAAATAACTTCTCTAAACCTTTATTAATAAATTCCTCTTAATAAAATCGTTAATCTATCTCTTTTTAAATAGTTTAATATCTTTTTAAAATATTAGAACTTACTTAGCGAATTTTCTAATTTATTAATAAGTTAGTACGATACTTAGGGTATACTAAATTCGAACTTACTAAGCTAGCTAATCTTCTTATTATAAAAAAAGCTTTTAAAGGTCTACGAATATTCTCGCCCTTATTTAATAGCCTTTTTTATAATTCTAAAATATTAACTTAAAAACCCCGAATATAATCGAGGCTCTCTTAAAAAAGAGACCGTTTTTAATAATCTTAAGAGCTTATTAAACCTTAATTTTAATATATAGTATTATTAACTATAGATTAATTAGTATATAAAAAAGAAATTTACTTAGATAATTTTTATAATTATTATATTAAATTAAAAATCGTAGGTAGGGTTTTAAATCGGTAGCTGGGAAGGAAATTGGGGTAGGCCAAAAGGGGGGGTGGGCCAAATGTGGGTGGTTTGACTTAGTTACTTAACTCATCACCTGTGGCCTGGCTGCCTCCCCATTCGTATCGGGTTTTGAAGATTGGCTATAATGACACTGAGTCGATCTCCCATTGACAGCTTCGCCACAACTTGGCAGCCGTCAATGGCCTGAGTGAAACCTCCTTTTACGACGATAGTGCTGCTCACTTGCGTATGGACGCACGTGGATGCTGGTGAACCAGGAGTAACCGTTGGTGTGGAAAAAGTGTGGTTCGTAAAGTTTCACGACGAATTAATCGTGGAACCAACAGTTAGGCAACAGTTTAACACATCCCTAGAGCGGAAAGGCGATGGGCGCCTCCCTGGCTCAAGGGGGGCTGAGCTCCAGATGAAATCTTCTGCATTCTGCCCCCTGCATGAACGACAAGCACTTGGCCAATTGCATCCGAGTTTGTCATAATTACCCCAATGGCGTTTCTCGATTTCATGTTAGTCCCGACTTTTTCCATGGGAGATACAATCAGGTCGAGATCACTTGCTCTGACTTGGCAGTAGATTGGAATGAGCTAAAGATGTGACGCGGAGTCAATTCACTGTCCATGAAACTATGGGTCATGATTCAGTCCCAACTTTGGGTCTAAAACGAAGACCATTAAGACTTCGAGGCCGGTATTTCCGTAGGCTCACGTCTCATGCAGACATAATCAATATGTGCCAAATGATCCTGCCGCAAAGCCTTACAGTAATTTGAAGGATTTCTAAATGTGGACCATCTATATCCCAGAGTGGCAGTTATTGCCTTGCGTTAAGCGCGCCTAAAGGCCCGCGACCTACTACATTAACCTCCACCCTCAAGGCAGCAGCATTTTGTACCGTCTCCGCACGAGGCAGCAGTATTTCTAAACAGAAAAAAGGGTAGCCCTGGCATGAAATACGAAATCCGGCGGTATGGGGAAGCAGAAATTTAGAGTGCAGTTGACAAGCATCTTGATGTTCATGGCCAATCGGCTTCGTCCTTCCTCGGGCAATTACCAGCAAGCGAACAGTGGGTTGTTACAGACTACGCATCGCCTACTTTAAATTTAGCCTGCCATAAGTACATGATCAAAATGAAATCAACCTCTTTCGGGATGGACGAAATCCATTTGTCCGTCTGTATTTCATGCGTCTTCACGGAAGGGGCCGTGCGGCATGGCGAAGTTGCCCGACTTGGCCACACACGGAAATATATGAGGCCTTGACTCCGAATGAGGAGGGACAACGTTGACAGCGAATGACTTGCACGTAAGTGAAGTCTGGTGCTTCCATGATAAGGACTCAAAGTAAGGCTAGTGGGATCCATTTCTCAAAAGCGATGAGAGAGCATGACCGCTACTGAGGCACTCATGTCATTACTCGACACTACCTGTCATTTCCTAGGGATAAAACTGCGCAGAAGAAGTGCCCCGGCAGCAACCGGATGCAAGGTAACGTTGTTATGGGTCCATTCAGCCTGTCGATCTCTGTTATCCTGAGTTATGTGTTCAGAACGACACCTTACCAAGATCAATACATAACATGAGCCTGGTATTAACCCTGTGCCCACGACATTCTTAGTCATGCGTTGAGGACATGTACCTCGTATTCAAATGGTAGAACTCCCCGCTCAGTAGTTTGCCGGGTGTTCATCTAAAAGCCACATCTGAAGCTTTGTTGTGATTACGGAAAGTTGCGGACAGTGCCAAACGTATTTCCTAGGTAGGCCAGACTTCACCATTATCATGCCAAGTCTGGAGTTAGGACTACCTGAGATCTTGGAGATGATAGATTGAACCACGGTTGCCTCGTTTCTCGAGCCTCTACTCATTTGGATGGCTCCGGTTCCCAAGAGAAACCATGATCTATTGGCAAGAGTAGGTACCGATATTCTCTTTCTTCCCCGGCTTCCGGAACCCTTCGCTGGGTTCGTCCCTATCACGGCTATGAAAAAAAACATTCAGAATCGCTCCCGCCTCCAAAAACAGTTTTCTGCGGAAGGAGATTAGAGCGGCTTGAGAGCCCCTATCTCCCCCAAAGCAAGTTTCTCTGCTGCTTCACGTTGACCCAGCAGTACCGCTACTCACTTACTTTAGGTACCTTTACCTGACCAGATTCCCAGCCCACACAGTTTGACATTTCTCAGTGAAAACGGACACGAACTTCCTACCGAAGATAAGTACCAAAGAACTGTAAGCCCATAGGTCTTGCTCACTAAGGCAATGATCTGATCATCATTCAACTCAAGTAAGCTTACTCAAGGGGAAGTGGAATCTATTCTTGACCATTTTATTACAAATGATTTCTGGAATACTGGTGCCTGCTATGTTTTCCGGTAGCAGGACCAAGCGTACCTGCTGCGGAATTCTATGGTAAGCGTTGTTCGCAGCGCCGAACAGAGCTTGGCTGCAATATCGGAGGCCGAGAGCAATGCTCTAGCACATGTACCAACACAGCATGACCGTCTTTCAATACTCTTCTCCTAAAGTAGGGTACCTTGATTTACCTAGAACACAAACCACGTTATTATCTGCGGCAAACTTTGCAGAGCCGTCTCAGAACTTGATTCCAGACGATGGGCTCATGGCAGCTGCGTCTCCTACACGGGAGCTCTTGGTCTCTCAGTCATCGAAGAAAACGAGTATACCGACCACATCAATACTACAGGGTAAGCGATCCTGGACTGACATAAGAGCTCGTGCTACAGAGCATCCAGACCCTGAGTGTCCCTTCGATCTAGTCCATCCACAGAAATCAAAGCAAAGCACATTAGTCCTACTCGGGCCGCGGGAACTCTTACTTGCCGCCCGCTGTCTCAGTCCTAATTGGAGCTGAGGCAATGGCACATGTCTCGAGTCTGGGGACGAACCACCAACATGTCGTGTTCACTCACCCGACGAAGAGAGCATCAGCGGTTGGGCCGTTCCAGCAAAAGCCATGCGAATCATGATATTCCCGGCACTCGGTAGATGAGCGATGTGCATTCTACTACCTTCAGCTCAAGTACCACAGCGCAAGTTCCGTGGTGATGTTTGCAGTCTAGGCATCACTTCTTTGAGTACGTGGCTGTTGGTATCCCTATTACAGGGTAATTAGTTCGAACCGTGGGTTGACGAAGAGATCAATTGAGCTATATAAATTTCTACGTAAGTATAAAAAAGAGGTTCTAACTATAGGTTAAATAGGCTGCGATAATTATAAATAGGGGCTATAATTAGCCCCTACGCGGGCTATTATATACCGAGATCGAATTAGACTTTTAATCTAATACTAATTTTCTCTTTTTTTTATTAATTTAATTATTATAATTAGAAATATAATTCGACCTCGGGCCCGTTTATTAAGTCGTCTCTTTTTTTTCTTTTTTTTTACTCTTTTTATATAACTTATCCTTTTATTTATATATTAACTTTTTTATTACTTATAAATTACTTTAACCCCTTATTAAGTACTACTTTTATAAAAACGTTTATAAAGTTATTATTATTATTAATCTAACGGATTTTAAATATTTTACGCCTTTATATAACTACTTAAGGGTTATAATATTAATTATAAGCCTTTTTTTTCGTAGTTCTTAATTTTATAAAGTATTTATATAATAAATAAGAATTAGTATAAATAACTATTAAGATTAATAAAAAGTTAAGTTAATTAGTAATCCTCTTTAGTATTATTAAAGTTACGTAAGCGAGGTTAATATTCTTAACTATATTATACACTTCTAATATAAATATGTTTCTCGTTATTTACTTATTTTTAGTTAATAAGTAATAGATTATATTACTATATATTATAAATTCGCTTTTACTTATACTCTTATTAATTAAAATAATAATATATTTTAATTAAGAAATAAGGTCCTCGTTATTTATAAACGATTTATTAATAAAAATATAGAGTTTATTAACTACGAAGTTAATTAAGTAATAAATAAAACCTCGATCGAGGTTTAATTACTACTATTTAAGCCGCTTATTAAGTACTTTAATATTTTGTTCGTTTAGTTCTATAACTTATACTACTCTAGTGTAGTTAAAAATTACTTTAGGCTAGTATATACTCGTAATATATACCCCTTATATAAGCTTCGCTTTATATTACTTTTTAATATTAATTACGTTCAGGTTAACGAGGCTAATTTTCTTATTTTACTCCTTTTATTAAAAAATAACAGTTTCCCTTTTAATTATAAAAGTCCCGCTATTAAATACTAATAAGTTATTTAGTATAAAAACCTTTTTAAATTTCACTATAAAGCCCGCTTTCTAAAGCTCCTTATCTTCTTTTTTTATAAAATTAATATTAAATAAGCCTAATATATTATTAGTTTATATTCTAATAATTTTAAATTAGTCGCTTTCGTACTTAAAAACTAATAAGTACGGATTATATATAAATATAACTATTAATAATTAATTAATATAAAAATCGTAGTATATAGCTTATTAATAAGTACCCGATTTTACGAGCCTATATAGTAACTTAAGTACTTCGATAATCGTACTTTCTAAGTACTTACTAACTATTTCTTTTAGTAAGTAGGCTAGGATTTTTTCATAAGCCCTATAACTAATTAAATATAGGCCTAAGTAATATTACGGTTCTAAACCTTATATCCCTTTTTTATAGTAATATTATTAAAACTATTATTAATTATTAACTATAGTACTATATTATAAGTAATTACGTAAATAGTATTGCATTTTTAACGTTACTATACCCCTAAATTACGTATCTAGATTTCTTATATAGTTAGGGTATTCTTTTTTTTTTAATTTTATATACTATTTATAATTTAAATATATAGAGGTTTATATACTTTTTTAAATTATAAAAAATAAATCGATAGACCCCTCGATCGTAAAAAATATTTACCTTAATAAGATCTAATCCCTTAAATAGCTTTTTAATAGTTATAATTACGCCTTTTTTATATAGTTTAACTACTAGCTCGAAATCGGCTTTCTCTTTTACTATATAAAAAGTATTAATTACCTCGTTATTAATAATAAATTACTATATTAATACTTATTATTATAATCTTCTATAACGTCTTATTAGTAATATTAATACCCTTTTAGTAATTTCCTTTTTCTTATTATTTATTAGTCCTATTATAACGATTTTATTAAAAATAATTTCCTATACCTTTACTATAGGTTATATAGTTTCCTTTTATTTTTCTTTTTTTTTATAAGTTAAAATTTACTTTAATAAGATGTATATAGTATAGTTTAACTACTATAATTAATACCTTGAGTAATTAATCGCAATTTTTTATAATTATATAAGAGCGCTTATTAATAAAAATTAATTTATATAGTTTAGCTTATTATTAAGTAGTTTCGTATTATACTCGTATATTTGTAATAGATCTAAATTAACCCCTATATCGGGCCTATTATATATAATAATTACCTTATTCATTTACTTTTTTATACTTACTTTATATAATACCCGCATTATTTTTTTAACTACTCGGGCTCGTTAACTTATATTTAATACTAATAACGAGGCTAAAGTCTTTTTTAAATATATTTTAAATATTAAAAGCGTTAGTATAAGCCCGTTAGGCTTTATAATATTATTATAGTATTTAAGTACTATCTAGAGGTATTTGTCGTTAATAAAATCGGGATTTTTCTCTTTAATAATTTTAAACGCTTTTTTTAATTATTAATACGCCCTTTTTACTTTTTTAATATTATAACACGCTTTAATGAGCACGAATTTTTCTAAATACTATAAACCATCGCATTTTCTTTAAATTTTATTAATTTAAAACTAATATTAGTATTAGTTTTAATACCGTTTAGCGGTCTTTAATATATATTAATCTAGCTTTTTTATAGAACTATTTATACTATTTTAGTTTATAAATCCTAAAAGAATTACCTGATTTAAAATAATATAGCCTCGTTAATTATATATAGGACCGGTCGACTATTTAAATAGAAAATATTAATAATAATTTTTTAATTAAAATTAAGTTTATTATATAATTTAAATTTAAATCTACGTAAGCTCTGCGTATTTATTTAGTATTAATAATATACTTTTATTAACTACTCTAATACTTTTTTCTCAATATTATTATTACCTAATTATTTTAATAAGTTATATAGCCTCGTAACTAACGGATAGCCGAATCTCTAATATAATTATTAGAGCTTATTTTTTATTAAATAAGTAATTAACTTCGTATTATTAATAGGCTTTATAAACGCGTATCCCTATCGTTATTTAACTATTTTAAAGTACTTATTACTAGAGATTCTGTTCTTTATATTATTAAATATAATACTTAATTAATCTATATTTTTTAAATATAAAAGAAATAGAGTATTAATAAATAAAATATAAAAAGTTATCGTCCCGAAGTACGACTCTACCTTTATTATACTTATAATAACGATTTCTTTACCTAAATTAAAATTAATTTTCATAATACTTACTATTAACGTATTAAGCGTTATTAGTACGATTTTCTATAGCACTTAGAATTACTCTTTTCTTTTTATTAACTATTACAATACCCTAGTATTTAATATAATTTTATAAAAATTATTTAAGTTATAATTTTTACTTATATAAAGTACTTATACGAGCTTAGTATTTAAATAATTTAAGTAGTATAAAAAAACCCTTCTAACTACCCTTAAAATTACTTAGTACTATTTTCCTTTTTAAGTATTAAAAAAGGTACTAATTTCTCCTTAAGTATTAAGAAAATAGAATTTAGTATTATTAAACTCGTCCTTTTACCTATTTTATATTTATTATCTAAGGGACCTTTTTTTACTATCCGTAAATAAAAGCCTACTTATTAAGAACTTTTACTACTTTTTATTTATTTAGCCTTATATATCCTCTTAAAGCTAATAAAGTAAAAAAAGAGTAGTTAATATTATTAATTTCGTTATAATTTAACTTATTAATATAAGGAGTAAGATCTTCTTTATTTTCTAAATTTCCTATAGGGTGCGGATACTTTAGGCCGCTAATTTAGTTATTTTTATTAAGTTCCGTACCCCCGGATCTACTCTTATATATAATAAAAAATTAGTTAAATTAATAAGAACTAGTTTTACTATTTATTACCTTCGACTTTTTATACTATTTATATAATTTAATACGCTCTTTTTCTAAGTAATTACTTAATTAATATCTATCCTTTTTATAAATAAAATACTACTTTTTTTATTACTTTACTTACAAATCAAATCTCTATTTATTTAATAAATCTCAACCTTTTTATTAGTAATTACCGTACCTAGCTTCTTTCATTTTTTTATTATATATTTAATTAACTTAATACTATTAATAAGGGCCGTCGTATACTTAAAAATAAGTTTAGTATAGTATTCTTATTTTAATATTAAAACTAGATCTTAACCTCAAATAAAGCGTTTTATAATTTTTAAGTACTTAGTATAAAGTTATTTTTATTTTTAAAACGTACTAAATTATAATATAAAAATATTTAACTTTTTACTTATTAGTTCCCTTATTTAGCTAGGTTTTTATTAGCTTATTAATTCGATTAATAAGCTTTTTAAGGATTTTTATTCGTAATCTACTTTTTATTATCTTAATTATAAATATAAAAAAAATCGCTCGTAGTTTAAATAAGAGCTCTAGATTCTTATTATAAGTTTTAAAGCGGTTTTAGATTATATTAATAATACTAAAAAAGTCGTTTTAATTAAAATTATATACTATTTTGTAATAATAATTAGAAGCCTTATTTATAAATATAATATTAATTACTAAATAGTATTTGTATTCCCTAATCCTAACTTTTTTATAATAATTATAAAATATTATTAGGGTTTTTTATAAAACCTCGTACTTTCCCCTAGAGTATAATTTCTTTTTTAAAAAGATCTTTTTAAAACTTATAAATTACTTCGTATTTATTATTATATTTTTAGTATTTATATACGATCCCTATGTTACTACGTATTATTAGTAACTTCGGGTTATCTACCTCCTTTTTTACTAACTAATTAGTACTAAA
The DNA here is from genome assembly GCA_030869315.1 of Colletotrichum cuscutae. NCBI lineage: Eukaryota > Fungi > Ascomycota > Sordariomycetes > Glomerellales > Glomerellaceae > Colletotrichum > Colletotrichum cuscutae. The sequence goes on along the minus strand of MPDP01000270.1, from coordinate 165,528 downwards.
TTTTGTATTAATAATAGTAACGAGCTATAGATTAAAATAAGTAAAATTATTAATTATTATACTTTTAGTACTATATTTTACTTCTATATATCCTTTTATAATAATAGATTATTATTAATAATTATAAAAAAGAAATCCGGGTCGTTTACTCTTTTTTTAAATTTATTAAAGCGATTATATACCCTATCGACTTATACTTAGCTTTATAATATAAATTCCTCCTTTATAATCGTCGCTATTAGTATTTTATATAGCTCTCTTAATTATAATTACGCTAGTAATACCCCTCGCTTATAAAGGAATTTATTAACTATTTTTACGATTCTTAGGCTTATATTTATAAACTATTTTTCTAGCTAATAGCTAAGGTTACCTACGATTTTATAAAATAGGGGTTATCCCTATAGCCCTTTTTTCTTATAAATCTTAATTAAATATATTAATACCGCGTTAATCTACTTACTATTAAGTTAATCTACGATTTTATATATCTACGTTTTTTAATAATTTAAATTAATATTTACTTATTTATAAAAGATTAAAATTCCGTCTAGGATCGGATTTTTTTTTTTTTACCTTAACTCACTAAGGGTCGTACTCTAGCTTATACTCGTATTAATAATTATTAACGTATTTAATCTTAATAAGAATATATCTAATTTATACGTTAGTTAGAATAAACCTATATTTTTACTACTTAATAAGTTCGTTAGGGGCTAGGTAATTCCCATTTTTTCTCGCTATTTTATCATTATTTTTATTTTTATTATTTTTAGTAATTACTACTACCTTTTTAAATCGCTAGCTATCGTTCTTTTTAAGATCCCCCTTTTTATTTTATATAAAAAAGTAAGTTTTAGTAGTTCCTTTTTTAATAGTAATAATAGACCTTTATATCATTATAAAAAAATAAATAATTAGTCTTAGGATTTTTATTAATTATTAATTTTTTACTATTTTATATACTCCTAGCTTTTTAAACCTCGTATTCTTTATAATCTCTAGATTACTTCCTTTTTTAACTTATTTTTTTTTAAAGTAATATTTTATAATAATAGTTAAAAATAAACGCTAGGTAGCTCGTAAAAGAGCTATATAAGTAATTAAATATAGTTAGCGAGGTTAAGCCCTCTTTTTTATAAAATCGTAACGTTAATAAAAATACTTACCGATTATTATAAGTTTTTATTATATTAATTTTGCTCGTACTAAGTAAGAATAAATACTTTAAAAATCCTTTTTTATAGCCTCTTAGTACTCTATTTTATAGTTTTTTAAGCGGTTTTTTTCGTAATTTAATTATATAAAAAGGGGGTCCTTAGTAGCCCTCTAGAGGATTTTTTTTAGAGCTATATTTTTTTAGCCTTTTTTAAACTAATTATAATTTTAATAAAAGGTTATAAAATAATCTTTTTTAAGCTAAATATTTCCTTAACTAGGTTAACCTCTAATACTTGTAATACTCGTAACTCGAGACTATTAGGACCTTTAAATCCCCTCTTCTCTTATTATACCGTCCCCTATACTATATTCCTAAGTAATACCTAGGGGGTAGTTATAAAAGTTATAAAAAGATTATTTAGATCGCGGGCTTCGAGGTCGTATTTATAAGATCCTTATAATAATAAACCCTTTTATATACTAGTTATAAGTTTTTTAACTTTATAATTTCTATATAAGTAATTACTATGCTTATTAAAAAACTTATATTATATTTAGAAATCTTTTTTTTAAATCGCGTAGTACTTTTTTATATTATATTATTTAGCCCGTTTATTATACTAGTTAATTAGGTAAATAGTCGTTATATAGATAATTCTTTTTACTAATTTAGCTAGTTAATTCCTAATTATAAGCTAGCTATAATAAAATTATTTAGTAAAAAAACTACTTAAAGCGATAGTAAAATATTAGTTATTTAAGTAGTTTTATTAATTAATATAGTTTAATATAATAAACGTCGATCTCTCGTAAATAGTAAAAAGCTATAATTATTTAATTCCGTACGGTATTCGAAAATTACCCCTTTTTGATTTATTTTTATAAGGTTAATTAGTATAAATTTCTTATCCTATATAGTATTAAAAAGTCGTCTCTTTTATATAATAAAATACCTTACTAATCTATAATAATAAAATTTAATTACTAATTAGTATTAATATCCCTATTATAAAGTAATTAGTTCGAACTATAAATTAATAAAGAGATTAATTAAACTATATAAATTTCTATATAGGTATAAAAAGGAGGTTCTAACCGTAGGTTAGGCAGGCCGCGATAATTATAAGTAGGGGCCGTAATTGGCCCCTGCGCGGGCTGCCGTACGCCGAGGTCGAATTGGACTTCCAATCCGACAGTGGCTTTCAGCTCTGTCTCACAATGGATTGATGAGGAGAAATACTGGTAGCAAATGGTTCAGACACGAGAGATTCGGAACGCAAACGTCGCAAAGCCAGCATCTAGTAGCATCAGCTGAAGCAGTCTCGTGATTCTTCTCGCTGCAATCGCATTTCTAAGCTCGGCAACGCTCGAGAGAGCTACTCGTCTCGAGGGTTATGAAGTATTGACGAACCTTGGCTTTGTGGCATCTTTCTTCTATCATTCCCCACCCAAAGTTGCTTTAGCTAACTTACTATCTTCAAATCTAGACTGATCTCCTCCATCACAATCTCAGCGCAGCCATGTTTCCGAAATCTTCACCGCCCGATCCCGCCCCTTTCCCTCTGTCTTCCAAAGTAGACCCATGGATACAAACCAGCCTCGTCGAAAATATATTCGATGGCAATCTGACCCTCTTGCAAGAGGCCGTGAACGCAGCAACCGCCCAAGAAATCCCGCAGCTGCGCGATTGGGGGATCAAGGACGCTGACACCTTTCTCCGCTTCCTCAGTGCCATGCTGAACTGGGTGCCTTCGGAAATCTGCAGCGGGAAGCTCATCTACAACACGTTCTGCGTTCTCTACTTTATTCTCGACCAGAGCCCCATCAACATTCCCCCATACTCGACACCCATCACCCCGAACGCTGTCGGGCAGGCCCCCCTACCACTGAGCCAATGGACAATCGACTTTGCCAACAAGGTTGGAAGCTGGATGGACACCAGCAGCTCGATCAACGCCGCAGCAATCCAGACTTTCCAAGACTCACCCCGATACAACTACGATGAGGCAATCGTGCCGTCCGGGGGTTGGAAGAATTTCAACCAGCTCTTTGCTCGCGTTCTGAAGCCTGGCCAGAGACCCATCAGCGCGGGTGAACCCTCGGATGTAGACTATAACCGCCTCGTGGTCTACCCCGCCGATTGCACTTTCGACGGAGCCTGGCCCGTTGATCAGAACAACGATATCACGATCAAAGACGTCCCTTGGAACATCAAAGACCTCCTCGCCGGCAGTCAGTACGCCGACGAATTCGAGGGCGGCACCTTTATGCATGCATACCTCAACACCTACGATTACCATCGCCAACAAGCACCTGTGGCTGGAACTGTCGTCGAGGCCAACGTGATCAAGGGCCTGGCATACTTGCAGGTCATCGTCGATCCCGAAACCGGCAAGCTGAAGCCTCATCGTAGCTACACTTCACCAGACGCCCAAGCAAAAAAGGAAGGTGACGGAGAAAACAGCACCCTCAGCATGCCCGACGAGGCTGGGTACCAGTTTCTCCAAGCCCGCGGTTGCGTCATCATCAAAAACCCTCTTCTCGGCTACGTCGCTGTGCTGCCCATCGGTATGGCCCAGGTTTCGTCGGTCAATCTTCAGTGGCAGCCTGGACCGGGACAGCAATACCCGATTCAGCCGAATGTGAACATCAATAAGGGCGACGAGATATCTCACTTTGAGTTTGGAGGTTCCGACATCATCCTTGTGTTCCAGCAGGACGCCCAGGTTCACATTCTAGGTGCCCAAGGTCAGGCTGCGGATGGCACACCTACGAGCAAGCAGAAGTACCTGGTTGGCATGCCCTTGGGTTACTCGACAAAGGGCCTCGTTCCTTCTTCGAATGGTCACAGAAACGGAGCTACCAACGGGCATTGATTATTCAATGAGAGTCTCATGCAGCTTCATCCGGCTGTATTGTCTGCATTCCTCGATCTCACGAGGGGTTGTATCATGTCATAGTTTCCCGATAGCTCTAGTTAGTTGTAATAGCAATAGTATGCTTCATGCTCACTTGTGCCCCCGCTATTGCAACAATCACGGACTCCGTTCTGAACTGTACTCTGAATACTTGCATGTTGGTAAACGTCGTATGTAAGTTTTGTATGAATATGTACACGGAAAGGGGTCAGTACCCCCTCACAAGGTAGCCAGATCTCTCGAATCCTTGCTCGCGAACGCGCTTTTGGCTCTAAGTGTACCCCCGTACCTCAACAACAATGGAGGTACAGCACACAGAACCGTGGCCAGAGTTGCAAACACGGAAGTTGCGACGTTGAAGCCCAAGGAGTCAAACAGTGCTCGTCCGAAGAGAGGAAACGTTGCACTGCAAGTTGAACGTGAGAGTGACATGCAAGCGTAGCTGCTGGCCGAGTATGTCTGATAGCAGTCGGTGAGATATCCAGCCAGCACGTAGTCAAACTCGTTGACTGCGTAGCCTATGGGTACGAGTGCTATCGTCGGGATAGCCCAGTGTGCTGATGTTGTGTAGGGCGGGATAGTCCAGGCAAATGACCAAAGGCCGATAGCCAACAACGGGGCTCCGATGATGAAGCCTGCGAATTTCGACTCGGGTGTGAGTGGTAGCGATCTTGATATCTTCTCGGCAAGGACTCGATGATCGTAGAGACGTGTGAGTGCGCTGAAGACCATACCGATTGCAAGAGGGAGAAAGGGTAAGTTCACCGATGCATCGGTAAAGCCCATGTCGACGTAGACAAGGGGTAGGACCTCGGTGAAGAGGTAGACGAGCCCAAAGGCGATGGCGCTGATGACTGCGGCGAGGCAGACTATTGGCTCGGTGAAGAAGAGTCGGAGGGGGCGGAGGAGGTCGAGCTTCTCGTGAGTCGAAGGGAAAACCTTGTCCGGTGAGGTGGTGTTGGTATTTAGGCCTTGGACTTCGGTGAGTGCCTGAGCCCTCGCTAGTACGACGGAGGGACGAGACTCCCTGATTGTGAGGAGCAGCATCGTGACGCATGCTGTGACTATGGCCGCAGTGTAAAACACCCACGTCCTATGGAGTCCATGATCAGTTATAGTACACTAAAGCTGAGCCAGACATCATAGTCCTACCAGTGAGTACTTCTCATGACCAAGTCACTGAAGACCGGCCCTGTCAATATCCCGAGGTTCGCGACCAGTGACCACCAGTACAGCCACCATACCCGCGCATTGGTGTCCCAAAGATCTTCGATGCTGCCCGTGGCAACAATGGTAGGGACAGACGATAACAGTCCACCGATGAAACGACCGACAACGATGCCAGGAATTGTGGGCACCTTGCCGACGAGAATGCATGACAGGCTGTATAGACCGGTGCTGATTACGTAGAGTTTCTTACGGCCAAAGGACTCTGACCAAGGTGGGAAGAAGACTCCTCCGAAAGTCTGGCCGATGAGATATCTATGTGGCAATGTGAGTGATCTGAGTAGTGGCAAAGGGCCCCTTCTTCCATCTCGCTTACGTTGAAACAAAAATGCAAGTCGCTGCAACTGGGCTCAGATTGAGATCGCCGTAAATGTGTCCAGCAACCGGTGACTATTGAAAATATCAGCATCAGTACATACTTATTCAGGTGGAAGAAAACTGAGGAGAGCATACTCCTGCGGTGCTGATCATAGTACTAGATAGAGTCAGCTGTGATCCCCAGACAGTAAGACGAGGTCGATATACGTGAAGAACTCAAGAAAGACAATCAAGCATGTATCATATGTCTTCCGCGCCTGGCTCCATTGCCTTGGATGAACGTGCCTTCCCAGCGTCCATGAACCCTCACTCCCAGAGCAAGGAATAACCGAAAGCTTAACATCTATCTTTGGATAGTCCCTCGTCGTAGATGGGGAGGCAGAAGAAGGCGCAGCTGTCAAATGAGTAAAATGCATGTTGAAGGCGGCATGTGGCGTACTCCTCCTTGCTCCAAAATCATTGCGGGCCATGCAAGGACTTTTCTCGCACTCTGTCAAGATGCTCTGCCCGGACGTTGGATATGGAGAAGCACAGAATATGCCAACACGAAGGATTACAGCCCTGATATATCAATATTGCCCACGTTTGCGCCAAGGAGGTTCGAAAACGTGCTTGTGCCTGCCGGGGAAACTAGTGTGGAAGCGAGTTGGACGTAGTCAAACTCATTGACCGCGTATCCGCGCCGTCCAGCCCAAGCATATGACGGTGTTTCTGTTTGGAGTGGTATGTCTCGACCCAGTCTAATAAGACAGCAACCGTTTGCTGACCGCAGTTTCGGGAATTAGTTGGACCAAATCGAGCCATTGAATCGGCATCTGAGCCAGGGCGTGGACAAGGGAATTCTCCCGCAGACCTTGTCCTTCCAAGAACATGGGGCCAGGGCTTCCCCATGCCTGTCATTACCGCCTTTACCGGGCCTACCTAAGGTGAAAGGAGGGAGACAAGAAGCTCCGAGCATCGACGGCTCATGACTTGTTCACCTCTGAAGTAGGGAGAGATCTAGACTGAGCACGACATGCCACGACAACTCGTCTCCGAACCAATCGCGTCAACGACTCACAGTTTCACCCTTGCAATTCGCTTAGTCTGTTTGTAGTCTAGATGGGTTCAAAGCCTTTCAGCCACCCCGTCTCAAGCCAGACCGCCCCGGAGCTGGAGTTTAGTTTCCCAGGGGGGGCCAGGGCCAACACACCCAACTTCACCCAGCTTGCCAGCTTTAACCCAAACTTCACCCAACCCAAGAAAAGGAGGCACCCAATCTCCCCAGACCAACGAGACACGGGGCGTCCGCTTGGCGTGACCCGGCGGCACGGTACCATACACGCTAAATGGTCGTGCGTCTCGCGCGATTGGCTCTGGCGGGTTTGCCGGTCCTCGAGTCCTCGTGATGGGGGCGCCACAAGCGTGTGAGCCGCTTCCGGGACTAGGGCTCTTTCGGTAGAGATGCAAGTCTGGGCTGAGCTGAGGTGCTCTCAGCTTGGAGCAATATGGAGATCTGCCGAGAGTCATTGGACACACTTACTTGAAAGCTTCATGCTCAGGAATCTAGGGTCGGAATGTGAATACGGGGAAAGAAGGACTGGGATTGGAAGACTGCAAGCGACTCTTGGGAAGCGTCCAGCTTGCCTTGACAACAAGAAAGCGCTATTCGATCACGAACTTCCACGGTCGTCGTGTTAATCTTGGGACAGAACGAAAGGTGCTGAAGTAGTACAGAGGTAAGTGATGTCGTCGGGTTTGCTGACATTCGCCATCATAATTACGACACAGCGGCGATAAACCCGTAAAGGCTACGACCAACAAATTGAACCTTTCAGGGCACCTGGCATTGCGTTTGTCTACCGGGACGACAGTTCAAAAAAAGATGGACTCCGCCACCTTCATTGCAGAATCGGGTATGTTTGTCGCCGTTCCCCTTGACGTTCGTTAGTATCTACCCGTCCATTCATCTACCTGTGGGGTCATATTCTTGTTGGTTGCCATGTTGTCTTTGACCAGCGATGTTTGCGTTTGCGTCCCGAGTCTCGACTCTCATTACCCTGTTTGTTTCTGGGGGCTTCGCGCGAGCCGTTGGCTCCTCACTGGTAACAAACAACATCGCACGTCTTCAGTTCAACGACTGCGGAGTCGAGAACGCGGAGATGACAGAAAGCGAACTTAATCTTATTGCTCCCCCGGAAAACTCATCAGCACAGGTCACCAACATGCCCTCCCCCAACGTGCCGATCCCGTTGGCTCCCGTGGGCTTCCGCTCCCGTTTACACCGACTCCGAGTCCCCTCTCTCTATCGTACAACCACATCAATGTCACCATCCACACTGTCCAGCTCCCTCTCAAACGTCATCTGGATATCCACAACCTGCTGCAACTGCTCACAATCCAATCTCCGCTTCTTGTGCGCAGCCAAACTCTTGGCCGTCCGAACCACGTTCTTGATCTGCCGCCCGTTCAACTTGCCCCCGGCAAGCTTCTCATACCCGTCCTCGTCAATGTCGACACCGCCCTCGACATTGCCCAGAAAGTGCTTCCACACCTTCAACCGGCTCTCTCGCGGCAGGTCGTCATACTTGAGGGGCACGTGGATGCGACTCTTGAAGGCGTCGTCAAAGGTCCGTACGCGGTTCGTCGTCATGAAGAGAATGCCGCTGTAGTACTCGAGTGTGCGCAGGAAGATGGACACGAGACTGTTGCGCTCCATATCGTGCAGTGATCGACGCTCGAGGAAGACGTCGGCCTCATCTATGAGGAGCACCGCCTTCCAGGTACTCGCCAGATCGAGCGTCTTGGTCAGCTTATCGTCCAGGACCGCTGACGAGGTACCGAGGTCGCCCGAGGAGACAATGTACAGCGGCCGACGGCTGAACTCGGCCACGCACTCCGCCGTCAAGGTCTTTCCCACGCCAGGAGGACCATGCAAGACGAGAATGAGGCCCTTGCCCTTGCCCTTGACAATGTCATCAAACGCTGACGAGTTTGGATCGGTGGTCCGGGCGGTGTGCTCCGCGACAAGAGCCTGCACAAGCTCCTTTTGGGAGTCTGGAAGGACGAGCTGCTCGAAGCATTGCGTGTTCCACTCGATTGGGCTGATCTTGTCGACGAAGAAGTCGAGGAACTTCTTCTCGGTGAAGCTGAAGCCGCGGACCATGGGGCTGGCCAGCAGACATTCCTCGTCCGTCAGAGGCGCAAACTCGGCAGTTTCCTTTGGAACGAGTTCCATGTCGTCGCTCTCATCGTCCTGCTTCCGCTTCCGGCCTGCTGCCTTGGGAAACGAGCTGACGTTAAAGGCGTAGTCGGCCATGATGCGGTGGTGAGTCTCGGCGTCGACCATGACCCGGCCATCAATGTTGAAGCGGCGATTGCGAGGGTCCAACGCTACGCCCTTGTACTGACGGAAATTCTGGCCGGCGAGAGCCTCCCATCGTCGACCGCGCTCAGTAAGGAGGCGCGAAACGGCGTCGGGGTCAGGGTGGTGCGCCAAAGGAAGGGCGTTGAGAGAGGCGATTGGCGAGGCTCCAGAGAAGGCGGGAATCAAGAGGGAATCGTATCTCGTGCCAAAGTCGTCACCGTCAAAGTCGACAAACTCGACGCTCAGCTGGAGACCGGGACATTGGCCGCAGGTATACTGGTAGCTATTGAGCTTGTACACGCGGGCCTGGCTCATCCTAGTAGCGTAGACAAGGCACCCTGGACGGAAGATGGTCCAGAGGTGCTCGTAGCTCATCAAGCCCTGCTCAAGAAGGTTTGCGCCGTCGACAATGGCATCGTGGAACTCCTCGTCAATAAAGCTGAGCAGCAGGGGGAGGTGCCTGGCTTCATCGGAACCGGGTTCGTGGTCGACAGCGGTGTCGGCCAGCTCCTGACGGTAGTGGTAGAGACTACGGGGAGGGAAGTCGACGGTGATGTTGGAAGTCAGGTAGGATTGGCCAGGATATTTGCTGCCAATGACGTCTCCCAAGATATTCTTGAGTCCGGGAGAGTTGACCTCAAGTGAGGTACGGCAGATGTACTTGTTCTGGCCGTCATACTGGCGCGTAATCTGAACGCGTCTGTGTGAGAGGAGAAGGTAGCTAGTGGTGGGGAGGAGTACTTACGCAGAGTGCATACTTCTCGTACCAGTTGATCTTCTCTTGGGGAATGTCCTCGTCTTCCTTTGGTTCGGTGATGTATGGGTGTCCCTTCTTTGTCCACCGCTTCTCCAGGTGCTTAACCTCGATCTGCATGGGTGCCTTCTCAAGTTCCTCGCGACGTTTCTTGTCTTCCTCGGTGAGAACTCCATTGATCTCCTCCTGGTCCTCTTCATCAAGGGGCTGCTGAACTGAATATTGGCCCGGGCCGGGGGCGGTTTGCCTGGTGCGTGCCATTGTGAATTGTGGAGGCCTTGATGATAAGGTCTTGGGGTTTTCAAGGAGTGGAGTCTGTGGGAGATGAGAAGATGGTTTGTTTTCTTCAAGCCAGATGTCTCTGATCACGAGGCTCTTTATACTGAGAACCCAAGGCCTCAAGATGTTTTAGAATGCCTCAGCCCGTGATAGCCTGCCTAGAATCTCGGGACCCGGCAGGACATAGGTAGGCAGCCGTACCCCGCTCGGACGGCCGTCAAGAGTCATCGGCTCCCGGAAACGCATCGGATTGACGGGAACAAGACCATCTGTGAGTCAAAGTCCTATCGATAACCTTGATAGGATTCAGTAAATGGAGGAAGACACCGAGATCTGCGGGGTTCTGGGCTTGTGTTATGCGGCATGGTTCTAGGCCGGGGGGTTGCTGCCTGCGTCGCCTGAAATCCTTTGAGCCGCGAACCAGCCTAATGGACCGAAAGTCCCTTTCGAGCCTATTATGGTACGTTTCGACTCTTTGGGCTTGCATTCTTGCTTTATTGCACATGGTGTTCCTTGAACGCTGCCCAATAACATCGCTAAAGTTGGTTGATCAAACCGCCTTAGGCTACGGTTCAAGAGTGATGCGGCAATTTTGCTTCTTGAAAGGTTCGGAAGATTGAAGAAGTTGGACACATCATTAGGTCTGTCGATCTCAAGACTGGAGATGAATGGTTGTACTTGCACAATCACCGTCAAGACTCTTGAGGCTCTGAAGCGTTGTTGTCTTGGGTGGAGAGGATGACAAGGGGCCACCAGCCACACGGCAAGGCAGCCGCCTCTGTGGCGTGTGATTGTGGCGCGAAGGACCCTATTGATTAGGTCATCAATGGCCAAATGAGTCTCCTCTAATTCTGCCTTCACTTGACTGAGTGAGTAGTGACAACAATACTCCGTAGTAAATAGAGGATATGATGCACATGAATGATATCACGGTAGACGTCTTACAGACTCGTCTAGGACAAAGAAGCTCTTATGTATCTGATTCTACAAACAAGCTGGCGTGGCCAGCGCACCGTCTTGCGAGGTGCATGATTTCTTCCCTCTGCTACCGTAAGTGCAATGCAGCGTATGCGAAAATGGTGCATCAATCGCCATGTAATGTTTACTCTATCCCCAAAACTCCATAATTATGTCTCATGCCTTTTTTTCTTTTGCGTATATACAGCGACTAAGCGGACTCAACGACGCGCCCGCTCGACAGCCGCTGCGCTCTTGCCAGCAGCCTTTTCAACGGCACTGGTCATGGCCAGGCCGACGGGTGTCATGGTTCCGCTGGCCGGAGCCGGCGTGTTGGTCCGCGTAGGGGGTGCGGAACGGTTGTGCTGCATGTGCGCTCTAACAAGGTGACCGGCAGCCAAGGCACTGCACAGTGACAGTTCACCAGCCAGGACACCAGCAGCAATAATACGGGCCAGACGGCGGGCGTTCTCGCCTGGGGTTGTGGGGTGGGGACCGCGAACACCGAGCATATCGAGCATGGCACTCTGGGGCTCAAGAATGGTTCCGCCACCGAGGGTACCGACTTCAAGCGAGGGCATGGAGACGGAGATTTGGAGAGAACCACGAAGGCTGGAGATCGTTAGTGGTAGCACATAAATATGGTACAGAATCGAGACTTACTTCTTCATGATGGTGATACAGTTGGCACTCTCCACGACTTGCGCAGGATCTTGTCCGGTGGCGAGGAAGATGGCGGCGACGATGTTGGCGGCATGGGCGTTGAAACCTCCGATGGAACCAGCCATGGCAGAGCCAATCAGGTTCTTGTCAACGTTGAGCTGGACGAGAGTGTCAACATCACTCTTGAGGACGTTCTTGACAACGTCGGCGGGGATGATAGCCTCGGCGACGACACTTTTTCCACGACCGTCAATCCAGTTGATAGCGGCGGCCTTCTTGTCCGTGCAGTAGTTACCAGAGACCGAAACGATGCTCATGTCCTCGAAACCCTCGGACGCCATGACGGAGAGAGCGTGCTCGACACCCTTGGAGATCATGTTCATACCCATAGCGTCACCAGTGGTCGTCTTGAAGCGAATGTAGAGGTTGGTTCCGGCCAGCGCAGTCTTCATGGTCTGAAGACGAGCAAAGTTACTGGTAGAGTTGAAAGCCTTCTTCATCGTGTTCTGGCCAGCCTCGGAATCGAGCCAGATCTTAGCAGCGCCGGCACGTTCCAGAGTCTCGAATCCGACACAAGGTCCACGGGTCATGCCATCGCCAGTGAGGACGGTAACAGCACCGCCACCAGAGTTGATGGCCTTGCAGCCACGGCTGGCAGAGGCGACCAGGACACCCTCGGTGGTAGCCATGGGGATGAAGTAGCTCTGTCCGTCGATAACAAGAGGGCCAGCGACACCGACAGGCAGGGGAAGGTAACCGACGACATTCTCGCAGCAAGCGCCAAAAACACGCTCCCAGTTGTAGTTGTGGTAGGGAAGCTTGGAGCGCTCGAGACCATTAGTCAAGTCGGAAGTGGCATTGGTGCGGGAGATGATGGAACGGCGAATCTTGACAGCGCGAGTGAAATCCTTCAAAGTGCGTTCGAGAGAGTAACCAGGAATCTTGCCACGGAGAGACATGCCGACAATCTCCTGATCAGTCATCTCGTGCACACGCTTCTCGGCAATCATCTTCTCGAGCTGGGCAATGGTGCGCTGCTCGACCGGAGTAGCAGGTTTACCAGATTTGGCCTCGGACTCGTCGTCGGTCTCCGCGGGTGTGGCAGGCCTAGGCGTCTCGGGAATATACTCGCCAAGGGGCAGGGTAGCCGAATCGGTATCGTTAAACTTTTCGGCGCGAGCGAGCTCATTGGGGTCGATCTGGTGGTCGGGGACGTTGGGATCCTTGATACCCCAGCGAGCAGCGTTGAAGAGGTAGCCGTTTAGGGCAACACTCATGGCGAGGGCAACAATGATCCACTTGGAGAGAACGGGGTCCTCGAGACTCTTCAGGATACTGCCAACCATGCGGCCGCCCATACCGTAGCTCTCGAAAGTGTCATACTCATCCTCGTGCTTCTGGCCAGACTTGCTAGCAGGAGAAGGAAGCGCGTAGTGGATGGAGGGGTACTCGAGCTCGTACTTGATGGGTGTAAGGACAGTAACAACGGTGGGGCGCTCGTTGGCCTTTGCGGATTCTAAAATGGCGTCGAGGCCGTTTGAGGCAACCTTGAAGGGGTCGACAGGAGGAGCAGTGACAACGGCGCTGAGGCCGCCAGTGAGGGAAGACAAGCTGGGGAGAGAGCTAGAATTGCGGAAAGGAATGGTGCAGATGTTGATGGCGTTGATCAGGACGAAACCGCTGACCATAAGCACCTTAAATTTGGGAACGTTGCTGCTCTTCATCTGCTTGCCGAACAAAGAAGTCTCCTTGGGGGCCTTGCCGTCGAACTCGGGCCAATCGTTGCTCTTGGCCACGTTCTCGGCCACGCGGTGGCTGACGCCGTCGTCTTCAAGGGCGCGGCGCATCTGGACATGGCGCTTGATGCGGTTGATCTCGAGCTTGATGCTCAGGATGGCGGTATAGAAGGAGAAGAGAAGGATGCAGTCGAAGAAGAGAATCCAGGCGGCAAGGAAGCAGAACTGCTGGAGGCCACCCTGGACGCCAGAGGCAGCACCGAGAACGAGAATACCGATCTCGATGGCGTAATCCTTGACAATATCGTAGCCCTTCTCCTTGATGGCTGCCTGCACAGCGTACTGGATGACGTTGGGGGATGACACGTCGGACTTCTTGCTGGACTTTCTGGTATCCTTGTTCTCTTGCGGCCGGCGGTGCTCAACAGCGTGGGAGAGCACGGCACGGGTAAGAATGATGTTCTTCTCGAATCCAATGGTCACAACCAAGAATGGCAGGCCCTCAGACAGCAGCACCATTGTAATGGGGACACCGAGCTTGGTGGTGACAAGCAGACCAAACAGGAAGGCGAAGACGGAGGAGAAGAGGACGTTGGTGAAGAGCCAGAAGTTGGAGCCCATGCGGCGCATGGAGAGGAAGAGGGAGACAAAGGTCAGGTGCATGGACAGGTAGCCAAGGACCATGATGAAGATGTCGAGAGCCTCGGCGTTCTTGAGCAGGTCGAGGAACTCTGTCCAGCCGTTGCGAGCCCACTGCACCAGACTGTTACGGGTGTGAACCTTGGCAGCCTTCATAATCCACATCTTCTTCTCCTTGCCGTGCACTGTCTCGGTCTCGTCGCTGGTGGCATCGGGAATCTCCTGGGCGACTGACAGGAACTCGGCGGCCTGGGAGTAGGGTACGGCGAAGGCGAGAGCACTGTCCTGGGAGTAGGTGGTGAGAGAGTTGGAGGTCGAGGGAAGCGAGGTAATGGAGAGGTTCTGGGGAGTCGGGACGGCGTGGGTGCGCGGGGCGGTGTTGATCGACTCGGGAGACTGAGACTCGGGGAAGACGAGGGTCAGGAGGGCCTGGTGGTCGACTTCACCGGCGATGGAGGCCTCGGGCTCGACATTCTGCCATTTCCAGGCAGTTTCGGGACCGGCTTGCAGGCGTCGGCTGCCCTCGACGAGGGATGACCAGTCGGCGGTGCGAACGCTGATGGTGGCATCGAACAAGCTCTCCTGCAGCAATCCAACGTAGGAAGTGCTGGCCAGGACCGCAACAATGACAACGGTATGGATAGGGTGCGAGCAGGCGAGCTTGGAGAGGAACTTTAAGGCGGGCGTGATCTTTTTGTTGACCCAGGAGGGAGCAGCGGCCTGAGCGGCGGGCTGCTCGCCCCGAAAACGGCGGGGGAGAAGTGTTGAGGATATCATGGCGAAAGTTGCGGTGAATCAAGATCGTCTATTAGAAGGAAGGCATTGGTGTACAACGACCGAAGAGAAGAGGACGAAGGCGGAGCCTGTTTGTTGCGATTAGTGATTGAAGGACGTTCGGAAGCCGGGCAAGAGGCAATTGTGCGCGAAAAGACGCGGAGGGGTGGTTGGTGTCTTTGGTGGAAGAGAGAGGCAGAGAGCGATGGGTTGGCTGGAATTTGGGTTGAGGAATTTGGCGACGGAGATGAGATGGGTTTGTGTGGGATGCGCGCTGCGGTGCGATGCGATGCGGTGCGGTGCAATGCCGATTGGAGGGTTGTATGGGACGTACCTGTTGAGCCAACGCCGTTGGCGTCGTCTTGGAGTTTAGATTTTGCAGCAAAGTGCCTCAAAAGCTCACACACCACGATGACACGAGAGAGGGGGAAGAGAAGTTTTCGAGAGGGACGGCCAGTGAGCAAAATAAGATTAAAGAGGTGGTTGCGAAAGGTGTCGGAGATCGAGGGTGGTGGTCGCGGAGAGCCGAAGTCGCAAGGAGCTGTTGAAGTGCTCGAATCGGAGACGGGAGTGGATTGCTCAGTTCCTGTTGAAGAGGATGCCTTGCAAAAGGGGTGGGGGGAGAAGATCGCTCAGAAGGGGAGAGGGAGAGGAGCAAGACGAGAATCAAGAGTCGCGATGCAACGGGCAGCCAGGTACCTTTTAAAGATATGGAGACCACCACGGCACTAAGGTATTCACAAGTGGCGTAGCGGGGGGGGGGGGGGCGAGGATCAAGAGAGTACTTTAGAGAAACAGACAGGATAAGACCTTGTGGTCAAAGGAGCAACAACCTGCCTGACCTTGACCTTGATAAAAAAGAGGTGTGAAGGATAAGATAGGAGAGAGGCACGAGGGGATAGGAGCGAGCTTAAACAATGGTTCGTGTTCCTCCCACCTTGCAGTAAGTACCTTTACAGTAAGGTGCAGGGAATAACAACACAGAAAATAAGATCAAAAAACCAAAAAAGAGAGTTGCCAGACACCCGGATGCTTGTCAATGGCACAGCGAACGGAGGGATCGAGCAGCCAGGTGAGGTGCTCTAGGTACTTGTGATTTTGTGACAAAGCCTATACGTAAGAAAGTATCTCGAGGATCCACTTTGGGGCGGAAAGTGAAATGATGGTAATCCCAGCGACATGTTGGCGCAAGTTGTGTATCTTTTTTTTTTTTTTTTTTTTTTTTTTTTTTTTTTTTTTTTTGGTGTTGGTGGGCAATGAGGATGAGCAGTGCCAGCCATGGGATGGCCATTCTGGGCCGAAGAGGAACACTGCAAGAGAGGGAAATAAAAAAAAAAGTGATGAATTGGACAAGGGTAGAAGATACGTATCTGGTTGCTGCCCCACCAAATGCAAATTTACCGATGATGGTCCGCGCCGATGTACCGCGGGACTCTGAGAGGTACACTCGCAGACTAATCCCAGAAAGGCAGGGCACACCGTCGTATTATCACGCTGAACCAAATGCACACAGGGTGCCCCCGTTGTGTCATACCCAACACCGATTCGTGAGCTTCAACGGTCTAAGGTACCTACCTACCTAGTGTTCGTTTGTTTCTTCAGAGGCTGGCAGACGTTGGGCGTTGTGACAAGTTGGTGCGCCTGTCACCTCCCATTCGCGGCAGCAACCAGCCTACCTTGGGTATTGCCATCCGCTAAGACCATCTTGCGGAGTGTTGGGAAAGGCCAGGCGGGCACTAAAGGCTTCCATCGTCACTAACGTCTATCACAGTATCTTTTGTACGTCCAACTTGGGCAAAGTGCGAATGTTCAAAGCCAACCTAATACCTACACAGTAGGTAAGCGCACGTAAGGCAGTAGCAAATGTGTCATTGGAAGCCACGGCACTGCCTAGCTGCAGACGACGCACCCGCACGGATGGCGCGTCACATCTCATCCACTCGTTGCTCTTCGCTCTTAGGTAGGTAATGTGCCATACTATGTGGCTCTGCTGTTAGTCTCTGCGATTTTTCGGTCAGAGAGAACTCGAAAATGTCATTGGAGAAGCAGCAGCGGAAAGGTTTCGTTCTGGAGAATAGATCAACAGCTGAGACCCAGCTAAATCAGCCTCAGATGCAGTTTGCTCGACTTGAAGGTGTGGTGTTTGCTTGATGATCTGGATGTTTGAACCCCAAATGTACCCATCTTATCAGCTTATCAGGCCTGGTTGAGACATGCAGCACACCTCGCTAAGGTTCCAAATCGAATAAGCCGATAACGCACCTCAAGATCAGCCACGCTTATTCGTATCTTGCCTTTGGCATAGAATACTCTGGTGCCTAATTCCAATGGATGTCTGACTTTGTGAACTTGTCAAGACTCTCCAATTTCCAAGAGCACCGCCGCCTGGTCGCCGCGTCATACCTACAAACACGACACCTGCTGCGACAATTCTTCAGCTGCTGTGCCCCAAAGAGACGGATGAAGCAAGGTAACCACAGACACAGCAGGGACGGTGGTAGTAAGGCGTCGTTCGGTGCCTTGGTTGCGTCGAGGGGCTAGGCGTGTTGCAGCACCTGTGCGCCATGCGTCGTGCGTCCTTCTGTGTGGTTAAGTCGCTTCTGGAAGGCCGCCTTTTGCTGTTGAAATGCGTCGAGGTGATAGGAACGTGGGGCTCCTTTACGTTAAACAACCCGAAGTGAAACCTGAGCTCAGATGAAGATGATGAACTGTGTATCGCTGGGCGTGGTTTCCTTCTTCGCATCCTTTTTCGTAGGGTACCTTACCTTGGTATCCGTACCTTCCTCGATACAATGAAGGAAGGAAACAGTTCTTCTTTCCAGCCCCCAAATCGAATGAGAATTGACACCTACAAAATGTCCCGATTAGGAAAGGCGGCTTTGATTAGAATTGCAGTGGGTCTCCCGCTCCTGCAGCAGTGCAACGATGGTGGATGGCTCCTTCCTGCTGCTTTTCGTTGGCACTGCATTCTGCTCCTGCATTTGAGACGCCATTTTTCTATGTAAAGGTCCTTGCTACTCCGTAGAAGTTTCCCAATTCCGTTTGGTTGCAAAAACAATTCAGGTCAACTCCGTTCATGCATCCATCATCTTGGACTTACGTTATCACGGATAGATAGCTGTGCCGCATGAGCCTCACCTGCGACATCTCACTGCTGGTACGAAAAGATGACTCTGCTCAAATTCCTACCTCAGTCTCACGATGCGCAAGACCCCTTGTCGAAAACTCTTCCATCCCCTGCCAGCCTCCCCAGATGGAGGAATGCCACTCGACATGGCCATTCATCCAGATTGTAATGCCCAGACGGGAGACAAGAGACTTTTCTCTGCCCTCTTCCAGCCTTTTCAAAGTCTCTAGCCTCTCTCGGACTATCCCCTCTTGCGGGCCTGATCTGATAATGAGGGAAAATCCTCCTGCCCACTCAACTTGAATCCCCCTCCCGGTCCTTTCTCATGTTATCTTGACGTTTCCGGCCTTGGTGGGCATCAGCGGGTACAGTCCGGCGGTGAAGCTCCAGTCACGGTCAAAGGTTCGTCGCCAATGTCCGTCAACGTCAGATCTGTGCAGCGAACCCCTGGCGATCTCCCTGTATTATTCTTGCCTTGTTCCCCGTCTGTGTTTCTTACCTGGCACCCACCCTCCTCAAGCCTTGTCAGTGGTCTCCTCACTGGCCCCCCGAAAGTCTGCGCCTGCATAGACCAGCTGAAGGTCCCGAGTCTGCCCTTTCCCCCAGGCCTTGCTGCTCTGTCGCGGGGCCACGGATCCTTCGCGGCCCGCCACTATCCAAGCACCGCTGACCACGTCGACGACGGCACAGCGAGTTCTTGTTACTCTATCCGTACACTAGACTGGGAATGTCTACGAACACGCTATGGATCCTCCATGCTGTCAGTCAATTCTGCTCGCTGGCTGTTACGAACCAAGCCCGCAGGGTAGGCAAGCTACTTTGCTAGCGGCCGTTGACGAGCTACAATAGCTATGGCCTTACTACAAGTAGAGGCAAGAAGACAATCTTAATCTCAGACATGACGACAAAGGGGAGAGCACAGAATACGGATACACGGCCGTTCCATCGTTACCAAGCTACGTAACCTCTCACATCGCCTCAAGCTATCCATGCATACAAATACAGCACCCGTGTAACCGGGGAAGAGCTGTATCAATGCATGTGCCCAAAGTATACACCATTGAAGCTGATGCTGGTAAACCCAGCTCGGCGGTTCCCCAAACGCCATCAGTCTCTGAAACAACAGATATCTCGAACTCATCGCATAACCTATCTTTGGAGGGAACACGGAAGCATCGTTGGCCTCTGCTCTGGGGTTTTCGGTGTCAAAGATATCAGACGGCTTTGGCGTACAACGTTGATCGGCCCCTCATCCCCGTCCAACCGCTCCAACCCTACGGACCTCCGGGCCCTCCATGCTGATGATCTTGACTCCGCTGGCCTCCAGGGCGCCCTTGCACTCGTCCCATTTCTCAGCGTCCACCGGCCTGGTACCCTCTTCCACGATAAAGGTCCGGAACCCCTCCTTCTGGGCATCCAGCGCGGTACACTTGACGCAGTAGTCACCAGCCAGACCGACCACATAGACGTCCGTGACGCGCTTGTCCTTGAGAGAGGCCGCAAGTCCGCTGTCGGACACTCTGGGTGATTGGAAGGGGTCGTAAAAGACGCTGTACATCTCAACGTCCTTATTCTGGCCCTTTTCGATAACAGTGTCTACGGCTGAGGCATCTAGCTCCGGCACCAGGGCTGCACCGGGCGTACCCTGTACACAGTGCACTGGCCACAGGCGGGTGTGGAATGTCTCGGCGCTGTTTCGCGGGTTGACGATATCGATGGCATCGACGAAGGGTTGCTTGCCATCGTGGTTTGATGCGAACGAGATGTGGTCTTGGGGATGCCAGTCTTTCGTGGCAATCTTGATCGTAAACGGTAGGCGTAGTAGTGAGTTGACAACGGGATGAATGTCGCGGCCGTTTGCCACGGCAAGTGAGCCGTTCTCGAGGCGATATTAGTCTCACTTACTCTCAGCAGCGACGAGAGCTCACTTGAGGCTTCACACCGCGAATGGGCCAAGATGTGACGAACTAAGAAGCCAAACGTCCATCTCAGGTACTTACAGGCGGGCAAAAGTCTTCTTGAAAGTCAACGACGATCAGTGCTGGTCTGAATAGGTCCGCGGACATGGTGGCTGATGCGTAGTACCTAGTCGCTTGCCGTGGTTCTGGGGGCTGTCGGAACGGCTCGTTCTGGCTGTGTGGCTGGGCAGATGAACCAGTCAAGGGTCGACCAGTCAAAGTAGTTGAAGCGTCCTAGGCTTGACAGCAAGGTGGTGGCTTGGGAGATATCGTGTGTCGCGTGCTGCGCATCGAGGCAGAGGGGTAATTAGATGGGTGCGCAATTCGTCATGGCATCAATGATAACGTCAGCTTTCTTCGCCTGCTTATCGCCAACGGCGGGGAATCACTTCACTGGAGTAGTGGGAAACCTGGTCTGTGATAAGTGAGTCTAGGGGTCCTTGCAGCGAAATTACAGGCTTTGGGACGCTATTGGCAGGCGCAAATTGCAGCAGCCCGATCTGCGGCAGCTGTTCAAACTTCAAAGGACGGGGACACTAAGGTTACTTATCCTTATCGGGCAGTCTTGGGTCAGGTACCTATCTTATCTTATCTTGGCTTATCGTCATCAGGTGAGGTACCTGAGGCAATCCCCAAAACGGGCACCCAAACGTGCCAAAGTACTCCCTAACTAACAACAAAGCTTTTGCCCAGTGGACTCCCAACTCCAACTCCAAAGTGCGACACAACCACAAGATTAACACCCACCAGCTTGATTCGCCCTCTCGCCGTGGATTATCCCTTGATGCTGTCTCCATCCTGAACCGAGCAGGAGCTCGGCCCTCGCAGCTTGACACACAACACATCGTTGGCCTGAGGTGCCGGGAGCCATGTTGATGTGAGGAACCCCTGCCAGGTCCCGAGCATTCCTACGGGCCAGGACGCAGGCACTGGGAGTCTGGTAATGGAGGGCATCAATGCGCCACCCTCCAAGAGCTGAAGCTGAGCCAAGCCCGCCTCGGCAATGTCAGCGCTCCAGTCTTGACTCTCTGGGAATCCTGGGTCTAGGGGCTTGTCTCGCCCTCCACAGTCCACCTGCGGCTGATGGCGCCAACCATCCACCAGTGCCACCCCACGGGGGATCTCAATGACCACTCTGAGGCAGATGTTGTGCTAAGTTTCGAGACGGCTCATTGGGTTGTGGCCGACGCTGTGAGACATGGGTTGGGCATCTTGAGCAGTTGCTGAATGCTCCAACCGCTACCACCAACGCTGGCCAACAGTTCGGGGTTCAGTTGCAGCAGGCAAGGCAGGATAGGAACAGCTACAGATTACATCCTCGGCAAAAGCCGTCGCTTGAGTCGAGCATCTGCGTATTGTGCCAGAATGCTCCCCCGGGCGTCAGTGAAGATCCGAGCTCGGCCGGGACAGCTGCTTCGGTACGCAGTTGGGCACTCCGTTTGCCGGCTAATTCACCCTGACAATCGTTTCCCAAATATCCTCAGCTCGCCGATCGAGACGTCATTCCCATCCAGTACTCAACGATTTCTCAAGTACGCATACAAGCCAACCGGCAGATTCTAGCACCAGGCTGGCACGACTGGCACGCCAATCTGTTAGCAGAGCTCTCAGCTGTCCAGTGTCCACACCTCACCAGTATCAAAGCTCCCGCCTCAGAGCTCCCCTCGAGCTGAGTCGTGAACAGAGAGCTCCAGTCCCCATTCTGGACCTGCGTCTCAGCCCTGTTGTGTCTCTCTCCAATCAAAAGCACCAAATGGCCGTTCAACTGCGGAAGACTCCGAGAGCTGCTTCCGCCGTGTCTCGACGTGCCACATCAGACGGCAGCCAACCACTTCAGAGGTGACAGCCCAATAGTGCGATGCAACGGGTTAGCCTGTCGCACGGGTCACTCGCTGGAGGGGGAACGGCGATATCTGATAAGAGCTCCAAGCTCCGCGTTTGCGTCGCAGGTTGCCAAAGAACCGACAACGCTCTTACACATACAGCTTCAACATAACTGAAGATGCGTCTCTCTACTATTCTCCTGGCCGCGGCCGCCAGATCGGTCGTCTCTTGGGGCAATGTCGGTCACCGTACCGTCGGATATCTCGCCGAGAAGTACCTGACTGATGAAGCCGCCGCCATCTACGGAGACCTGCTCGCCAACGATCACAACTATGACTTCTCCGATGCTGCGACTTGGGCCGATACACTCAGAGGCCACATGGGCTGGGCAAGCAAGTATCACTACATCAGTACGAATCCTGTCCCTTGACCATGCCATAGCCACGCTCGCAAGATCCAAAAGCTCACAACTTGCCAGATCCCCGCGACGACCCCCCTAGTATGTGCGGCATGAAGTACCCTCAAGACTGCCCATCCAGCGGCTGCATCATCTCCGCCATCACAAACTACGTAAGAACCACCCTTGCGTCGCAGCAATCATCAAGACTGACCTGCTCGGACCAGACATCTCAAATACTCGATACGAGCCTCCCACACATTGACCGCAAGAACGCGACAATGTTTGTAATACACTTCCTGGGCGATATCCATCAGCCCCTGCACGCCACAGGTCTCCTTCGCGGCGGCAACGACATCCGGCCCGTCTGCTGGCGCCGCCAGCCCAATCACGGTGTCTGCAACGGCCCAATGAGCCTGCACTCCGTCTGGGATACCCAGATTCCGCACCGCATCCGCGGTCTGCCGCCGCACCTGAGCATTCCGCAGGAGAAGGTTGCCGCCGCCTCATGGGCAGCTGACCTCTATCAACGCCAAGAGCAGGTGGGTGTCAACGCAACGGACGGGCAGTGCATTGATCTCAAGACGGGTTCGTGTGCGTTGGGCTGGGCCACGGAGTCGAATGCGTACGTCTGTTCGCACGTGCTGAAGAAGGGTCTGGCTTGGTTGAAGTCGAATGACCTCAGCGAGGGGTACTTTGATGAGAACTGGGAAGTCGTTGATGAGGTGATTGGGAAGGCCGGCGTGAGGCTGGGAGCGTGGCTGAACGCCATTGCCGAGAGATTATCTGCTGAGAAAAAGGAGCCTGTGTTTGAGGATCTTTGAAGAATCAAACAGGCTTGATCGCAGGGCATGAGGTCCAGGCTTGATGTCAACATCTGAGGGCGATACGTGGCGAGATCTGATCTCCTGCCAAGCACCGACTTGAAAGTCCAGAGACTTGCTTGCATGTCATTTGTTAGCAGTCTTTGATTGAGAATAGATCGATATTTCGTGAAACACACCATCGAGCTGCTTCTGATTCCTTTAGGACCAGGGAATACGACGCTCGTGACTTACATATCACGAAACGTATGATTGTAGCCAAGTTGAGGCGGTGCTCGGCAGCTTATTGACGACGACAGGTATGGAAAGCTACGTTTGGCTCTTGATGGCATGAAGAAACGATGAGAACTTAGACTCTTGAACGGCATCCCGTTGTATTCGTTCCTATGGGGTTGGTGGTCATCGCTTCTGCTTTCCATATAATTGATCGACCACCGATCATTCTTTACTCCGTGACTATGGGCATTAACATCGTCCCGAGCCAAGACTCGGTAGGCGATGAATAGCCATAAGCCTCCATTAAGTCTTCTCCTACCTGCCTAGACTTGCCAACTTGGGAAAGCTGGCGTTAATGGGAGCAAACAGACTCATGAGACCTGGAACCCAGGAACCGGCCGTAACAACAGGCCGTCATCTTTAACTGTATTTTCATCTATCCTCTCAGATGCACCAGCAAACCAAAGTCCCAGCCGAGGCGTCGTACACAAGGGTGGTCAATGTCACTCCAGAACTCAGTTGTCGGGATTCAAAGTTGGGGTCGACGGGTTGAACGCGGGGTCGACAGGCATTTCGCAGGATGCTTCGGCCAAGTTGATGTTTTGTCGATTAGTGATTACTTACATGCAGTGGTGAATCTGCCGAGGCTCCCTCCGCGAACTGTAGATCGGAGACATGTAAGTAGAATGACAGAAACTGATGGCAGTCGCTGTTTACGTTGCATCATTGACGGCAATTTCACCTTTGATAGTAAATCACAAGCACTCATAGAACAGATTCGCAAAAAACAATGGCCTCATCCCCAAATAAGCTGCCCGAATCATACGCTTCGTTCAAGTACGATGGCCCACTCGTCTCCCATGTACCAGCGAGCTCCTCATCCGTTACAAAGGTCATCATGGTCACCCTCAACCGGCCCAAAAAGTACAACGCCATGAAGGGAGACATGTTCACCGGCCTCGAGGTGATCTTCAACACCGTCAGCGAGGACCCGCGGGTCCGCGCGGTCGTCATCACGGGGGCAGGCAAGGCGTTCTCCGGAGGGGCGGACCTGGATGTTGGGTTTATGGGTATGATGGCCCTCAAGGAGACGGAGGAATCGATGAGGGATTTTAGGGATTGGTGGGCCTTGCCTGATTCCAAAGCCATAGAAACAGTAATCCCGCAGGATACTTAACGCGAATTCGGACTGATGCATACTTCACTCTTCACACAGGGGCGGACGCGTCGCGCTGGCAATCTCAAACTGTAAGAAACCCACCATCGCCGCCGTCAACGGCCCCGCCGCCGGCGTCGGTCTGACAATGATCCTCCCGGCCACGATCCGGGTAGCCTACGAGGGCGCGCGGTGCGGCTTCCCCTTCTCCCGGCGCGGTCTCGTCCTCGAATCCTGCAGCGCCTTCTTCCTCCCGCGCCTCATAGGCCTCTCGCGCGCCAACCACGTCGTCGCGACGGGGGACATGTACCCCGTCACGGATCCGCTTGTCAGCGGGCTGTTTTCAAAGTTTTTGCCCTCGCCGGGGGAGACGGTGGAGTACGCGGTGAGGTTGGCGGAGGATCTGGCGGAGAATACGTCGTTGGTGAGTGGTAAGTTGATGAGGGATATGATGGTGTATTGTCCGGCTTCGCCTGAGGGGGCGCACGTGTTGGATTCGAGGGCGTTTGTGCAGCTTGCTGGGACGGAGGACAATGTCGAGGGGGTGAAGAGTTTCTTGGAGAGGAGGAAGCCTGAGTTTACGGGGTCTGTTGATCGGGAGAGTGTTCCGTTCTGGCCATGGTGGGATAGGGATGATGGGCGGTTTGTGAGGCAGTTGCAGAAGGCTGCTAAGCTTTGATGAGAGTGAGTGGTGAGAGTGAGCGGTGAGGGTGAGTGGTGAGAGTGAGTTGAGACACATCGTGTAATTCTGTGAACCTGGGCAAGATAAGTAGATTGATTGACGCCCGGAATCGGGAATTTCTACACGCATCTAAGCATTTTACTACCTCTTGAATATCTTCAGTTGAGTGTTACCAGAGTCTATAATGGGGTGATCTCTGCATTGTGTTAGTCTGGACTCGAGATTCGACAAGTTCATGATACGGTCACTCATGTGAATAGCAGTTCGTCTTCAGCCCCAATCTTTCGACGTGGTCTGGAACTTCGCCATTCAGGAGCCTAAAGCTCTCTCATCGTGATGAAGGTGAGAAAAGAGTGACACGCTCATGTTTACATGTGAGCGCACGAGGTGTGACAGGCGTCGTCCAGCACATCCGCTAACGATTTAAGCACCGTGACACCCTAGTCCCGATCTTTAGGATCTTCAGGATCTTCTTGGGGGTGGATCCCCCGGATCGATCGCTAGTAGCTTCCCCCTGGGCGTAGTGGGCGCAGGTGAACAACAAAGAGGCGCTTTGCGGGTGGTGACCTCATTAAACTCAATGTCACAGCGTCATAGACGCCATAGCTACCCATTTCTCGTCCCATATTTGACCCGCACGCGTCCCCATGCCAGCTGGGATGTCTATGCTGGAGTGTTGAGATAACGAATCTCTCCTTTGACATTGATGGCATCTCAGGATCCCAATCGTGACCTTGAGCAAAACGGCTCCAAAACCATGTCGCAAAACGGAAATACAGGCAAGAATGGGCGGAAGAGGGTCCTCGTTGTCGGCGCCGGTGCTGCTGGGTAAGCAAAACTGTCAAGACGAACGATTGTAATTCGCACGGCGAGAGACTCACATGTCGTAGCATGTCGACAGCGTACCATCTCTCGAACCACCCGGACAAGTTCGATGTGACCCTCATCGACTCGGTCGATTACTGCGGAGGACAGGCCTTTTCGATGCCCATTAACAAGGAGCGACACGGCGCGAGCTGGTTCAACCAGGGTGTACAGGGCGGCAGCTACATCTTCCACCACACGCTGACCATGTTCGCCCGCCAAGGCTACCACGCGGATCCCGTCAAGCTTCAGGTCTCCTTCGGTAAGGACGATAAGTTCTGGACCAACGTCTTCCCGACCGAGTTCATCGAGAAGCACCAGGCCGAAGTCCGCAGACTGGCTTTCATGCTCAGGATTATGAGGTGGTTCGAAGTTTTTTTCGCATTACTGCCATTGAAAGTTGTCTTCAAGCTGTTTCGATTCTCAGACGAGTTCACAAACGTCGTGGGATTGCCCATGACTGCTCTCTTCCTTGGTACTGGCAACGCGACGCCAGAGGTGCCCGCCATCATGTTGGAACGTCTTTGTACTTCGCCAACTTACGGAATGTGGTACCCCGCCGACCCGAACAGCGTCGCCTCCAACCAGCCGCCAATGGTCGTCTTCCCCAACTTTACCGATTTCTATACTACCTGGAAGAAGGACCTTGAGTCTCGAGGCGTGACTGTTCGCTTGTCGACGGAGCTCACTGAGGTTGTCCACCGCAACAAGCGCGGCGTCCTCGTAAAGACCAAACCCCGGACCCCCGTGGAAGACGGACATAATCCCGTTGGCGGCGACCCAGATGCAATCGAGTCAGAGGAACACTATGACGAGATCGTCATGTGCGTCCTTGCCGACACCGCTAAGAAGATCCTGGGCAAGACCTCATCATGGCGCGAGCGCAAGGTGCTCGGCTCGGCTACCTTCTCCGACGATATCACAATTACTCACAACGACGCCGACTACATGAAGAAGTACTATGAGAACTTTTACGGCGAGAAGAAGGCTGTAAAGACACTCGGCAAGAAGGGCGAGGTTGACGAGTCATCCCGCCTTGCGTTCGCCAAGGACAACTTTAGACCCATGTACTACATTCGCATGTACGACGATGACCTTTCCAAGCTGGAGATGTGCTTTGACACCACCAACTATCAGTCCCAGTTCCCCGACAAGGTTCCCTTTGAGCAACACGTCTTCCAGACCATCTACTTGAACAAGGACCGCGACCGCAAGCACTGGACCGACAGCGAGATTGACAAGGACAAGATCATCCGCGCCGACTGGTGGCATCAGCTTTGCCACACATGGAAGCACTACACCTTTGTCGTACCGTGGATGATGTTCCTCCAAGCCAAGAAGCGCGTCCGTTTCGCAGGCTCATGGACTCTGGTCAATGCGCACGAGGTCGCCATCATGTCTGGTATTGCTGCCGCTGTCGACATGGGCGCGGATTACCCCGAGGATTTGGAGCACGACAAGTTTGCGCTCTTGTGCTTCAGGCTCTACTATCTGTTGGCGTATGGGAAATGGTATCGTCGCAAGTTCAAGGACAGCAAGAGCCAGAAGGCCAAGGATGGCGCGAGCTGGGCTTCTGGGTTATATGGCAGTGTGTACAAGGGTCCTGGTGTGGCTGAGCAAGAGAGGTCGGTTTGGAGGGAGGAGGTTAAGGCAGGGCGAAGCACGGAGAACCTGGCGGATGGCAACAACGGGCGGAGTCAGCCTTAGAATCGAGAACGGGGTAGCAGATATAGAGTCTTTTGTATGAAAACAAGAGGAGACTTGCTGATCAATGACAAACTATATCACCTAGCTATCTTGCCGTCACAAGGAAATAATCGTGAGAAGCCTGAGGGGAAAGATCTCAACCAACCAGGGCTTAATTTCACTGGCAGACGGGCATATTCGGGAACTTTAAGATTCCCATGGCCGACACAAACGCCGGTCCCACCGTACAAGAGCCAAAACACGGGGCTTCCATGGAGCCCACCTCACCAGCAGGATACCTCTTGTCGTCCACCACAAGCTGCGTACCGCAACCGAGTGTCTCTCGATACGGCACGGAATCTTCAAAACTAAGCTTTCACCTCGCACAGCACAAACGAGACCCTGAACTTGTTCTGGGTCTCGTTGGTAGTGCCATCAATCTTAAATTCGTCGATACGGACCGAGTTGTGGCCGCAGAGATCGTCGTGCTTGAAGGCGACGTAGCCAAAGTCGTTGTGCCCTTCTATAAAGGCCGCTGACCAACCCGCAAGGCATATCTCGCCTGACGGCGCCGGCTCAGGCTCGGGTTCCCTGGTGGCGGTGGGCTCGGCCGGAATGCCACATCAGGTCCCAGCTCGGGCCTTCCGGGTCCGATGCCGCCGCCAACTCTTCTCAACTTCCCGAATCGTTCGGCTTCGTGTCAGCTTTTCTGTCAAGGATTCTTCAGTTACCTAAAGTAGGTAGGTATCGCCCACCGGCTAGATCTACTAGATGTCAAGATACATAAAGAATAATAATTAGAAAGACGAAGGGCTCTACATACAATTTGTTGCCTTGCGGCGGTGAATTACCTCTACATCGGCAACCTCAAGCATATTCTTCTTAGCAAAGAGTAATTTGTGTTAGATAGTTATTTTGTCTTTACTCGTTTATAAACTTAACGAACCCTTTTAGCTATAACGGTAAGCATAGTCTTTTATATAGTGGTTTTTTTCCGGCTTTATAAGTATAAAAGATCGACCTTAACGGGATTACGCTTTTAAAGGAAATTATATAATATAGTATACTTTTTAACTATATAATATATATAATATATCCTAAGTATGCGCTTAAGATAATATAGTAATTTTAATATAAAAACTACTATTTAATTCGGGATAGGTAAGCTACTTTGCGGCGGCGCTAGTTAAAAAGGTTAATAGTAAAGGTCGGCCGTAATAATTAGCTATAATAGTTAGCTATAATAGTTAGCTATAATAGTTAGCTATAATAATTAGCTATAATAGTCGGGGGGGGGGCCTTTTTTAACTATAGAGGTTCTAAACTTTAATAATAATATAGAGGTTTTTAGAAAAAGGGCTAAATAGGCTAATATTTACGTACTAGAGCTCGCAAAGATTTTTTTTATCCTTATCGCTTTTAATATTACCTAAAGCTACTCTCTATTTAAACTAAATAAATTTATTAAACAAATCTACTAAATAAACTTATTAAATAAACCTATTAATATATAAATTACTACCTAGATAACTAGTTAGATAACTAGTTAAGAGGTTAGCTAGTTAAAATAGTACTTTAATAAGAACCTACTCTACTCCTAGTATATAGTTAGCAATTAGTGGGCTTATTTAAAAATACCCGTTAATAAGTCTACCTCTCTCGGGCTAGGCGCCCTCGGCTAGCTCGATACTATAACTATTATAGTTAACGTAAGTATGCTTAAGAAGTAGTAAAGTACTTTTTAATAGTATAGAATTTAGTTAGGTAATATTATAAGTACTATAAATAGCTAGGTTAATACGGATATTAAAATTTAGTATATTAATACTAACTTAGTTATAATAATTATACTAAGCGGGCTAAAAGTACGTAGGGTTAGAGTAATAAGTAAGTACTTTAAATAGCTCCTACGGGACCCCCTGGGTAATGATAATACTTATATAAAAAAAGAGATAATAATAAACCTAGCTACTTATATAAGCTAGTACTAAGAGGTCCTATACGTATTAAAATAAGTAAAGCTCGCCCTATAGACGGCTAGAACTTAAGAGGACTTTATATAATAAAAAGTTAGGAGCTGTTTTAGTTAGTAGTTAGGTATAGAGCGCAATATACCCAGTTTTCCCTAATACGTAATACACAATACGGCCCCGGCGGATTGCTCCGTCGGGGGGGCATAGTCTTCTATATAGGGGATGTTCTTATATTAGATATTTAATTTAAACTTCGCTCGCTTACTGGCTTGGCAAATCATATAAGCCGATGTGCATGTACAAGTGAGCCAGCGTCGTCCAGATAGGGCAAGCGAAATCAAGATGCATTTACTCTGGGCGCTATTTTCGTGCAAGGAAATATCTTCGACCCTCAGCCCCGAGTCCAGACACCTCCAGATTCTTTTGACCCGCTGTTCGTGCTTGACAATGGATTCAGCAGTCCTGGTTCTGGTCCATGACTGGCTCTGACTGTGAAGAGATCAGGGCCTTATCGGCTCTGAATTCCCTCAAGTAATTTGCCATTTTTAAAAAACAAAAGCAGAAAATACCGCAGGACAGTTATACAAACTAGGATGTTGATTAGCCAAGACAAACTAACGAATAACCTAAGATCTCACTTCAACTATTTTCTGCTACGCTGTCTTAGGCAGCTGCTTTTGACAGCCCATACTCCGGAATCAACAGCGAATGTTAGCAAAGACGTGCAGTCTTTCACCTCGCAAACAATCCTTTGTCTATCGAAGTCTCTGCGCATAGGTTCAATTGTTAGGAGTCAAGTATATAACTTGTGTCCCCCATTGTTAGTCGGTCCATTTGATGTATTAGCCCGAAAGCAAGCTGCTAGATTCTCAGCAAAAGACACTATCCTTCGCAAATATGTCGTTATCCACATCCTCGCGACGAGGGCAGCATGCTCTAGCAAAAATTGCTCTCTGGCTCCTTGGGGCAGCACTTTTCTCGCCCTCTCATGCCCTTACGCTGAGACAGAGTGTCGAGCCTCCTACGAAGCTTCCGGAATGGGCTACGGAGAACGATCTTCGCCACCAACCAGCTCTTGGTAAGATCGCTTCTTGCAATAGAGCTGGTAGCTGCCTGTTTTCCCACTGCTAATATCTTTCCAAGACTTTGATACTGATGGCTGCTACAATGTGCCTGCTATTGGCTGCGACAAGCGTGTTTCTGAGGGTTTATCTGAAGGCAGTGGCGAGTGGCAAGGCTGCCGTGACGAGGCTGATCTTGACAACTCCAACGTTTAGTAAGTTAGCTCCTCGATCATCATTCACTCGACTGTTTGATGCTGACCAGATTGGCCGTAGCTCACGGCAGCGATGTAATCATGGCTGGTGTGCTTACATGTATGATTACTACTTTGAGAAGGACTACGCTATCGGGCCCGGTACTGGACACCGCCACGACTGGGAGCATATCATTGTCTTGGTTCCAGATGACAGCACCGTACAAAAAATAGTATATGCCTCGGCACATGGCGGTTACGACTGCAAAAATGCGGACGAAGTGCGATGGCACAATGAAGTCCATCCCAAGGTACGATAGTAACTCTGAACCCGTGGTCGTTCATCGCCTAACGTGTATTGATAGATTGTTTACCATAAAGACGGACCCTCAACACATGCCTTCCGATTCGCAAATGAAGCGGATGACCAATTGTAGAATCACAAAAAGGAGTGGCAGCTGGCTGATTTGGTCAGTTGGAACGGGTTCCCTACGCCGGATCATCGCAACATTCTGGAGAACCATAATTTCGGAAGTGCAAGTTTCGGGATAGGTCATCAGTTTGCGGACAATTTGGGGAAACTCGTTGATCGACAATGTAACCAGCACCCTAGTGGTCAAGTCATTTGCACCAATCCTCTTCTCCGGATTGAGTTTGACAAAGACATCGACGAGGGCTCGCCTGGCAACCTACCTCCTAATAACGGATGCAATCCTCCCTCTGACCCTGAGCCCGAGCCTGAACCTGAGCGACCAGACCTGCGTGTGCTACCTTTAGGAGACTCGATTACCAACGGCTTCGGTAGCAGCAGCAATGCCGGGTACCGTGGCTACTTCTACAACCTCGCCACTGAGGTTCACAACGTTGTTGACATGATCGGTTCCGTTCGGTCAGGCGATGCCGACGATGCCGACCACGAGGGCCATAACGGTGCCACAGTCGCCGAGATTTCCGGGTACGCAGAGCGCGTTCTCTCACAGCGGCTCAATGTTGTTCTGCTACATGCGGGCACCAACGACATGGGTAGCGATGCTGGTGCAGTTGGAGCTGTTAACCGCCTGATGAACCTGGTGGACATGATCATCGCCAAATGTCCCGATGCAACCGTGCTCGTGGCCCGCATCATACCGTCCACCTCCACAAGCATGCAAGCTCGTATCAACGCCTTTAATGACGGTGTTGAGGATGCTATGAACGCCCGCGCGGACGACGGCAAGAAGGTGCTAGTCATTCGCATGGACGAAGCTG
This sequence comes from Colletotrichum cuscutae, assembly GCA_030869315.1. Taxonomy (NCBI): domain Eukaryota; kingdom Fungi; phylum Ascomycota; class Sordariomycetes; order Glomerellales; family Glomerellaceae; genus Colletotrichum; species Colletotrichum cuscutae. The sequence goes on along the minus strand of MPDP01000270.1, from coordinate 133,546 downwards.
TCGGTACGGCGGATCTGATCGACGGGCCACACCCCAACGATCTAGGCTACATTATCATGGCTACTAACTGGTGGAACGGCGTGCAGCAGGCATTCGAGAATCGCTGGATCGACGATCCTGTTGCGGGTCAGCCTCCGGACAACGGCGGTGGCGGTGTCGTGTGCGGGACGGTGCCCACCTGGATCCCTCAGGGCACAGTCGCGTCCGGCGGTGGGCTCGGAAGCGCGGCCCTCGAAAATAACGCCACTGCTGTCTTCATGGCGGATATTGACGGCGACGGGCGAGACGACTACCTTCACGTCAGTGAGAACGGCGAGGTTTACATGTACTGGAATATTGGCAAAGCTCCCGACGAGGGTCCAAATGCTGGTAAGGTTCAGTGGCAACCTGTCGGTGTTATTGCGAGTGGTGGCGGGGCACAGGGACACCAGGTTCGCTTTGCTGATATCGATGGTGATGGTCGTTCCGAGTTTATCTGGGTCAAGGATTCTGGATCTGCGACGGTGTGGTGGAATAGGGGCTTCGCCTCTGATGGCCAAGTCAAAGTCATCTGGGGTCCAGGCGCCGGCGAAGAGATCGCCACGGGCATTGGAGACGGCCAAGGTAAGTCGCTACTTTACTTCAGTCACTGCTTTCTTCGGTTCAAAACCAAAACTAACCTCAACTTTGATGTACAGGTGTGCGCTTTGCTGATATGAATGGCGATGGCAAAGCGGACTTCATCCACCTCGCAGAGAATGGCGCGGCTACCCTATACATCAACCAAGGGCGCCGCGAAACAGGCGGCTGGGGATGGTGGAACTGGGGCGTGATCGCTAGTGGAGTCGGCACCAGCCGTGAGAACATCCGTTTTGCTGACTTGAACGGTGACGGTCGTGATGACTACATTGCCGTTGAGAGTGCCACAGGCGGGCTGAATGCGTGGTATAACCGCGGCCCGCAGAGCCAGAACTGGGCTGCCGTCGCTCCCTTGGTGTGGTGGAACCCGGGATCAATCGCTTCCGGAGTAAGCTATTTACCAAATTGGTCAACCTCGAATATGGTGACGTTTGGGGACTTGAATGGAGACAGTAGGGACGAGTACTTATACATTGGAGTCGAAGATTCGAGTGTTTATGCATTCCTGAATGGATGCTGAGGAGTAAACGTAACATTCTAGATAAGTAGTTCGTTCTCATGTCTAAACTTAGTACTCACTTCAGTAATGATATTTCACCCCTACCTTCCAGGAAGACCAAGGCAAGATGGCCGAGCGATGTGAAGTCGTCCAGTCTCTTCTCTCCCTGCCTGTCAGCTAGAAAATCTTCAAGTCGGCGACTGAAGCTGCAAAAGATGGATGTCGCGCGAGACGACAGGCACACTCGCGCGAGGCTGCGAAGCTCGATCTGTTGCTACTCACGATATAAACCCGCCAGGAAAATCAAGGCAAGATGGCCGAGCGGTCTAAGGCGCTAGCTTCAGGTGCTAGTCAAGTAATTGGCGTGGGTTCGAATCCCACTCTTGTCATACTCCTTTTGATTTTTGACCCTATGGATAACTATGTCCATCATCTCACCATTTTAGCATAAAAACAGCCGTTGAAACTCATTGTGGTTGACGTTGAAGACATTTTCAAAGTTGGCCCTGGACATCGGCCGGCCAGCAATGGCTTTGGGTCCCACTTATGCCGAGTCCGGGCTTCCGCTCCGATCCAGCACTGTTTCCGTGCCAGAGTAATGATCTCTTCACTCCAGCCATGATACAAGGAATAGCAACGTTCTCGAATAGGGTGAAAACGATTGATAAATATTGCAGACTGGCCCTTATCTGGCCTTCATTTGAATCTTAATCTTCTGCGCCACCTACTCGCTGTTCCAAGTCTCTTGCTGTTTCTTCGCCTTGGCTACCAGAGCCCTCTGTTGTGGGAGCGGCAAGTGCGACAAGACCTGTCGATCGGCTGGGCGAAGCGTGGCTAATTCCTTCTCGAAAATTCCGTTCCGCTTGACGGCTGCTGCCGTCAGACCCTTCTTGCTATCACCACTTGCTGTCAAGGCTGTCGATGCGTCTTCTCTTAGTGAACTTTCACCAACCAGCAGTGAGTCGCTGGATTTCCTCTGGCCTTGAGTAGACTTCCGGTGATTTTTAGCTTTCTTCCTATTTCGGTGCGATACGACCTTTCCAGATTCCACCTCTCTGCTGTCTTCGTCCGAGTCGGCGAAACGCCGGCATCCAAAATTGTCCTCGCTGTCTCTGCCACAACTAGAGCCGTGATCATAAAAGTCTCTAAACTCTGAGTCTGGCTTGCCAATGTCGATCCGACAGTGTGACTTGCCCGTCATGTGCTGCCGGACGGCCTGGGCTGTGTTCCTCACGGAGCTGCAGTAGAGACACTCCTTGTACTCGACCATGACGAGATGACAGTATTTGATCAACGTCTCCAGGTCTACTATCAGACTTTCGAGATTTGGGATAGAGAGCCCATGGCGCTTTCTCATGTGCAGCATGCTTTCTGCGAATTCTGTGCTGAGCTCATTGCAAAAGAGGCACTGGCTGGGGTTGAAGATGTCCTGGGGCGCAGTGTCTTCGCCGGATGATTCAGTGTCATGTTCATCTGTGTCTGAGTCTGAAAGAGATGCCTCTTGAAGTCTTTTGCTGAGAAATTCAGTGGCGTTCTCGAGTTCGGCGACGGGGATCGACCGCGAGACCGATAGTTCTGACATGATGAGATGATGGAGGCTTCTTGAGCTATCCAAGGAGTGTCTTGCTGGACGTATAACACCTCAGCGACGGGGGAGATGATGAAGACTTGGACCATGTACATGCTGATATGAAATGGATCTTCATGGCATTTTCACCGGTCTTATAATGTGCGGTTAAAATACGATATCCACGAGCACAAGGTCTAGACCCAAGTTCGTGGGATGGAAGGAAGAACAAATGGGCCCAGAACGCCGCTGAAGTGCTTCGCGACCTTCCTATTTGCGCAACTTGCCGTATGACTGCATAAATAGTGCTCAAAGAGGCAGTGGAGTGGCGGCACGGGATACTTTTGGTAAACAACCAATAGGTCTTTCGCAGTGTCACATGGAGGAGATTACCAACAAAACAGACTTACTCATATTCGGTCAGCTAGAAACTCAAGTATACGAATACATGTAGCGAATGTGGGCAAAACAGGATGTCACGAACGGCGCATTTCCATGTTTCTTTGGAGAGGGGTTCTCTTCGATTTTTGTGGCGTCACATCGAACAGAGCAGAGCTACGTCCAGGGCCTTACACTCTAGAAAAGTGGTAGTACATGGTAGACTTACTTTACCAGCGCGATTGAGAATCAGGCTTACGTGTATAGGAGCACTCATTACCATGGCACCTATACTATAGGTACCTTGTTCAAGTGCAGCGATTGAGCTAGACCATCATACTCATAACAGTTCTTGGCGCATTCCACATATCAAGTCAAATTGCCTAAAACTACATAAGGTCAAAGATGATTATCTAGAAGGCTTAATGACGGGAAGACTAGCACAAGGCCAGGAAGGGTTGGTCTCTGGCTTGCCAAACTCCACATTGCCAACAATGGTGTAAATGTTGTTGCAGAGCGGCATCTTGACGTAGCCAGGCACGCGAATGCCGTTTCCAAACCACAAGCTGGATCCCTCGCTAGGCTGTATGTTGGTGTAATTCATGTTGAAGTTGTTGTTCATCCGGCCGCCCTCGACCCAGCCTCCATACACAGCGGCGATGATATCTTCCTTTGTGACACCACCCCACTGCTTGCCATCCATGGTGTCCGTACCAAAGAGGGCAGAGAAGGGGTTGTTTTCACTGGGTCTGATGGAGGGGTGACCGATGCTCAACTCCACACCCTCGTTTCTGATGTCAAGAAGGTAGAAAAGGGCGCCATTGTAGCAGGCAGCAGCCCTCTCGTGTGAGTCGGCAGGCAAGAATGGCCAGAGAGAATCGTCTCTCTCGGTCTTGCCCATCTTGCAGGGGAGACCGGTTTGGCTGGTGCTGCATGTTAGTAACGGCTCGTTGAGGTGCGCTAGAGAGTGGGCAACATACAGGACGAAGGGTCTCCGAGCCGAGGGAACAGTCTCCCAGGCAGCAAGCATGAGGTTGGGGTAGAAGAGCTTCTTGATCACCTTGGACATCTCCCTGAAGTCAATGTCGTCGGGGGTGGCAGACATGAGGCCGTTGTCCAGCGCGGCAGTCAAGAACTTGATCGTAGCGTCATCTCTGGGAGTAAAGATTCTCTTGAGGTACTCGACCTCAGCTGCCTTCCAGCTGTCGAACACGTCGCCCATCATAGCAGACAATGTTCCATAGGCAGGCTTGGGTGAAGCACCTCTGTTTGCTGGCGTCAGTGATCCGAATCATCGTGAGCTATAATGTATGAAGTTTGAGACTTACGGAAGGAGGAAATCCTTTCCAATAGCCCGAATGGTGAAGATTGTGTAACTGCTGGTTGTGGTGATTTGAGATCGCATTGTCTGAGTGAGGAAACTCTGGAACAGGGCCGAGTACACAACTTTTCAAATCGTTAGCTTTGATAAATCAATGACATTAGAGAGTTCTTCGGGAGACTTACACATGTTGTTGGTGTAAGCTTGCGCGATACCAACGACTCCGTAGATGACGTTGAGCATAATTCTCTGCATTCTCGCCGAAGAGTCGCTCTCTGCAAGAGGGACAGAGAATTTCTCGGCAAAGAGACCCATCTCGGACTGAATGTCCATCTGTGCCTGGTCGAGAGCCTCGAAGTACCGACGGTGGAACTGAGTCAGTCGTTAGTCGCTGTTCGCACACGTAGAACCTGTAATGTCTCCCATTGGGACGCGGGACTTACTTGGTGCATCTTGGAGAAGGAGTTGAGAATCAGATGGCCAGCGGGGTACTTGGTATCCTCGCACGTCAAAGACGTTGAGCAAGGCACGTCAAGCAGCTGCGTGCATCGCCACATCTCCGGGCCGCCGAGATACCACGACGCGAACTGGCTAAACTCGAACTTGACCTCGTTCGGGCCAGAGTCGTACTCCTTCCAGGCCTTGAGTACCTCGTTGAGGGCCTCAGTGGCGCCGGCTGCCGCCCATCTCTTGTCAGGCAAGGCCTTTGCATCAATGACCGTACCTTGGCACTTGACGGTTTTCCAGTCCACGGCGGCGGCGGCTAGAGCCGTGGCTGAGGATAGCCAGACGGCTACGAATGAGAGGCGCATTGGGAGAAGGACTTCGTATCGAGACTGAAGGGACGTAGAGGGTTGCAGAGGAGCTCTACCTGCGAGTATCAGCTTGATCCGAAGCTGCTGGTGACTGACATAGTCTTATACATTCCTCATCAGGCGTCTTCATGATGGGCAGTCAGTGAACTCAGAAGTCTGGGGCGACGACACATAGTGCTTGCCTGACACATCCTTAGTCCGTCCGCAACTTTTTCGCTGGGAAAACCTAGACTTGGCAAATTGTGGAAATCCAGTCTGCGGTAATTGACAAGACTTCACGATTATCTCTCCTACGGAGGTTTCCGAAACTTTGATCGAAAATCTGATTAGATGTGATTGATCACTTTATTTCCGTTAATCTCGGTGACTGATCGGCAATAAGGCGGATTGCTGAGCACGGGAGTTGTAACAAGGATGGGGGCGTTCTGAAAAGTTTATCTAGACATTAGTACGGACATTGACCAAGACCTGGCTCGTCAAGCTGGCTTGCATCTCTAGTAGAGTATGTGCTATTGAAGTGTCACTGGCGAACATTTTCGAGGGATCAAAAGAATCATTGACGATTGATACAGGGCAACTCTTTTAAACTTCTGCATCTTGAAGTCGCCCCTTTTCTTCCAGGTTTATGGCATTTTGAGGTAACGGGGACATGAGTTTCTACTATCGCCAGCCTGGAGAACATCGTCATATCTCTCCTTGCTAGGCTGTCTTTACAGAAAGCATTGAAATGGTGGAACTATCCAGGTGCTCGCGCTCATGTTCGATTATAACGACGAATCACTTCGTGACTAACTCGATCACATAGCTGGGCAGAAAATGGCATTTTTTTCGCCTTTTTGTTTACCGCATGTTTCGCTATCCTTCTCATTCCTCGCTGGGTTGATCGCGGTTTTGAGAGCTGATCACTGATGGGGCCAAGCGCTTTTGCGTTTTTACGTTTCTTTCAAGTCTGTGCTTCTGACAACGATCAACAAAAGTTGTTGCCAAGACCATGTTGAAAAATTCAGAAAAGCTTGTCATGGGCATTTTGCCCTGTCATCGGCCCAAGCATGAGCTGATTTCTAGTAGGCAGATCTAGGTTAACAGTGTTGTTGGTTCGATGCCCGGTACCTGTCTACCCTGATGGGCAAAAACCTTGTCCTCCCAGGACGAACTCCTCCGTCACAGAAACAGCGAATATCTCTCGGAAATGAGCGCCGCTGTGCGACAATGAGGCGGACCATGACTGCAAAGAAGAGGTGGATGAGGGTGCGAGGAGAAGCTGACGGAGACCGAGCCGATACGAAGGTTGTCAACCGACTGAGACTAGCAATAAGTTTCTACATATAATAGAGCTGTGCTGGGGCCTGGCTTTCGAGCCCGTGGCCATTTGTTTAGTCCTGCCTCCTTCCATTCAATACCACGAGCACTGGGTCGAACTTCTCCATCGAACAACTCGTAGTTTACAGATCAAGATAGAGAATGTTGCTGTTCACGAAAGCGTAAGTTACACTCAACGATCAAACACAAATGCGACATGATACTTGTAAATTCGAGAAGACACTTTGCTAATATCACGGCAGCAACATTTGGGCTTGTTTGGCTCTGGTCCAGCTATGCTCTGCCACCGCGATTGACGTCACCGGTCTCAGCCCGCGTGGTGCCTACCGTGACGACTCTGGCAGTTCAGACTGTCTTCAAGTTGGTTGTGATACCTCGGTCTGCGCCAAAGACCCTGTCGATGCTCTTGCTGTAGCATCGAAGGGAGCGAGCCTCATCTTGGGTCCCGATTGTGCTGGATGGGCTGAAGGTAGTCCTTCCGTGGTGCAGGGGGACAAGTCGTGCCCTGCGGGAACACAACTCTACCGTGGAGATTTGAGGGTTTGGCGCGCGTGGAACAATGTTGGAACGAAGTTCACAACCACATTCGTTGCATGGGAACAGTTCAAGGGTGCTACTTGCTGGGGTAGGAAGGATGTCACTTGCGTCAAGGGCCCAAAGCAAGTCCCGGATCCGAACACCGGCTTATGCGGACCATGGGCTCTGTAAACTGACTTCGGGCATCACTCGAAGGGATGACATGGGAGGCTATCAAAGGGACAATCGCGTAATTGCATAGTTATATCCAACCTCAACGGCACACAAAGAAGAAATCTTTTGAGTCTGGCTACTTCTACGTCGACACTTGAATCACCACCATATTCCCCTCAAGTCCTGTCGGCTTGAATGCAAATGCAACGCTCGGGTGGCTCAAAATGATTATGGGCAAGCATTGATCCATGAACATGATCTAGGAAGATCTGTTCAAAGCACTGAATGCAAAGGGTGCTCCAGAACCATGGTTGATGTCCGCCTCAAATGTAGAGAACGTCTTATGGCGAGGCAGTATGAGAATGGATACATCACCCACGGCCTAGTCGGGTATCAACCCTGACCGCGCCATAGTGCTTCAAGAATCGTCCCCAAATAGGAGGAGAATACAATCTCTTCCTGCCAGCTCTGGCTATGGGCCACAGGACCCGGCCAGCTCCATCCTCCCAGCCAATGGGCCGCTCGCCACCGTAAGCCTGCTCGAGTTCGGGAGCGGCACTCATGTAGCCCGGGTCAACAGTGTTCATGGCCACGCCTAGCCTCCAAGCCGTCGGCGCCTCCGTCTCCGTAATCATATTCAGCCCAGCCTTTGACATATTGGTGTGGACATGCTTGCCATTTTTGGCGGAGCTGCGTTGAGTTGACTCGAATATGCCTTCTCTGGATGAGACGTTGACAATGTGACCACCTTTTCGCATCGAAGGTAGTAATTCCCGGATCAATATCAGAGGCACAAAAGTATTGACGCTGTGTGCCGTGATGACATCCTCGTAAGGGATCTCCGAGAGTGACTGAACCCAAGATGATGGGGCTGATGTGTCTGTGCCAGATATTTGCAGCTTAGACATTGAGTCGGAAACGGACGTGCTCTTCAAAGCTGAAGGCCCAGCAACACTACCAGAAACCATTCCTTTCACCCCATCAGGAAGACTGCCGGCACCACCTCGTATACGGGGTGTGTAACCTTGGCGTATGACCACACCTTTTCCATCGTTCGACGGCTTGTCAAGCAGAAACTGCTCATGTTCAATGGCGCGTTCCTCTTTCTTAAGGGGATCCGTAAGAGTTTGAGCGGCGTTGTTGATCAGATAGTCAAGATCCCATCCTTCTTGCTGTAGAACTTTCTTGATGCTTTGGACCAGAGCGAAAGCATCAGCTGCTGCTCGGAAATCCGCCCCAATGATCCTCAATCTCTGGGCCCAGTCATCAAAGTCTGCCTCCTGCCGGTATCGCGAGAGCGCATCTTCGGGATAACGTGACGATACGATAACAGCAGCACCGCAACGGAGCAGCCGCAGGGCCGTGTGGAAGCCGAGATTGACGCGTCCACCAGTAACGACAGCGGTCTTGTCATTGAGTGACATGTTCTCGGGTAGCGACAAAGCTCTTTCCGCGAGGTTGAACTCTCCACAAGGAATGCACATCGATCCCAGTTCTGGATGTGGGTTATCGAGAACCATGCGGCAGACGTAGCAAGTTCGTTTCCGACTGCCCATTGGCATATGTCGGTGCACCCGATCATACGGACTATCGTTAGCGGCTTCTGAAGGCGTATCGGAGAGTCTTGTCTTGATGGTCTCAATCATTTGCTCGAATAGCAGTTGTCGCATACCTGGATCAAGGATGGGCCAAAGGTGGAATGAAACTCTTTTAGATTCAGCTGAAGATGACGGAGGCATATAAAGAGCGAGAAGGCTGGGCAGCTCTGTTTCGTCTTTTGCAGCCTTTTTCGACAGGTCAAAATCATATCGTAGTTGGTTTGCGACATCTTGAAGTCGTGAGTTCCCGATGAAGTGTTGATAGTCGGACGGTCCCAGAAGAACACTTGGGGGGTCCTCGGCCACTTCAGGAGGACTGGCAATTCTCTCCTCGGAGGGCTGATGTGCAGTGCTCTCCTTGATACTTGAAGCTAGTTCGGGGAATCGACTTTCTATTTGTTCAACGACACGCATAAAAGACTCAAGCCACTCCAATTCTGCCGGAGTACTCGGCATGGTGTTCTTGAGCTCTTGAAGCCTCACCCCTTTAGTCGAGCTCAAGCGCGGGAGGGTATCTTCGAGGATGCGAATGCTTTGGATGCCGTCTCTTGTTTTCTGTAGGTCCAAAGAGTAGTCTAGCTCTTCATTGACAGCATGGAATAGCTGGAGACACCAGTCGTATGGTACCAGTATTGGGTGGGCGTACCGAAACGACCACAGTGTACGTCCCGCTCTTCGAGCGTACAAACGTAGTTGCCGAGGAACATGAGCAATGTTCTTCCGTGGGGTTTGAGGTGCCAAGGGAGTCTTCAGGTACATTGGGAACTGCTCGTAGAGATTGGCCAGACGGTGTAGCTCTGATGCCTTTTCATCATTGAGAAGTATCTGTGCCTCGGCAAGACGTGGAATAATTTCGACGCAATCGTCAGGTTTCCAGCCTTTGGCGCGAAACCCCGCAACAGTCCGCGGATGTTGGAAAGCTGTTGAATCTTTGGGTTTGGGTAGATACTGTATGACGGCGTAGAGCTTGGTGCCACGATCCCGAAATTTTTCCTTGTGAAGTATCATCCTGGAAAAGGCGCGCACCAGGTCATCTTCGAGGACAGCTGTGGGACGTGGCCAGTCCGGCAAAGCAGAGGATGAAGCCTTGGCATGTCGGGGCCTAAATTCAGAGTCTGGCTTCGTTGCCATAACGAGCTGTCCCTCTGATAACAAAGAGAGCCTGTTCAAAGCTACCCAGGATTTTGCTAAGTGGCCGAGATGTTGATCGCGTAGTACCGCCCATGCTTTGCTGTTGCCGAGGGCTGACTGAAGGGACGTGCCGTGAGGAGAGTTTGCGCCATACTGGGTTCCCAGAAGGTCGAGGATGCGGTGATATGGGAGGTCGGCGAGGACAGGCTCAATGAGCTCAGCCGGGGTGACCGAGAGTTGCCGGGCGATTCGAACGATTCTTTGAGGGAGTAGGTCATCCATCATTCTCGTGAAAGATAATCATCTAACCCCTATGGAGGAAGAAAGATCGGGCAAGCAAAGTTCAGATTGGATTGCCAGGTCGAAGTCTGGCTTAGTGACGTTGTGGACATATAACTGCCCTGGGAAGCTGAACGTGATTGCTGTCGATACATATAATTCGAATGTCGCCAAGCAACGGAGATGTATCAGTAGAAGTGACTCGACAATGAGGAGAGAAAGGTAGGATGCCAAGACTGTCTCCAAGTTTCTAGTGGCTGTGATGACTTGACGGTCAACTGTAGAATGATTACTCCGTACTTCCATGGTGGTAATCCGAATCGGGAAAATGCACGAACCCCTGGAATGACGCTGCTGACGGCTGCTGCCTAGCGTGGAGAACAATGGCCTCATCAGCACCATGAAATTGAAGGGCGCAAGTTGGAGTAGCAAGGTGTTGCAGATTTCCACGAGCCTCCATGCTATTCCGCTGCGGGTTGTCAACATGTCGGGTCAGACCAGATCGGTCATTCAAGATGGGAATCAAAAGGTCGACTTGTAGAAATGTCGGAGCGAAGGGCGCGGGTGAGTCAAATCAAATCTGCTACTTGTGCTATTTTGATGCCCTGTCCAGTGCAATCGCCCGATCGAATCATGCAGCAACACCAGCAATGTACGCTCAGCCCCTAGTCAGACGCTGCACTTCTTTTCTGGCCAACACCCATACTACTATGGTTATGCTCTACATCGAATCAGGAAGGTTTTCGAACCTGATCTTTGGCTCATTTGTCACATGTTTTCGCATGAACATCGCCGCTCTTACTCCAAGCTTGATAGCGTCTTAAGAATCTACATGTACGCATATCGGAAAAGGATAGCTAGGGATATTGGCGTGAACCAATGACTCCGCAGAACGTGGATGACTACGTGGTTACACCAATTCCGATTCAAAAGCACAAAGGATTTGGTCCCGATCATTTCCATAGTTCCTCTGCCGCGACAGTAGGCAGGTTGAATCTCACAAGGCTCGGTGTAGGTTTCCCTCTTACAGGGGAATTGGTTCGAACCGTGGGTTGACGAAGAGATTAATTTAACTATATAAATTTCTACGTACTATAAAAAGGAGGTTCTAACCGCAGGTTAGGCTAGCTATAATAATCTTAAATAGGGCCCCTAATTAGCCCCTATATTAATCGACTATATATTACGGTTAAATTAAACTTCTAATCTAATACTAACTTTCTTTTTTTTTTATTAATTTAATTACTACGGTTAGAAGTATAATTCGATCTCAGGCCTATTTACTAAATCGTCTCCTTTTCCCCCTTTTTTTTATTCTTTTTATATAACCTATCTTTTTATTTATATATTAACTTTTTTACTACTTACGAATTACTTTAACCCTTTATTAAGTATTACTTTTATAAAAGTATTAGCGAGCTTATTATTACTATTAATCTAATAAATCTTAAAAATCTTACGCTTTTTATATAATTACCTAAGGGCTATAATATTAATTATAAGCCTCTTTTTTTTTATAGTTCCTAATTTAATAAGATATTCGTATAGCGAATAAGAATCCGTATAAACGACCATTAGGATTAGTAAAAAGCTAAGTTAATTAGTAATTCTCCTTAGTATTATTAAAATTGTATAAGTAAGGTTAATACCGTTAACTATACTATAAACTTCTAACATTAGTACATTTCTTATTACCTACTTATTTTTAGTTAATAAGTAATAAATAATATTACTATATATTATAAATTCGCTCTTACTTATACTCTTGTTAGTAAAAATAATAATATACCCTAATTATAAAATAAGGTCCTTATTATTTATAAATAAGCTATTTACGAATACGTAGAGCTTACTAGCCACGAGGTCGATTAAGTAATAAACGAGACCTCGATCGAGATTCGAGTACTACTACTTAAGCTACTTATTAAGTACCTCGACGTTTTATTTATTTAGTTTTATAACCTACGCTACTTTAGTATAGTTAAAAGTTGCCTTAGGCTAGTATATATTCGTAATATATACTCCTCGCGCGAGCTTAGCCTTATATCGCTTTTTAATATCGATTACGTTTAGATTAATAAAACTAATTTTCTTACCTTACCCCTTTTACTAAAAAATAACGGTTTCTCTTTTAATTATAAAAATCCCGCTATTAAATACTAATAAGTTATTTATTATAAGGACCTTTTTTAGCTTCGCTACGAAGCCCGCTTTCTAAAGCTTCTTATCCTCTTTTTTTATAAAATTAATATCGAATAAGCCTAATATATCGTTAGTCTACATTCTGATAATTCTAAATTAGTCGCCTACGTACTTAGAGATTAGTAGGCACGGGTCGTCTATAAATATAACTATTAATAATTAATTAGTATAAAAATCGTAATATATAACCTACTAATAGGTACCTAATTCTACGAACCTATATAGTAGTTTAAGTACTTTAATAATCGTACTTTCTAAGTACTTACTAACTATTTCCTTTAGTAAATAAGCTAGGATTTTCCTTATAAGCCCTATAGCCGATTAGGTATACGCTTAGGTAATATTACGGCTCTAAATCTCGTACCCCTTTTTTTATAATAATACTATTAGTACTATTATTAATCGTTAGCTATAGCGCTATACTATAGGCGATTATATAAGTAGCGTCGCCTTCTTAACGTCGCTATACCTCTAAATTACGTATCTAGACTTCTCGTATAATTAGGGTGTTCCTTTCTTTTTAATCTTACGAACTATTTATAATTTAAATATACAGAGGTTTATATACTTCTCTAGGTTATAAAAAATAAATTAATAAACCCCTCGATTATAAAAAGTATTTACTTCGATTAGATCTAATTCCTTATATAACTTTCTAATAGTTATAATTACGCCTTTTTTACGTAGTTTAATTACTAGCTCGAAATTAGCTTTCTCTTTTATTATATAAAAAGTATTAATTACCTCGTTATTAATAATAAATTATTATATTAGTACTTACTATCGTAGTTTTCTATAACGTCTCGCTAGTAATATTAGTACCCTTTTAGCAATTTCCTCTTCCTCGTCGTCTATTAGTACTACTACGATAATTTCGTTAAAAATAATTTCCTATACCTCTACCGCAAGTTATATAGTTTCCCCTAGCTCTTTTTCTTCTTATAAATTAGAAATTACCTTATTAAAATCTATATAATATAGTCTTACTACTATAATTAATACCTCGAGGGGTTAGTTATGATCCTTCGTAACTACGCACAATCGCTCGTTAATAGAGATTAATTTATATAGCCTAGTCTACTATTAAGTAGTTTCGCACTATACCTATATATTCGAATTTAGTAACATATCTAAATTACCCCCTATATTAGGCCCATTACGTATAGTAATTACCTCGTTAACTTACCTTCTTACGCTTACCTCGCATAATACCCATATTACTTTTTTAACTACTCGGGCTTATTAATTTATATCTAGCGATAGTAACAAAGCTAAGGTTATTCTTAAATATACTCTAAATACGAGAAGCGTTAGTATAAGCTTATTAGGCCCTATAATATCGTTATAATATTTAAGTACTATCTAGAGGTATTCGTCTTTAGTAAAATCTAGATTTTCTTCTTTAATAATTTTAAATACCCTTTTTAGTTACTAATATACCCTTTCTACTTTTTTAATACTATAGTACACTTTAACGGGCACGACTTTTAGCTATATACCATAGGCCGTCGCATTCTCCCTAAATTCTACTAACTTAAAGCTAGTACTAGTATTAGTTCTAATACTATCTAGCGGTCCTTAGTATATATTAATCTAGCTTTTTTATAGGACTACCTATACTATCTTTACTTATAAATCCTAGAGAAATTGCCCTACCTAAAAGGATATAGCTACGTCGATTACGTATAGGACTAGCTGACTATTTAAATAAAAAATATTAATAATAATTTCCTAATTAAAGTTAAGCTCATTACGCAATTTAAATTTAAACCTACGTAAGCTCTACGTATTTATTTAGTATTAGTAGTACACTTTTATTAACTACTCTAGCGCCCCTATTTTGATATTATCGTTACTTAATCGCTTTAGGAAGTAATATAATCTTATAACTAATAAATAGCCAAATCTTTAGTATAATTATTTAAGCTCACTTTCCGTTAGGTAATTAATTAACTTCGTATCGTTAGTAAGCCTTATAAACGCGTACCCCTATCGTTATTTAACTATTTTAAAGTACTTACTACTAGAGATTCTATCCCTCATATTATTAAATATAATACCTAGTCGATCTATATCTTTTAAATATAAAAAAAATAGTATATTAATAGGCAAAATGTAAAAGGTTATCGTTCTAAAGTACGTCTCGACTTTTACTATACTTAGGGCGACGATTTCTTTGCCTAGGCTAAAGCTAATCCTTATAATACCCGCTATTAACGTATTAAGTATTACTAGCGCGATCCTCTATAGCGCTTAGAATTACCCTTTTTCTTTTATTAACTATTATAATACCCTAGTATTTAGGATAATTTCCTAAAAAGTTTCTAGGCTATACCTTTTGCTCGTATAGAATACTTATATAAGCTTAGTATTTAAATAATCTAAGTAATATAAAAAGGACCCCCCTAGCTACTATTATAATTACTTAGTACCCAATTTTTCTTTAGCTATTAAAAGAGGTAAATCCGGTATTATTAGATTTACCTTTCCGGCTACCTCCGTATTTATTACCTAAAGGACCTTCCCTTACTATCCGTAAAAAAAAGCCTGCTTATTAAGAGCTTCTACTACTTTTTACTTATTTATTTTCGTATATCCTCTAGAGGTTAATAAGATAAAAAAAGAGTAGTTAATATTGTCGACTTCGTTATAATCCAATTCGTTAGTATAAGGTATAAAGTCTTCCTTATTTTCTAAATCTCTTAGTAAATACTTTAAGCCGTTAATTTAGTTACTTATACTAAGTTCTATACCCCTAGATATACTCTTATATATTATAAAGAATTAGTTAAATCGATTGGGGCTAGTTTTGCTTTTTATTACCCTCGACTTTTAATACTATTCGTATAATTTAGTACGTTCTTTTTTAGAGTAGTTACTTAACTAATATCTATCCTTTTTATAAATAAAGTACTACTTCTTACGTTACCCTATTTATAAATTAAATCTATACTTATTTAATAAATCTAATCCTCTTTACTAGCGATTACCGTACCTAGCTTCTTTTCTTTTCCTATTATACGTTCGATTAACCTAGTATTATTAATAAGAGCCGTCGTATACCTAGAGGTAGGTTTAGCATAGTATTCTTATTTTAATATTAAAACTAAATCTTAGCCTCGAGTAAAGTGTCTCGTAGTTTTTAAGTACTTAGTATAGGGTTATTTTTACCTCTAATACGTATTAAACTATAATATAGAGATATCTAACTTTCTACTCGTTTATCCCCTCATTTAGCTAGGTTTTCGCTAGCTTATTAATTTAATTAATAAGCTCTTTAAGGATTTCTACTCGTAATTTACCCTCTATTATCCTAGCTATAGATATAAAAAAAATTACCTATAGCTCGGATAGGAGCTCTAGATTCTTATTATAGGTCTTAAAATAGCTTCGGATTATATTAATAATACTAAAAAAATTATTTCGATCGAGATTACGTACCGCCTCGTAATAATAATTAGAGGTTTTACCTATAAGTACGATATTAATTACCGAATAGTACTAGTATTCCCTAATCCCGACCTTTTTATAATAATTATAAAATATCGTTAGGGTTTCTTACAAAACCTTATACTTCCCCCTAAAATACAATTTCTCTTTTAAAAAGATCTTTTTAAAATCTATAAATTACCTCGTATTTACTACTAGATTTTTAGTATCTATATACGATCCCTACGTCGCTACGTACTATTAATAACTTTAGGTTATCTACCTCCTTTCCTATTAGCTAATTAGCGCCGAATTTCGAATTAGTAATAGTAATGAGCTATAAATCGAAATAGGCAAAATTATTAATTATCGGACTTATAGTATAATATTTTACCTCTATATATCTTTCTATAACGACAGATTATTATTAATAATTATAAAGAGGAAATCTACGTCGTTTACCCTTTTTTTAAATTCGTTAAAGCGATTATATACCCTATTAACTTATACTTAGTTCTATAGCATAAATTCCTCTTTTATAATCGTTATTACTAGGATTTCGTATAGCTCTTATAATTATAATTATACTAATAATACCCCTTACTTATAAAAAAATCTATTAATTACTTTTATAATTCCTAAGCTTACTCTCACAAACTATTCGTTTAGCTAGTAACTAAGGTTGTCTATAATCTCATAAAATAAGGGTTACCTCTACAATCCCTTTCTCTTATAAACCTTAGTTAAATAGATTAATACCGCGTTAATTTACTCGCTATTAAACTAATCCGTAATCTAGTATATTTACGTTCCCTAATAGTCCGGGTTAATATTTACCTACTTATAAAGGATTAGAATTCTATCTAAAATCGGGTTTTTTCCTCTTCTTTTTTATACTAACTCGCTAAGGGTCGTACTCTAGCCTATACCTATATTAGTAGTCGCTAGTATATTTAATCTTAATAGGGATATATTTAATCCGCACGTTAGCTATAATAAGCCCGTACTTTCGCTACCTAATAAATTTATTAAAGTCTAAAAAATTCCTACTTTTTCTCGCTATCTTATTACTACTCTTATTTCTACTATTTTTAATAATTACTATTACCCTTTTAAATCGCTAGCTATCGCACTTACTAAAACCTCCTTTTTATCTAAAATAAAAAAGTAAGTTTTAGTAACCCCTTTTTTTAACAATAGTAGTAAACGTTTATATTACTATAAAAAATATAGTAATTAGTTTTATAATCTCTACTAGTTACTAATTTTCTACTATTTTGTACCCTTTTAGCCTCCTAAGCCTCGTACTCTCTATAACTTCTAAATAACTTCCTTCCTTAACTTACCTTTTTTAGAATAATATTTTATAAAAATAATTAAATATAAATACTAAGTAGCTTATAAAAGATCTATATAAGTTATTAAGTATAGTTAGTAAAGTTAAGCCCCTTCTTTTTTTTATAAAATCGCGGGCCTTAAGGACTTATTAAAAATACTACTTATTACTCGTACTTAATAGGGTTAGATACCTTAGAGATTTTCCTCTTACGGCTCTTTAGTACCCTATTTTATATCTTTTTAAATAGTTTTTTTTATAGCTTAATTATTATTAAATAATTATTACTCACTAGCAATTCCTTTTACTAATTCGGCTAGTTAATTTCTAATCGCGTACTAGCCGTAGTAAAGTTATTTAATAAAAAAAGCTACTTAAAATAATAGTAAAATACTAATTATTTAAGTAGTTCCGTTAATTAACGTAATTTAACGTAATAAATATCGACCTCTCGTAAGTAATAAAGGGCTACGATTACTTAATTCTATATAGTATTTAAAAATCGCCTTCTTTTTCATCTACTTCTATAAGGTTATTTAATACAAATCTCCTATTTTATATAGTATTAAGAAGTCGTCTCTTTTACGTAGCGAGATACCTTATTAATCTATAATAATAGAATTTAACTACTAATTAATATAAGTTTCCCTCTTATAAAAGAATTAGTTCGAACCGTAGGTTAATAAAGAGATTAATTTAACTATATAAATTTCTACGTACTATAAAAAGGAGGTTCTAACCATAAGTTAGGCTAGCTACGATAATCTTAAATAGGGCCCCTAATTAGCCCCTACGTCGATCGACTATATACCGCGGTCGAATTAGACTTCCGATCCAACACTCGGGATAAGGGTGCTAACCTCTTGATGTGGCCAACCAAGTGAAAGACGCATGCAAAACTGGATAAGCTGCAATATAAAGCTCACATTGCAGACATTCCGGTCATCACAGGGACCCATTGCTTGAAGTTCTTTCGTTCTTATCAAATACATGCATAAAACTATCCAACTCCGTATTCCATCAGTAGTCCGGAACTTCTTTCAAAGTGTCTTGTGCTCAGCTAATAGATTGACAAACTGGTCTATCTTTCGTTTCCTCGTTTCTGGACGTCTCGTCGTCTCGATCCGCCACAGGAAGGCATACCGCTGTGTCTTATTCAAAGCATCAAAGAACTTGTTTGCCTCATTGTTGCGGCGCAACGCCTCCGCAAAGTCTAAAGGCACTTCCATCGTGCTTGCAGAAGAGTAGGCTCGATCCCATCGCCCATCGGCCTTGGCGGCGTTAACCTCAGCCTGTCCAGCTGGTCTCATGCGTTCTGCTTGTGTCAGAGCCGCAACTTTGTCAACGTTCCTCTTTGACCAGAGACTGTTCTTCCGTCGTGGTGTAAACCTCTGGATAAAGTGCTGCTCGTCGAAGGCTTTGCGTTGCCCGTCGATCCAGCCGAAGCAGAGCGCCACATCGAGCGCTTGATCATACGTGACTGTTGGCTTTTCGGCGTTCTTTTTGGAGATTTTGAGCCAAACGCCCAGTGCATTTTGGTACGAGTTCTCCAGGTAGCTCTCCCACTTGGAGTGATCCTCGAAGAGCAGCGTTGGGATTGTGTCGGATCGGAAGTCCAATTCGACCGCGGCATACAGTCGATCGACGCAGGGGCTAATTAGGGGCCCTATTTAGGATTATTGTAGCTAGCCTAACCTACGGTTAGAACCTCTTTTTTATAGTACGTAGAAATTTATATAGTTAAATTAATCTCTTTATTAACCTACGGTTTAAATTAATTCCCTTATAAAAAGGAAACCTATACTAATTAGTAATTAAATTTTATTATTATAAATTGGTAAGGTATCTCGCTATATAAAAAAGATAACCTCTTAATATTATATAGGATAAGAGATTTATACTAATTAATCTTATAGAAGTAAATAAAAAAGGAGGTAATTCTTAAATACTATACGGAATTAAGTAATCGTAGACTTTTATTACCTACGAGAAGTTAATATTTATTATATTAAACTACGTTAATTAATAAAACTACTTAAGTAACTAGTATTTTATTATTACCTTAAGTAGCTTTTTTTATTAAATAACTTTACTACGGCCGGCCCGTAATTAAAAATTAACTAGCTAAATTAATAAAAAGAATTATTAGTGAGCGATAATTACTTAATAATAATTAAATTACGAAAAAGACTACTTAAAAAAATATAAAATAGGGTACTAAGGAGCTATAAGAAGAAAATCTCTAAGGTATTTAACCTTATTAAGTACGAGTAATAAGTAATATTTTTAATAAGTTTTTAAGGCCCGTAATTTTATAAAAAAAGGGGGGGGCTTAACTTTACTAATTATACTTAATAACTTATATAGATCCTCTATAAGCTACTTAATATTTATATTCGATTATTTTTATAAAATACTATTTTAAAAAAGGTAGGTTAAGAAAGGAAGCTATTTAGAGGTTATAGAGAGTACGAAGCTTAGGAGGCTAAAAAAGTACGGAATAATAGAAATTAGTAATTAATAAAGATTATAAGACTAATTATTATATCTTTTTATAATAATATAAACGTTTATTACTATTATTAAAAAAAGGGGCTACTAAAACCTACCTTTTTATTTTAAATAAAAAGGAGGTCTTAGTAGGTACGATAGCTAGCGATTTAAAAAAGTAGTAGTAGTTACTAGAGATAGTAAAAACGAGAGTAGTAGCGAGATAGTAAGAGGAAGCGGGAATCTCTTAGACCTTAATAAATTCGTTAAGTAGCAAAAGTACGGGCTTATTATAGTTAATACGTAAATTAGATATATTTTTATTAAGATTAAATACGCTAATAATTATTAATACGGGTATAGGCTAGAGTATAACCCTTAGCGAGTTAATATAAAAAAAAAGAAAAAAAAACCCGATCCTAAATAAAATCCCGATCTTTTATAAATAAGTAAATATTAACCTAGATTATTAAGGAACGTAAATATACCGGATCGTAAATTAGCCTAACGGTAAGTAAATTAACGTAGTATTAATCTATTTAACTAAGGTTTATAAGAGAAAGGGACTATAAGAATAACCCCTATTTTACGAGATTATAAACGACCTTAGTTATTAACTAAATAAATAGTTTATAAGAATAAGCTTAGGAATTATAAAAGCGGTTAATAAATTCTTTTATAAGCGAGGGGTATTATTAATATAATTATAATTACAAGAGCTATATAAAATCTTAGTAGTAACGATTATAAAAAAAGAATTTATATTATAAAACTAAGTATAAGTTAATAAGGCGTATAATCGCTTTAATAAATTTAAAAAAAGGGTAAACGACGTAGATTTCCTCTCTATAATTATTAATAATAATTTATTATTATAGAAAAATATATAGAGGTAAAATATTATACTATAAGTTTAATAATTAATAATTCTGCCTATTTCGATCTATAGCTCGTCGCCGCTACTAATCCGAAATTCGGTACTAATTAGCTAATAAAAAAGGAAGTAAACGACCTAAAGTTACTAATAGTACGTAGCGACGTAAGGATCGCATATAAATACTAAAAATCTAGTAGTAAATATAAAGTAATTTATAAACCTTAAAAAGATCTTTTTAAAAAAGAGATTATACTCTAGGGGGAAGTATAAGGTCTTATAAGAAACCTTAATAATATTTTATAACTATTATAAAAAAGTCGGGATTAGAAAATACTAGTACTATTTAATAATTAACGTCGTACTTATAAATAAAGCCTCTAATTATTATTACGAGGTAGTACGTAATCTTAATTAAAACGACTTTCTTAGTATTATTAATATAATCCGAAGCCGCTTTAAGATTTATAATAAGAATCTAGAGCTCTTATCTAAGCTATAAGTAATTTTTTTTATATTTATAACTAGGATAATAAAGAGTAAATCGTAAATAAAAATCCTCGAAGAGCTTATTAATTAAATTAATAAACTAGTAAAAACCTAGCTAAATAAGGGGACTAACGAACGGAAAGTTAGATATTTTTATACTATAGTCTAACGTATACTAAAAGCAAAAATAACCTTATACTAAGTACCCGAAGACTATAAAACGCTCTACTTAAGACTAAGATCTAGTTTTAATATTAAAGTAAAAATACCGTACTAAACCTATTTTTAAGTATATAATAGCCCTTATTAATAGTACTAAGTCGATCGAACGTATAATAAAAAAAAAAAAGAAACTAAGTATAATAATTATTAATAAAGAGGACTAGATTCGTTAAATAAGTAGAGATTTAACCCGTAAGTAGGGTAATATAAAAAGTAGTACTTTATTTATAAAAAGGATAGATATTAATTAAGTAACTACTCTAAAAAAGAACGTACTAAATTATATAAATAGTATCGAAAGTTGAGGGTAATAAAAGGTAAAACTAGCTCTAATCGATTTAACTAATTCCTCGTAATATATAAGGGCATATCCGGGGGTATAAAACTTAGTATAAGTAACTAAATTAACGGCCTAAAGTATCCGCTAGGAGATTTGGAAGATAAAGAAGACCTTATACCCTATACTAAAGTCTATCGAGACAGTGGGAGTATCCATTGATACTGTGTATTAATACTGTGTAAATGATACCGAGAACCGCCCGAGCAGCCAGCAAAGGCAGAATAAAAAAAACAAATACCCTATACTAATAAATTAGATTATAATAAAGTCGACGATATTAACTACTCTTTTTTCGCCCCGTTAGCCTCTAGAAAGTATATAAAAATAAACGAGTAAAAAGTAATAAAAGCTTTTAATAAGTAGGCTTTTTTCTATAAATAATAAGGGAAGGTCCCTTAGGTAATAAATACAGAAGTAGCCGGAAAGGTAAATTTAATAATACTAAATTTACCTCTCTTAATAACTAAAAAAAAATTAAGTACTAAGTAATTATAATAGTAGCTAGGGGGGTCCTTTTTATACTACCTAGATTACTTAAATACTAAGCTTATATAAGTATTTTACGTAAGTAAAAAGTATAACCTAAAAACTTTTTAAAAGATTATCCTAAATACTAGGGTATTATAATAGTTAATAAGAAGAAAGGGGTAATTCTAAGCGCTATAAAGGATCGCGCTAGTAATACTTAATACGTTAACAGTAGGTATTATAAGGATTAGCTTTGGCCTAAGTAAAAAAATCGTTGCCCTAAGTATAGTAGAAGTCGAGACGTACTTCGGAACGATAACCTTTTATATTTTACTTATTAATATACTATTTCTCTTATATTTAAAAAATATAGATCGACTAGGTATTATATTTAATAATACGAGGGATAGAATTTTTAATAATAAATACTTTAAGATAATCGAACGATAATAAGGGTACGCGTTTATAAAGCTTACTAATAATATAAAGTTAATTAATTACTTAACGAAAAGTAAGCTTAAATAATTATACTAAAGATTTAGTTACCTATTAGTTACGAGGCTATATAACTTCTTAAAGTAATTAAGTAACGATAATATTAAAATAAGGGGTTAGAGTAATTCGTAAGTAATAAAAAAGTTAACGTACGAATAAAAGGATAGGTTATATAAAAAGAATAAAAAAAAGGGGGAAAAGGAGACGACTTAGTAAACGGGCCCGAGGTTAAATTATATTTCTAACTATAGTAATTAAATTAATAAAAAAAAGAGAA
This sequence comes from Colletotrichum cuscutae, assembly GCA_030869315.1. Taxonomy (NCBI): domain Eukaryota; kingdom Fungi; phylum Ascomycota; class Sordariomycetes; order Glomerellales; family Glomerellaceae; genus Colletotrichum; species Colletotrichum cuscutae. The sequence goes on along the minus strand of MPDP01000270.1, from coordinate 110,708 downwards.
AGTTAGTATCGGATCGGAAGTCTAATTTAATTGCGGTATATAGTTAATTAATATAGGGGTTAATTAGGGGCCCTATTTAGGATTATCGTAGCTAGCCTAACCTGCGGTTAGAACCTCCTTTTTATAGTACATAGAAATTTATATAATTAAATTAATCTCTTTGTTAACCCACGGTTCGAACTAATTCCCCTGTAAGAGGGAAACCTACAGATTGACTCCGAGGAGTTTGGTGGAATAATTCCATTGCTAGCTGGCATAGCTAAAGATCCCGCTTTGTCATTGATCTCAGCTTGTAGACTTGCTCTGGTACGTCTCGGCATGGTCGTCGATGAGAACTTTGGCTGGGGGTGTTGCTGTGTAGGGCGTTGGGCGAGAGGGCTGTGTAGCAGTGATCCTTTGCTATTACACCAAAGACTTGTATACAAAGACCTCGAGTTTGATTTAAGAGCCGTTTCCATGAGTAAGTAAGCCAGGGGCCCATGGTTTGGCAGAAGTGAGATGTTGGTGGAATGAAACTTTGGGGTTGGGATAAGGCACCTGGATACCCCAAAAGCCACCTTCCTGGGCTCAGACTAGTCCACTTGGGGACGGCGGCTGCAGTTACCCATCTCCGCTACCGGTATTGAGGGCCAAGGGACGGAACCCTAACCATCATCTTGGTAATGAGTTTTCATGCTGATACTCCGTTTGATATGTTTCCAGATTGTGTACAGTTCCTTAAACTAGAAGACCACGGATATAAGCTACAGATTTGCAGACTCGCAAGTGATAGAAATGACAAAATCCACCTGCTACTGGTTGTGTTTTGGAACTATGCCTGCGTGAGTTTGTGTGTATGCCTTGAATACGTCAGCTTCCGTACATACTTGAAAATCACCATAGTCAACGTATTTTCGAACAGCCAAACTCAGTCAATATACTGCCCATTCTTTCCACGGATAAAGTTGACGTGTCGGACGGAACGAGGCAAATAGATAACCTTGCGGCTTCATTCTTGGTACTCTCAGTTACCTCAGGCCTGTCGGGCCATTCTTCACTCCCGGTTCACAACCTTCAAAACCTATCTCCGAAAGCGAAAGAGGTGCCCGGATGGTTTGATTCATATAATCTGTTCACGATGTCGGCAAGAACAAGACGTACCGGGCTGGAAGGGTGTCAAAACCGGGAAGGTTCTTGCTGCTGCCCCTATATAATCCCTTCTTCTGCAATATTTCTTTTGCTTTTCTTTCTGACATGCATTCTCCATACTCAATCATCTTCCCACCGCCTCAAACACTCATACCACTCTATCTTACTCAGTCTTACCGCCCGCAGTTTGACTGCATTGCTTCAGTATCTTGCCTCCAGCATCACCTGACACACTTGTCATCATCAGTTCCCTTTCAGACGCTTCATTTATCAAGATGGATTACACGTTCGACTTGTTGTTTAGCTCAGCGCCGAGATATGTGCGCAAAGAACAGTCCCACAGCAACGACGACGATAAGAGTCACAAGATCTTCTCTAAACACATCGTCGTTCAGGGTATCGATATACCTGACAACATGGCTATTACTAAGAGAGGTTTTATGGGACTGCCGTTCCTCTCAAACATCGCGTCTGATTCACCGAGAGACGAGCTGAAGGCAACCAGCGCTAGAGACGATTTAGATTCCTGGGCAAATCTACTTCGTCCATATGAGCCAGCCGAGAGTATGGCCAACTTGATTAAGAGCTGTTCTTCATGGATCAACATAAGTCAGCTCGATCCCTCATTGGAGAATCTCACACAAGTCAAATTGGCACACACTGTGTACGCGACACTTAAAAACGCCAACTTCGACTGGTGGGCAACACGGTGTCGTTACAAAGCTTACGAGGAAGATTCTGAAGCCGACGACCTTCCATTCTCGTATTCTCGCTGGCCAAGCCCCCCTCTCGGCACCTCAACAGCCATTGAGTTCCAATGGAACCCCGACCAAAAGGTTCTCAATTGGTTCGATATAATCACAAATAAGACAGTGGAGTTCTCCTTTGAGCAATTCACCGATGGTACCGGGATTCTCGAGTCCATGGAGGACCACGAAGCCTTCAACCATTGGATTGAACTCCGCAAGAAGTGCATATTGAAACTTTGCAAGGAGCCCACCTTGAAGCGCTTGGGAACAACCATTTCCCGCCCCAGAGCCCAGAAGCTCACCGAGGCTGCAGCCCGACGTACACGAGTTGCAAAGAAAATGAGAAAGGAGTGCAAGAAGGGGAAGGGAAGGAAGAATTGAGGAAAGCCAAAGGCTCAGGTGCGAATCCACGCGATCTCGGCACAGAGATGGATTTATGAAATTGGGAAACTTGATTAATCACTTGAAGGTCTTCGTGGGATCATGGACCGTGAAGGCAAGATGCTGTAATTGCCCAGAACGGTTCTGGATACAACTGTACATCATTACTGTCTACATTAATGCATTATACATTATCCCAAGCCATGCTTACTTAGCCATTCCTACTTGCTTGATGTGTAATATTGAGTACACTCACCAACAATTACCGTACAAGTCCGAGTTCTCTTATCAACTGTGATGACGATGACGGAGTTAGTAGAGGACTCATAAGTAAAGAGTCAAGTTCACAAGCTGCCGTATATCTCAGCCAACTGACGCTTCCAAATTGATTTCCTTGCGGCCGGTTATCGCTTAGTATTTCTCCCAGAACGGCACAAGCAATATCTGAGGAAACAGTAATAGCCCATCTGGCTTTCCCCAGAATCTGCTACTTTCCACTCCCGAGGTTGTGTCTGGCCTGACAATCCATTCCGAACCTTGCTCGTCGGGTCTGGACGGTGAAATGTGACTTTGCGTGATGTTTGCTTTTTTCCAACGTAGCCCGACGACATTAGACATGCAAGTGGGATGAATGGAGTAGTGCGCCAGTGCAGGCTTTCGGCGCCGGGACTAACATGGAGACTGGGGACCCGGCATCTCGTCTGCAAAGCTTGTCCACCCCAACCGGGGAACCCTTGACTCGTCATAACATCTTCGTCTCTAGGTATGTCTCATCCACACTTTGGCTGATATACGGATGTACGGGAACCAACTTTGGTCCAGGGATGATCTGGCTAAAAGCCACGTGGGAGAGGGGTTCAAACAGTCCAAATTCGGACGGCTTCATTCCGAGGTTTGAAACGAAAAGCAGTCATATATCAACGATGAAGCCCGACTGCCTCCAGCCTCGAGAATAGTGAGAATCCTTGTCAATCCACCGAAGTGAGTTTGCATTGCGGGTTTTCGTAATGCTGGCATACCTGCTGTTTCTCTGGGCAACGCTTGCCCTCGCCATCCCAATTGACGATAACCTCTACGAACTACAAGACGACAACCACTGGGTCGTGACATGGACGTCTATGACCCAAGAGGTGGAACAGAGTAATCTTCCACCTTCACCATACGTATGCTGCCTTCCCCCACACCGTGCCTATACTAATATGACTCTTGTAGAATGGAGGAAGTGTTCAGTTCCGCAACGCGACGCTTCGTCAGACCTTCCACGCTTTTATCGGCGCATCACGCATCCGTTTCCAGCTTACAAACACCTTTGGGGGTTCAGATCTGCCCATCACAGCAGCCTCCGTCGCCTTTCCACTCGGCGGAGCCGCAGGCGTATCTGGAATTGATCCTGCCACCACCAAGGGACTCACTTTCTCCGGGTCTCCGTCTGTGGTTATCAAGCAAGGCGCGGTCGTTTACTCTGACCCGATAGACTTTAAGGTGCAACCGCAGGCAAACATCGCGCTGAGTCTGTAATCCCAGCAAGGCCAGTCTGGGACTCGTATCACGGGACACCCCGGCAGTCGCACGACGTCATGGATGCAGAATGGGAATCAGGTGAATACATCGTCTATCGGAGGTGCTAGCACAAAGCACTGGTATTTTGCTAGTGCTGTGGAAGCGTGGGCTCCTAGGAACACGTCTGCGATGATTGTCCTTGGAGATAGCATCTCGGATGGACGTGGGAGCGACGATGACAAGAACAACCGGTTAGCCAAGGCCGTCTCATGACAATCTCAATCAACTGATATCTTCACAGCTGGCCCGACCTTCTTCTGGCACGCCTGCAAAAGGAGGGAATAACAAACCTCGCCATCGCAAACCAAGCAGCCGGCGGCAACGCAGTCCTCAGCGGCGGCCTCGGCCCCACCCTCCTAACCCGCTACTCCCGCGACGCGCTCACCCAGCAAGGCGTCTCCCGCGTTCTCATCTTTGAAGGCGTAAACGATATCGGCGGCGGCGGTACCGATACGGGCTCCCAGCAGCGCATCGGCGACGGGCTCATCGCCGCGTACCAGAAGATCGTGGCCGACTGTAAGAAGGCCGGGCTAGCTACCTGTCAGATCGGAAGTCCAATTCGACCGCGGCATACAGTCGATCGACGCAGGGGCCAATTAGGGGCCCTATTTAGGATCATCGTAGCTAGCCCAACCTACGGTTAGAACCTCCTTTTTATAGCACATAAAAATTCATATAGTTAAATTAATCTCTTTATTAACCCACAGTTCGAACTAATTCTCTTATAAGAGGGAAACCTATACTAATTAGTAATTAAATTCTATTATTATAAATCGGTAAGGTATTTTGCTACGTAAAAAAGACGACCTCTTAATACTATATAGGATAGGAGATTCGTACTAAATAACCTTACAGAAGTAGATAAAAAAGGAGGTAATTTTTAAATACTACACGGAATTAAATAATCATAGACCTTTAATACTTACGAGAGGTCGATATCTATTATGTTAAACTACGTTAATTAATAAAACTACTTTAATAACTAGTATTTTACTATCGCCTTAAGTAGCTTTTCTTACTAAATAACTTTATTATAGCTAGTACGTAATTAGAAATTAACTAGCTAAATTAGTAAAAAGAATTACTAGCGAGCGATAATTACTTAATAATAATTAGGCTATAAAAAAGACTACTTAAAAAGATATAAAATAGGGTACCGAGGAGCTATAAGAGGAAAATCTCTAAGGTATTTAACCCTATCGAGTACGAGTAATAAGTAGTATTTTTAATAAGTTTTTAAAGCCTGCGATCTTATAAAAAAAGGGGAGGGCTTAACTTTACTAACCGTACTTAATAACCTATACGGATCCTTTACGAGCCGCTTAGTATTTATATTTAATTATTTTTATAAAATACTACCTTAGAAAAGGTAAGTTAAAGAAAGAAGCTATTTAGAGGTTATAAAGAGTACGAGGCTTAGGAGGCTAAAAAGATACGGAATAGTAAAAATTAGTAACTAGTAAAGATTATAAAACTAATTACTATATCTTCTTATAGTAATATAAACGTCTATTACTACTATTAAAAAAAGGGGTTATTAAAACCTACTCTTTTATTTTAAATAAAAAAGAGGTCTTAGTAAGTACAATAGCTAGTAATTTAAAAAGGTAGTAGCAATTACTAAAGATAATAAAAACGAAAGTAATAGCGAGATAACGAGAAGAAGTAAGAATCTCCTAAACCTTAATAAATTCGTTAAGTAGTAAAAGTACGGGCTTATTATAGCTAATACGTAGATTAGATATATCCCCGTTAAGATTAAATACACTAGTAACTACTAATACGGGTATAGGCTAGAGTACGACCCTTAGCAAGTTAGTATAAGGAAAAAGAAGAAGAAACCCGATCCTAAATAGAATCCCGATCCCTTATAAGTAAGTAAATATTAACCTAGATTATTAAAGAACGTAGATATACCGGATTATGGATTAGCCTAATAGTAAACAAATTAACGTAGTATTAATCTATTTAACTAAGGTCTATAAAAAAAAGGGACTATAGGAGTAACCCCTATTTTATAAAATTATAAACGACCTTAGTTACTAACTAGATAAATAGTTTATAAAAATAAGCCTAGGAATTATAAAAGCGGTTAATAGATTCCTCTATGGGTAAGGGGTATTACTAGCGTAATTATAATTACGAGAGCTATATAAAATCTTAGTAGCGACGATTATAAAAGAGGAATTTATACTATAGAACTAAGTATAAGTTAATAGGGCGTATAATCGCTTTAACGAATTTAAAAAAAGGGTAAACGACGCAGATTTCCTCCCTATAATTACTAATAGTAATTTATTATTATAGAAAGATATATAGAGGTAAAATATTATACTATAAGTTTAATAATTAATAATTCTACCTATTTCGATCTATAGCTCGTCGCTACTACTAATCTAAAATTCGGCACTAATCGGCCAATAGGAAAAGTAGCAAACGACCTAAAGTCACTAATAGTACGCAGCGACGTAGGGATCGTACGTAGTCACGAGGGATTGTTACTAACCCCTCGAGGTATCGATCATAGCAGTAAGACCATATTATATAGATCCTAGCGAGGTGATTTCTAACTTATAAAAAGAAGAAGAGCCAGGGGAAACTATATAACCCGTAGCAAAGGCATAGGAAATTATCCTCGATAAAATCGTTATAGCGGTACTAATAAATAATAAGAAAGAGGAAATTACTAAAAGGGTACTAATATTATTAGTAAGACGTTACGGAAGACCATAATAGTAAGTACTAACGCCATAATTTATTACTAGCGACGAGGTAATTAATACCTTTTATATAATAAAAAAGAAAGCCGATTTTGAGCTAGTAGTAAAACTATATAAAAAAGGCGTAATTATAACTACTAAAAAGCCGTATAAGGAATTAGATCTAATTAAAATAAACACTCTTTATAATCGAGGGGTTTATTAATTTATCTTTTATAACCTAGAGAAGTATATAAACCTCTATATATTTAAATTGTAAATAGTTTATAAGATTAAAAAGAAAAGAACACCCTAACTGTACGAAAAGTCTAAATACGTAATTTAGGGGTACGGCGACGTTAAAAAGGCGACACTACTTATATAATTACCCATAGTATAGCGCTATAGCTAACGATTAATAATAATACTAATAATATCGCTATAAAAAAAGGGGTACGAGATTTAGAACTATAATATTACCTAGGCGTATACCTAATTAGCTACAGGGTTTATAAAGAAAATCCTAGCCTATTTACTAAAGAAAATAGCTAGTAAATACTTAGAAAGCACGATTATCGAAGTACTTAAACTACTATATAGGCTCGCAGAATCGGGCACCTATTAGTAAGCTATATATTACGATTTTTATATTAATTAATTATTAATAATTATATTTACGTACGACCCGTGCTTATTAATCTCTAAGTACGTAAGTAACTAATTTAGAATTGTTAAAATATAGACCGATAATATATTAGGCCTATTTAATATTAACTTTATAAAAAAAGAGGATAAGAAGCTTTAGAAAGCGGGCTTCGTAGCGAAGCTAAAAAAGGTCCTTATAATAAATAACTTATTAGTATTTAATAATAGGATTCTTACGATCGAGGGAGAAACCGTTATTTTTTAGTAAAAGAGGTAAAGTAAAAAAATTAGCCTCGTTAATCTAAACGTAATTAATATTAAAAAGTAATATAAAGCTAAGCTTGCGCAAGGAGTATATATTATAAGTATATACTAGCCCGAGGCGACTTTTAACTATATTAGAGTAGCATAGGCTATAGAGCTAATCGAATAAGATATTGAAGTACTTAATAAGCGGCTTAAGTAGTAGTACTTAAATCTTAATCGAGGTCTCGTTTATTACTTAATCGACCTCGCGGCTAATAAGCTCTACGTATTTATAAATAACTTATTTATAAATAATAAGGACCTTATTTTATAATTAAAATATATTATTATTCTCGTTAACGAGAGTATAGGCGAGAGCGAATTTATAATATATAATAATATTATCTACTACTCGTTAACTAAAAATAAGCGGGTAACGAGAAGTATATTAGTATTAAAAATTTATAATATAGTTAATAGTATTAACCTCGCTTACGCAATTTTAATAATACTAAAGAGAATTACCGATCGACTTAGCCTTTTACCGATCCTAACGGTTATTTATATAGATTCTTACTCGCTATACGAATATCTTATTAAATTAGGAACTATAAAAAAAAAGAGGCTTATAATTAATATTATAACCCTTAAGTAATCGTACAAAAGGTATAAGATCCTTAAGATCTATTAAATTAATAGTAACGATAACCTCGCTAACGCTTTTATAAAAATAGTACTTAATAAGGGGTTAGAGTAATTTATAGGTAGTAAAAAAGTTAATATATAAATAAAAAGATAGGTTATATAAAAAGAATAAAGAAAAGGGGAAAAAGGAGATAACTAGGTAGACGGGCCCAAGGTCGAATTATACCTCTAACTATAATAATTAAATTAATAAAAAAAAGAGAAAGTTAATATTAGATCGGAAGTCTAATTCGACCGCGGTATATAGTTAATTAATATAGGGGCTAATTAGGGGCCCTATTTAGGATTATTATAGCTAGCCTAACCTGTGGTTAGAACCTCTTTTTTATAATACGCAGAAATTTATATAGTTAAATTGATCTCTTCGTCAACCCACGGTTCGAACTAATTCCCCTGTAAGAGGGAAACCTACACTACCGTCGGGGCGACCATCACGCCGTTCGCGGGGAGCGGGCAGGCGTACTCGGACGCGGAGAGGGAGCGGACGCGTGTGAGGGTAAATAAGTGGATTTTGGAGAGCGGGTCGTTTGATCATGTCGTGGATTTTGCGGGGTTTATTGGTGATGGGGATAAGTTGAAGGCGCAGTTTGATAGTGGTGATCATTTGCATCCGAATGTGGCTGGGTATCAGGAAATGGCGACCAGGTTTCCGCTGGATGTTCTGAAAGGTTGAAGAGGGGATACGTGAGTAACACGGCACTTCTTAGATAGTCCTCAAACTTCGTACATAAACTTGACTCGGCAACTCATCAAAATGCGACGTTTGAGTCTGAACCGTGGTGGTCGATGTTGCATCATCATGATGGTGACCTGAGATGTGGTTGCGCCTCACTGAGTAGGCAGATTGATCCACATCGAACATCGAAGACTGATCAAAAGCATGGAGCGAAGCCTTAAGCTTACTGTGAGTCGGCTGATCGGCTCCGTAGCTGGGCTGAATGAGTTAGTCTGGCGGGTTTGCCGATCAACGAGGCAGAATCGTGCTTGGCGGCTGAGGGAGGCCTTCGCCTCACTTTGCGCCGGGTGCCTGATGAAGCGCCTCAGAAAGAAGTGAAAAAGTGCTCACTCGAGACTCATAAGCTCATACCTTAGCCCGAGTGGGTTTTCACGAGACACGAGACTCCAGATATCTCTCAAACAACGACTCAATCGAGAGAAAAGCAAGCCGAATCGACATTCATCAGGATGGTTGACGATAGCGATCCGGAGGCGGAGGTCGGGTCCGCCAGCGCTCACCAGTCACAACGGAGGGCCCATGGAACCAATGGGTCCGGATTTCCGCCCCCGTCGCCAACACCGCAACAACCTTGGACAGATCATAACGCCAACGCCGATAAGACTCGGAATTGGACCGGCAAGTTTAGCTTACTCAAGACTTTTAGGAAAAGCACAAATGGTGCATCGAGCAGGCCTCATCCGCCAATAAGGTCCCGCGTGAGGCCGCCGTCATCACGGGGGTGGTCCAAGCTAGAGAATGGTGGAGCGGTGATATTCACGGGACATGTAGTCCTCATCATCTCCGAGGCCATTGCAATTGTCATCTCCTCACAGAGCCTTCAACGAGTCAAGAAGTTTCAGGGCCTGGTTGAGAGGGCCGACTTTGTCTCGTGAGTTTCTGCCCATCTCGCTCGTCGTTCTTGTAAGCCAGTCGACTCGGTAACACTGACACAAAGACACGCAGCATGATATCGCTGATATCCATGTGCGTCGAGGTTGGCGCTTGGATCATCGTCACCTTGGTGGCGTGTTCTTGGTTTGGGATGGCTCTCTCCGTTGGGTTTGCCGCCCTCCTCTGTCTCAACGCCACCGCGACGGGATCATATCTCATTTTTGCGATGAAGGCCAATCTAGACAAGGCTCTCTGCAATGAATACGGTGAGCAGTCGGCGGAGTGCTGGACTGGACTGAGGATGGGCATGGCGGTGGGCGTGTTCCGGGTGTTGTTGCTGTGAGTTGGGTACGTGAGCCAGACAGGCTGCGGCGTCTTTGCTAACGATTTCGCAGACCAGTTGGCATTGCGACTGTGACTGGGTACTACATGCGAAGGAGGTCGAAGAACCATGAGGGGCGAGCAGCGCCAAGCATGAGGAAACTTACACATAGACCGAAATCGTAGCGTCGAGAACGCAATTCGTCGAGACCTGGCTTTGCAGATCCACAGCATGAATGATGTATCATTTGGATCTGCAGTCTGGTCCCGAGAGTAAGGAAGGAGGATGAAGTTGATAGAAAATGTTCGAAAGATGTGATGGTTCGCCAGGGCCGCACAATCTGCCAACACACGAGTTGACGGCGGGGACGACCCAGCAGAATGGTAAGGAGGAGCGGGCGCGACGGGACGTCCGGGCTGCCCCTGAACAACTGACGAATCTCTTGCCAATCCCAGCCCATTAACAACGCCTCCCTGCATGGGGATGAATGCCGAGTCGAAGTTAAAACTTTGACGGGAAAGACAAACGGAACCATAAAAGGTGAGATGATACGAGGTGGCAGCAATTGAGGAACTTGAGAATTGAGAGAATGTTCAAATCCCGAAGTCTTATATCCGGATGAGAATGCCGCTGACGTGTATGCAAGTCTGCAACACAGAGATTAAGTCTTCAATAATTCAGTAATGCGCTCGGCTCTGTGCTTTTGTGATGGATGCAAGTCTCTCCCGGATGGGCAAATGATAGTCTTCAATGCAACGTTCGAGTCCGCTTTCGCTCATTAACAGACAGAGCCAACCTAGCAGCAATGAGCAAGATTTGCTTTTTTCACTCATGTGGTGAGCTGTGCATGTCAATCATCGTCAAGCTACACGCCCATCAGCCCATCCATGAGTCCTCCCACACCTCCGTAGAAACTTGCAGACAGAGACATGCAGAAAATGGATGGGCAGAGCAAACCCCGTTGGCAAGCAAGGGGAAGAGGGTTGCAGCGGCATCTATCCATACCACCGGCGCAATTTCCAGCCAAACGGCACCCTCTCAGACGAGGCAGCTGCTTCTTGAAATGAAGTTGGGGATTGGGTGCCGTGACAAAAAAGAAAGAATGACAACCAGGCCCCCCCCCCCCCCCCCTCCCCCCCGACCCCCGTCACCCGCCTCATCCCCCCTCCCTACTCCCTCCGCAACCACCGGCCGCACCCCGCCCTTCCCCTCCCAGGCGCCCCCCCCTGTCGCGCCGCGCCCCCCCCCCGCCCCCTCCCCCCCCCCGATCAAGCCCTGTTGGCGTCTCCCCGCCGAGCTTCCGCGGTGGGCGCCACGGGGAAGAGTGGCTGTTTATTGCCGCCCAGGATCTCCCAGGAATTGGTGCGCCATTCTGTCGGGAACCCTGCACAACCCCACCATAATCAACGAGTGGTCGTATCACCATCCTGTCGCCAGACCTTTTTGTCTTGTCCAGGGATTGTAGGAGCGTCCGTCTGCAGAAAAGGCTTCGGCCTGGGACGATGAAGGTGGTCAGTTAAAAGTGTGACCGTTCCCTGTCTTGCCAATGTGCAGACTTTCACGCGGGCCGGAACCCAACGCTCTGGATTCGGGATTTCTCAAAGCGTGATAGTGGTCGCCTTGCTGCGCCGCCAGCTTGGGACTTGCTCGTCCTGTGTTGGCGTGCGCGAGAGTCCGAAAGAAAAGATCAGAGGATAGTACAACTTTTTGTCCTCCAGTTTGAGGACTTATTCTGTGCAATCTTTGCTTTTCCTGCCCTACTCACTCCCTTACCCAAAGCTGGCTGCTAGCACCATCGATCATTGCTGATTCGAACTCAACTGGCGAAGAGAGAAGCCATACGCCTTGGTAGTGTGGTGTTTTCGTCCTGCAGGATGACCATAACGAATTCTGGTTCCTATCCCGACTTGGAGAACATCGAATATCATGGTATTGGCATGAGCCCGGAGGTCAACGTACTTGGCTTCTGTCGCGATGGATCGAGATCACCCGGCGGATCCAGCATCAGCTTAGAACCGAGGATAGAGGAGAACAGTGTGTTCCGGTAACGTTCTCTCTGCTCGGCGAAACGAGAAATGTGTTCTAATCGAAAACAGCCCAGAGATTGAGCTCCCAAAACAAGCTTTTCGTCGGTCATCCGCCCCATCTCCTGAGTCTATCGTGGATGTCAATGGAAGCACTGCCAAGAGTATACACTTGCAACATGACGAGACAGTACGAGCAGCGCGGTCGCGGCCTGGAACTCCAGCAACGCCTGAGGCTTCATCGTCTGGTAGCTTGGCGTCAAAAACACCACCAACCGCTGGGCCGTTGGATTCGTACTTGGCATGCCCTCAATCGCATGAGAGACGGGCGCTATGGCTGCCTCCCGACAACGATGCCGGGCGCGACGCGAACTCTTCCGACTGCGGATCGGTAATTCTTGGGAAGAGAAGAGTACCTGGAGTGTATGAACAGATCGAGCGTAGCACGTCGCCTTTCGGGACTACCGAAGGCACGGAAGATGCCAAAGCGGAGCAGCCATTGACGCATTACTTGTCCTCAGTCCACCCCCACGAAGTACTAGCGTATCAGATGTGGGAACTTGCTTCGAAAGACAACGAGCAAGACCCAGGCTTGGAATTGAGTGTGCCCAGGCTATCGGAAAATGCGGTATTGACTTCAAATTCGCCCACATCTCCCGAGGTCAGCAGCCATAGGGAAGTCGATATCCCTGCAGCACCTGCAGTGCCGTCGCCCGCAGTATCCGTACCACAAGGGCCCATCGAGGTGGGATATGAACGTCGTGGTTCGGACTCAGCCATATCAGACCTGGAGACTGAAGAGCTGTACCAGCTTTTGTGAGTAGAATCTGACAATCGTCCTTGATCATACACTTTGCTGACGCTTGACAGGGGAGAACGGCGGCGGGCAAGAGAGGCGGGGAGGACCAGGACATTCCAGCCAGCGAGAGCTCCGAGAGGGAGAGTCGAGAAGTCCAAAAGAATGAGGCCTCGGAGAGCATGACGAGACAGCTGGCAGCTACATGCTGAGGTGACTTGCCTGATTCTCAACCCACCTAATAGTTGGCGGCGACGACAGCAATCGCGGGTGACTCAGTAGTAGTGTCTGGCGTTCCCGTATTTGAAGTAGCGTGGGCTGTGCGATGTTGCATCGCGGCTGTTATCGAGAGAATTCCCTGTGCAAGGGACGATGGCAACATGGAACGTTGAGGGCAGATCAACTCCTCTGGGCGACGTGTGACCAAGATGATGAGTTATGAGATTGATGGCGGATGACTTGATACGAAGAATCGCTCTAAAGGTATCGCAAATAAAGTTTCGAAACTATACATTGGTTCGAAGAAGGCGAAGTTCCGCGAATCGAGGAAATCATGTCATTGTCTAGATGTAATTCGATCCAAGTGGTGGGGTCTGGTGAGCGAGTTCGCAAGCAAGCCAGCCACTGTCTCGTTTGCACCAGTTGTCATTGCATAGTCATGGCCGGCAATTGGTCTTTCCTGTCGAAGTATGTGACCGTACGTTTTTCATAGGGATAGGGCGCAGGGCTAGAAGCCAAAGAGGCGATAGTTGATAATGGAGTTTTGGATGGTGATGAACCAAAGGAGAGCAATGGAAGCTGGAGGCAAAAGGAGACCCCACCATGATTACTTATCTAATCTTATCGATAAATCCCACCCCTCTTATCGTAATCTTCTTATCGACGACTTCGGTTGAGCTTGGACGCGCCGAGCTTCGCACCTACCAAAGTGCCCGATTACCTGCCAGTCGCCGTATTACCTGCCAGTCGCCGTCGCCGCTTCTACGGGAGGTGCGACTCGACTCATTACCATCGCATCACATTCACCACCACCACCACCACCCGAATAAGCCCTCGGCATACCGACCGCATTGTAACGGCGCTGCCAATGGCGCCGTGCGAGCTCCATGTATAGCCGCGAAAACAAGATCATGAGAAAACTCCTCGGCAAAGTAACTGCCGAAAGCAGCACCGACACCCACTCCATCGGCATCACCAGTGCGCCGCAATACCAGGCCTCCTACAGACCCAGTGCCTCTCAGAACGTCGTCTACCCTGCCGGCGCCCCCATTCTATGCCTCGATACCTCCACCGATCATCGAGCTGCTGTCATCGCCGGTAGACATGTTCTCAAGACTATCCTCTTCGACGGCCTGTCCGTCAGCGAAGGCACCGACCTCCGCGCCGCTATCAACTCCGTCTCGAGCAAGGGCGCATCGAGCTCTCTGACGGCAGACCAACTCTCCATTCGAGACGTCAAATGGCATGGCGACGCCACCATCTTCACCGCCTGTGCCAACGGCAAGATCTTCTCCTACGACCTTTCGAGGATTGCGACCGGCGGCGCTGCGCTCGAGTTCGTTCAGACGAGGGAGGATTCGCGACAGGTCAACAGTCTCGACATCAACCCTCATAGGCAAACCACCTTACTCTCCGGGAGTCAGGATGGTCTGGTGCGGTATTTCGACATTCGCGCGCCAGTACAAAGCAGGTCAGGGGGGCTCACCTACAGCCCTCGAGGGGCATACAAGTGCAATGCGGACGGAGTCCGGCAGGTCAAATGGTCACCCAAAGATGGCTTCTACTTTGCCTGTGGCACCGAGTCTGGCGTCGTGCTCAAGTGGGACGTACGCAAGATTGCTCAGCCATTGCTCAAGATCCCTGCGCATGACAAGGCCTGCGCCTCCATCTCGTGGCATCCGGATGGCAACCATCTGATCAGCGGCGGCTGGGACAGCAAATGCGCTGTATGGGATATGTCCAAGAATGCTGATAAACGTCAAAAGCCTCGATGGGTCATCTACACACCCTCCTCTGTCTCTGCGGTGGCGTGGCGGCCTGGTCTTTGGTCTGCCAGCGCTCAGGGAAAACGCGCCGCTCAGGTTGCTGTCTCTTACGACGACGGCAGCCACAAGCGATACGGTATCAACGCCGTACACATTTGGGACTTGGCCAGGCCATCCATGCCATACAAGGAGATTGAGCGCTTCGAGATCTCCCCCTCAGGTCTGTTGTGGCAGAACCAGGACCTTCTCTGGACCGTCGGCCACGACGGCTTTTTCAACCAATGCGATGTAGCATTTGCCCCGAAAGTCCTCGATAGGCAATCTGTGTCGACGATGGCACTATCTGCTAGAGGCGATGCCGTCATGTTCCTCGACGAGCGACTACATGACCGCCCACGACCTCCCATCGTCCATCATCAGCCAAGCGTCGTGCCTCCACGAACATCCTACAGCTCAAGTCCGACGACACCGATGCTGAGCATCAGTCGCAGTGATTCTGAAGAAGATGTCGTCGGCAGCTTTTTAGGGCCTCGTCGGCGAGTGAGCAGGAAACGCAGGCACAGTCTGCGCTCCATCCCCGTCCTCAGCACCACCCCTCCATCAGGGCCAGGCCTAGGCGACGATCTCGTTCTGGGTCTTGAGCAAGCCATCAAAGTCACAGGCACTTACAAGACTCAGCAGTCTATGGCTGTTGGTCATGTGCCTGCAGCAGCAAGAGTCGATGTTTATCAATATCTTTCCAGCTACTATCTTGAGACAATGGACAAAGACCTCCCGTTTGTCGATGGAGCGAAACCACTAGCGCAAAGAATCTCTGGCATTATGGAGAAATACGCACGCGCTGCAGAACACGTCAATCTGTTCCGCCTAGCACAGACATGGCGGATTCTGGCTTACTCAATGAACCTCTTGTTGAGCAGAAGAGCGCAGTTCCACCTCGAGACGCGACTTGGGCGATTCCAGAAGAGGCGGTCCATTTCCAAAGGCAAAGATGTACCCAAGCTCAGGGTACCGAGAGCATTGGATGTTGTTGTGGAGATGAATGGGGAAGAAACCCCTCGACGGCCGTCAGCTCTTACATCCAATGGCATAGACAGCAAGTCTTTGGGGCCGCGGTCCTTGCTCTCCGAAGAGATTGAAAGCACATCCAACGTTGCAACCCCAATTGCGAGGGCCATCAACGAGGAAAATGCGGACCAGTTTGAGGAAGCTCAGCTGCCGCCGCTCAAAGAGTTGGATAGCTTTGCTTTGCCCCCCGCTGCCCACAGTACGTTCAACATAAGTCCAAGGAGACGGCTGGACTCGGTTCCTTTGTCTACTACAAGTCATGAAAGCGATCAGACGCAGGCCTCCATCACAGAGGGATACGACTTCTATGATACTGACGCACTGTCTCAAGCGATAGATGTGCCTGAGCCAAAGAAAAAGGAGCAGAAGCCCTTGGACTATGGCCCCCGCACGCCGAATAGTCGACGCCCGTTGCGACATGACTCTGATGGCTTTTCTCAAATGTTCTCCATGTCCGAGAGCAGCCGACAGACTTCTGGGCTGGCATCATCCTCCGAAGGGGGTACATCAGCCTCGGCTCACTCCATCACTAGCTATCCCGCTCAGCTTGCACATCAAAGGAATGCTAAAGAGCAGGGCGAATATGAAAGCCGCATCCGTGGCAAAGAAATCGAGGACTCTCCAGAACATGGTGCCCTGGCGTCGCTGCATGGTCCTGGCGAGAGTATACCCAAAGAATCTCCAGAAGAAATCTTTATGATTTCTCAGACGACCATGGCTTCTGATACAGCTACGGATGAACCGTCGACACATTCACAGCTGGGATCACTACCTGCAACCTACGAAGACCATGCACCTCTTCACGTCGGTGTTGCTGCGTCGAGCCCTCCGAGGATCGCCACGGCCCCTCAACACGACACAACACCGAATATTCTCGAGTCCGACTACCTCCCATGGCCGGAGGACCCATCATACCCACATCCTTTATCATCGAACCCAGAGGAGGACCGCTCACCGCCGCTAAACCCGTACACCCTCCTGTCTCGCGCTCTGGATTTTGAAACACGGACATCAGCACTCAACGCCTCCGCCATGGTCCTACTGCTGAAGCCCCTCGTGCCCGAATCCGTCATCGACCCCCATCGCGCATCCTCCATCCTCCGGCAACACCACTCACGTCTGACAGGAATGAAGCTCTTCATCGAAGCTGCCCTCCTCCGCAAGCTCTGTATCAAGGGCTGGCCCGAAGGTATTCCAGATTGGGGCGAAAACTACACATCCATTTTCGGCCCCGCTCAACAAGGCGTCAAGGGCGGTTTCATCTGTCCTAGCTGCCACAAGCCGCGAGAACTAGACCCGTCTCTCGGCTCCAGGGCCCTGTGGAAATGCGACCGCTGCCGAACAACAATGGCCCCTTGCGCCGTATGCGGCCACCGCCAGACCACAGCCACGATGCTCTCCCTCGCCGAAGGCGTCTCCGCCGCCCCGGCGCCAACCGACCCGGTGATGAGCATATGGTGGTACTGTCCCGGCTGCGCCCACGGCGGTCACGCGACCTGTCTTCAAGATTGGCACGCGCCCTCGGACGACGGCAGCTACGAGCTCAGCGACGGGTGTTGTCCCCTCGACGGTTGCGGACACGCGTGTCTACCCGGCAAATGGCGGGATGAGAAGTCGACGACGCGCTCAGACGAGCTTGGTCGTGCAGCTGTCGAGAAAGTACGCATCGGCGGGGGCGGTTTGGGTGGCGGCGTCGGTGGAGGGGGTAAAGCCGAAGGGGGACGCAGTCCCGTGATCCCGCCCAACGTCCGCGGCGACAGCGTCGAAGTGCCGCAGAGTCGTGCGGTAGAGAGCGTCCGCGAGGCGTTGGCGAACGGTACGCCTACTTCAGGGATACTCAGTTCCAGCCCGGGGAGCAGGACTGGACCCGGTGAGCGCGAGAGGAGGAAGAGCGTCAAGTTTGTGCCGACGGAGCGTTAGTGGCAGCTCGGTCGTCTCTGGCGGTCTCTGTAATTGCCATGACGGAAGGATGGTGTCGGGTTGTGTTATTTGGTGTTTCACGGCGTTGAGGGGAGCATATGGCGTATTTCTACGCATGTTGTTCACGGTGTTGCTACATGTACTTTTTTCCAGCTGGGGCATTGGGGGCATGGAGACGATTCCCACCGAATGTTGTTCGATACGATTGATTCCAGCATTAGCAATTTTATTATGGCGGCAACGAATCGCCGGGGTATCTCAAACAATGAAACCACGTAATTCGACCAACGTTGAACCATCCTGAATTTTCTGGCAACGGCTGCCATCAGTTCCCAGCGTTTTCTCTCATGCCCTTGGTTCTCAGCGACACTTTGAACTCATCGAATGGAAGGCCCGCAGACCCACCATTCCCGTGAGTGAAGTTGTAGTCGACAGGGGAATTCGCACCGTCACGAACGGTCATGGCCTTCCTAAGCTCATCACGCTGCCGGCTGAGCACCTCGCTGTCGGTGCTGCCACGGCGACTGCCGCCGACGCTGCTCGAGTCTTCATCGCCAACGCCTGCCACCGACGAAGGGATGCGACCTTTAAACCGTCCCGCCCAGAGACCACGGACGCCGCCTCGCTTACGCTCGGGAACTTCTTCGGTGCCGGCGCTGCACACGTACAGGAGATACTTGAGGTTGGGTAACGTATGACGTATGTCGACGACTTTCAACCCTTGGCTGGCACAGAGTGCCTCAATATTTTTGTTGAGAATGAACCAACCGTAGTCGAAGCGATACTGGGCCGCGGTCGACCCACCTCGCGGGAGGTACAGGGGGAAATCGCGCTGTCGAGCCGCCTGCACCGAGTTCAGATCGGTAAGCAGAGATATATCGTCGCGAATATGGGACCGTGAGCCGAAAGGCGTGATTGGGTATGGAAGCGGCACAGAGAGGTAGTATTGCAGCGCATTGGTGAGAGCAGCAACATGGCCCAGAGCGGCGGAGAGAAGGTCGTCATCGGGGCCGCGTGAAGTGGCGCTGTCGTAGCTTGTATTTGGAAGGGGCAGGCCCGCGATCTGGAAAGAGAGGGGAGCACTCGTGGGGCAGGGCGTGATCTGGTAGATGTTGCCGAGGTCTGCGCAAATGCGGCGTCGCTGACCGCGAATCGTCTCCTTGGTCTTGGCAAGAACTTCTTTAGATGCCGATAGGTGCTCTGTGGCGTCGACAATATCCTTTGCCAGCTTATCTTGGAGGGCGCGGCCTTGGGCAATCGCCTCTCGACGCGACTTGAGAGACTCGCGTAGCTCCTCTCGCCGCTTTTCGGCTGCCTTCAAGGATCGCAGCTCTTGGGCCACGTATTTGTTGGCCAGCTTCACCTTCTCCTCGGCGGCTGGTGTCTCGTTGTGCGCGGTCTCATCTAGGATGTCGTTGATTTGGGATGTGAGCTGCTCCTGTGTCGCAATGGCGTCCTGGATAGAGTTGTCCAGAGTCGCGAGCTTCATCAGAGCGTTGTAAGAAGATGTGTGGAGGGGTGGCAGCTCCTTCGGGTGCGTGGGCTTGGCCGGGACATCGAGCGAGTATATACCGTCGGCAAGGTGGAATATGAGGCCGTTGGGGGGGAATTTGCGATTCTGGAGGCTGCCGATGAAATGGAGACTTCGGAGATCGATTGTATCTTGAAGCAGCAAAGTCCATGCTGTTCGCTTCGCCCAGATCTTGATCGTCATCACCGGGGAGCGGGTGACAGAGGGGCCATGGTGGTTGAGATCGAAGAATTGAAAGTTGAAGTTCTGTTGGTCGCCTTGTCAGTCCGGCTGTGGAACACAAGGATTGGAATTTGACATACCGTCGCATGCTCCTGCATTTCACTAATATAGACTGGCTCATCTTCGCCTTCGCAATGCAGCGAGAAGAAGACATCGGCGGCCCTACCGTCGATGGTCAACTGTAGCATGCGCTGTCTCGTGATTGGTGTAGCTTGGGCCAGAGCAGTGCTGCGGCGGCGCAGCGCTTTGGGTCGCAGATTGTCGCTGGAGAGAGCATGTTGGAGCTGAGGAGTGTCGCAAAGAGATTCGAGCTTCGAAGATGTCTTGTTCAGAGCAGTATCATCAATGGTGTGGCCTCGAGGGCGAATGAAGCTCAGGTTTCGCAGGTAGATGCCTCGAAGATGACGAAGCTTGCGGTTTTGAGGAATAAGGAGGGGGCGGGACTCGGGGGGAGGCATCTTGACTTGCAGGTCATTCATGGCCGGTGGGGGAGGTTTGCGTCAAAGATTCATGAGACCGGGTGTCGGTGTCGCAGCTTTGAATTGTGTTTTGACAAGGATGTGGTGTGAAGAGCCGCACGCCCAAGTTTGTCAAAGGATCGTAATGTCGGGTGGTGATGGTCGTTGGGTGCGGGCAAAGCTTCCCGGTTGCCCGTCCACGTTGCTCCTGTCACTGCTGCTGCTGCTCCTGCTGCTCCTGCTGCTCCTGCTGCTGACGGAAGTTACCTCCCCAAAAGCACGGTGCCATTAGTGCAGGAAGGAACGACCTCGGGGAGCTCCTTCCAGGCTGCTATGGAATTAGCCCCACCATCGTCATAGCTGCTTAGATGCTTAGATGCATTTACTGCTTGCCTTTCCGAATGGCCAGATGAGTGCTGCATTTATTTCTTATGTGCATACTCTTCATTGATGCAACTTTGATGGATAATGTGGGACTTGACCACATTCTCTTTCTTTCTTTCCTTCATTCATATGTCCATTTTGACACATCTTCACATTCTTCCAAAGCTTCAGCAGGTTCGACATGTCTTCGATCACGATCGAAGAAGAGAGTTCCTTCAGCGGGACCATCGATTAACCAAACCATGCGTTCCTTGCAGTAACACGCGACAATGGGCTGTTCTCGGCTAGACACGCCCCTTTCTGATACCCAGCCATATGTCAGTCAAGCTTTGGAGAGGAACAAGATCGATTAAGTCTCCGGTCACACGTGGATGCGCCCGTCGTATCGAGATTCCCTCCCCCGGTAGAACCGACATCGCGGCTTGTCCCTGACGGTGAACTGCAAAGCGACTCCACCTCCGATCGCCCCGCCCTCGCCGAAACCTTAAATCGCTGCCAAAATGCCCGAGCTTGGCCGTATGTGGGATACTAGGGATTTTCCCGTCGTCGGCACATCAGCTTGTACCAGAGGAATATTGAGGCATACGTCATCGGAGAAAGGTACACAGCATAGCCGCCGCGGCGCATCGAGCGATAGGAGACGGGCGCCTTGGGCTTGGTTTTAGATGCCAAGTGTGGCAGCTTCAGCTCCCCTCATGGATCTGACACTTTGGTTCGCCCATCCGTCTCACCATTGCGCCCGAGATTCATAGATGAACCACCTTCTATGGCCTTCTCCATCCCGTCTTCGGTCTATGTACTTTCAGAGCACCGTGGGATGCCGCCCATAGATAGTCTTGCTGAGTAACCTTGGTAAACTTTGGCATACGTCAACGAACATACAAGAAACCCGCGGAATACATTTCCTCAACGTCTTCCCAGCAGATGAAGCTTGATATTAATGTAGGAAACCTGAGAATTTACCAGCCCTGCCCGTCTCTTCTGAGCTAGTTCCTCACATACCTTATGGAAATCCCACCAGAGCCGCGACACATCCTTGTCCTCGGTAGAGGCAACGAGGATGCTATCGTTGTCAACTTACTCAAACACAAAGAGTGTCTCATCCCAGTATACACAATCAGTCATAACACCAAAATGACCAAAATGGAAATCCGGCGAGTAAACTGCGACGCCATCTCCGCAGAATACCGCCCCATCGCCGCTGTCAAACTCCGCACACTACCCTCGAGTGTAGAGGCTACCGTTCGAGGTGTCAAGTTCAAGGTGGCACGCAAGCACCCCCTGTCTAGTACTCTCAGCTTCCGCTTCCTGGGCGTGGGCGAGATGCTGTGGGAGGATCTGGGCAAGCACGGCAAAGGCATGAAGCTCATCGATTTCAACGGCAAAACTCTAGCTTTTTTCCGTCCGAGGCTGCACGTGGTGAATGCTGGCCCCAGAGGAGAAGAAGGACACAATTCGAGAGGGAGTGGAGAAGGCGGGAGCCGACCTGCACCTGCAAGTCATACAAACACGATGAGCAAGGCCGGGCGGGGGCCCGGGTTCGAGCTGCATGCCGCTCTCGCAGATCTCGACCTCGATCTGGTGGTCACCACTGGCTTGGCAGCGGCAGAATATCGTCGGCAGTTGGATGAGGACTGGGACTTGGTTACGGAGGGGCAGAAGGCAGAGACACGAGAGACGCAGGAGTTGGACAAAGCGCGCGACGGCTGATCTGCTCATTACTCGTTCCATTATACACACATCCCAAGTTTGATCGTGTTCTATACCCTTGCTGAAACAAAATGGTATTCTGGGTATTGGTATCCCGCCGCCCCCAAATCAAGTTTCCAAGTTCGCCGTCGCTTTAATGCCAATGTAATACAAAAAAACGTTTATCCATAACGCTGAATACTTTCGACTCTCTTCCTATCTGCCTCCTTGGCCAATTAGAACCTCCCACTTTCGTTCTTTTGCCATTTCCTGCCAGACTTGACATTTTGCAGCTCAAAATTGGCTACGTTGACCTTTACATCCTTGGTGATGAGGACTTGACGCTTCCCGTCGGCCTTTGCCGCCATCTCGTCTGCAAGATCGATTGGTGTGGGTGGTAGTTCTGAAGCCATTGACGGCGTCTCGGGAATTTCGTGGAACTTGTCCTTTCCAATATTGAGCATAGAGCGTCTTGAGGTTACCGTCCCTAAGCTTTGATCTTTGGTGTTGGTCTTGTTGCTAGAGAAGAGTTGCGGGACCTTTTGAAGCAAAGGCCGGAGTGCTGGAAGACTTGCGCAGAGGATGGCGCAGAATTCCTCGATAACGGACCATATGACAATGTCGACGTTGTCCCACGTAGTATCGAAAGTGCTCGAGAACATGACGAGATATTTCAAACGAACCATAGTTGTGATACAGGCACTGCGAACTATGTTAGTCACAACCGTCGATAACGATAGACCAATATGGCTGTAAAGAAATACTTACAATGAGCCAAGGCTGAACATGAAGCCCAGCGCAATTTTCTTCCTTATATTGAGCTGGAGCTTCACCAACTCGGGGATAGGCAGAACCAAGATCACCAAGTCTTCCACAATACTGAAGACTGCTCCGGCGTATCCAATGGCGGTCACGTTGAGGCATGTCCGGTTCGGATTGCTTCTGTCCCAGACCGAAGAGACTGGCGTGCATTGGAACACGATAACCAGAAGGAATATCAGCCCGTGGAGCAGCAAAAACATGATAAAGTAGCGGACGGTGAGCTGGAACCACTTTGCCGGGAAAATTCGAGAGAAGAACAACAGGATCGAGATTTTGGCGAAGACTTGAATCATGATGTAGAGTTGCTGAACGGCGTAGAAAAGCTTGAGTAGTTTCGTTCCAGCATCGAGTTCAATGTTCCAGTAGTGAGTTCCGAATCCTAGGTCGGCACTCGCAATTTCGATGCCGGCCAAGCCGGCTAGCAACATCTGATTTCTCGTCAGCTTTCGTCTTTGGTGTTGCGAAGAGTTCACTCACTGTTGCGAAGATGGCTGTCCAGTCATCCCACCACAACTTGTTGGTGATCTTCCATCTTGATATGCACCGCAGCGCAACAACGGGAAATGTGATGACTGACAGCGCGATGGCGATAGTCTTGACTTCATTACTCCTAGACTCTTTGGGATACGCATCGCAAAGACTTGTCTCGAGCTTGGCGGCGCCTGGCAGTCATCAGTATGCGAATATCGTGTCGATACTTGCAGAAAACCTACGAGCTTGGTCTTCGAGGTGACAATTGAGTTGCACACACGTTGACAAATCTGACTGCAGTTTGATATTGGGACAGAGACATTCGGTCACAGTCGCAACCGATGCCAAGCTGCAGTTGCCCTCTTGTAGACCTTGTGTAATGCATGGAAGCTATCGCAACAAACATGACAAGTCAGCCCTGCTGTACTCCATACGGCTCGGAGAATATTTGACAAGGCCCCATGCCGGGAATGCAAGGGCATGCAAGTATAAAAAGCAAACAACAGAGTTGAGCAAACGACACAAACTTGACGTTGGTGTTGACTTACTGCGCAATTAGGGATTTGTGTGAGCAGGCCGGCGACGCTCTGAGCCTCAACTACCGAAGCAATACACCACAGCAGGAGCAGTAATAGCGAGCGCCGGCCATACCGCCTCGGATATATGGTCATCTCCTAGATACCCTGGGGGAAATCATGAAGGGAAACAAGTAATTAAACCCAGGGAAAAGCCAGTAGCAAAAATCGAAGAAGCGAAGGGGGAAGGAAAAGGGCATCTCCATTCTCCAGGATGTTTGTGCGACCCGCCGGTCTTCTTTAATATGAAGCAAGGCCCTTTATCCGACCTACCTCCTTCTATGAGAAAAAGAGACTGGAACGAATTAAGAAGGCTACGCAGTGGGCAGCATTGGACCCCTTCCCCTCTCCCACTCACAGTTCCTCGAATCCCACCCGGTGGCCAAGACCTCTATCGCGCGAGTGCGCGAGCCCATCTTTCACCATGGCCAACCCACAGTGACACACCCACCACACCCACAGATACCTGCGCTTGTCTCTGCGTCGACGCGGCAGACTTCCGGGCGAAAAGAGCAAAAGCGGGCTAGTCCACCGAGGGGTCAGAACTGCTGCCCGCTGCAGGAAGGAGAAAAAAAGAAGGTACGAAGTACGTGAAGCATGGTGCAAGGGGAACCCACATGGCGGGTGGGCTTTTCCTGACACACGCTTCTGCATGAACCCTGGCCGACGATAGTTTAGACCAGAAGAAGGACTGTCTAAGTACCTTGTTATTTAAAAAAAGTTAATTCTTTCTAAGTTATAAGTACAAGAATACAGTTTTAATAAAATAGTATAGTACTTACTTAGTACTTAAATTAAAATACCTTTTTAAACTTATTATAAAAAAATAATTATATTACTAATTACTTACTATCGAGGTCCGTAAGTAGTACTATAGCTTTAATTATAATAATTTTATTTATAATAAATAAAAAGTTTAATTATAAGTCCTTTTAAAACCTCTTTTTAAGAGCTATAAGAGCCTCTGAGTATACTAAGTTAAAATACGTATTGAATATTAATAACTAAACTAACCCTACGATAACGACCTTAATAAAAAACTTAGTAAATAATACTAAAATCTTTATTAATATTAAGTACGATTTACGAAATAAAGTAACGTAGCTATAGAGTATTACTAATATAACCTATATTAAAAAGGGGTTTATTATTATTAATAAAATAAATAGAGCTATATTAATATAGTACTTTAACTTTTTTGATAGCTTAAGGATTAGCGTTTTAAATAGTATTAAAAGTTTATAAAAAAGTCTTTTTAAATATTTTAGTATATCTACTATTATTTTTATAATAATAAAACTCCTAGTACTTATATATAAAAATGAGTTATTTATTTTTAAATAGTAGTATTAACTTATTAATAAGTTATTAAAACTATAATTTTAGTAATCCCTTAATGAGGGAGAGGGTAGAATAGAGGAAAGGATAAGTAAGAAAAGGGTTAAAGTTAAATAGTACGGAATTCGAGGGCAGGGTAGCGTCTATATGTACTGCGGCAATCCTCTAGTAATGCAAAACGATGGAGTTAAACAGTGAAGAAGGACTGTCAATGCGTCTAGAAACACTCTTAGTCGTTTAGTAGAGCCATACAATGGTAGTGGCTGTGTAGGCCGGCGCCGAACGCCCTCCCGTACTTCTTACTATTATGTAACTTGTGTGAGATTGTCACTTAAGATCTACCAAACCCTCTTGGATCAGCTAGAGCTTCTTGCTGAAGAAAGAGCAAGCAGCGAATACAATACCTAGAATGGCTGGAAGCTAAGCCGAAAGGGCGTCGTACGGCCGAGTTGGTAGGGTCGCGTTGGGGGCGATGAATCGGGAAGACCTCCCCGATGAAAGGACCACTCTTTACTGCGTAGGAGCTTTATCACATTTTAGGCCCTGTCAGTGCGGGGATGGGAAACTTGCGATCAGCGACATGCCAAAAGGGGGTCCCTCGCCTATGAAGCCCCCCACCACCCTTTGGCCATTTTCGTTCGAGAGATGAGCAGACACAGAAAGACAGACAGTACAGACATGAGAGGGAGGGTGAGAGACAGCGAGTTCTAGCCACAGAGAAATTCGGACGCTACCTGTCGGCGAATCTGATGCCGCTCGGGCGCCTCAGGGGCAGCTCGTTGCTCACTGGGTGCGTCCACACCTTTGGACGGACACTAAATGGTTCCCATGTCGGGTAGCGGAGCGGAAAAGGCAGGCTAAATCCTCTGAAGAGGTCTGACCGGACGTCGAATTGTCAGCCTGTCCAATGACTCGCGACGGGGGGTTAATTAGGCAAAGTCATGACTTCACTTCGTGTTTGGGGATGTGGTTAGAAGAGGATGCGAGCGAGGCCGGCACTGCCCGACTGACCGAGTTGTGTCAACAAGAGACGGTGTCGGCAGTTTCCAAATGAACACAAAGATGCAGTAAGACAGCATCCATTCCATAGAGATTCAATGTCTCAAGGTATGTTGTAACCGAGGGCGAAGGTTTTCTACCTTTCCACTTGCGTTCAGCTTCCTTTCTAGAACCCTTAAACGTAGATTCCAAGCGAATTCTAGCGTCACGGCGCGCAGGACTTGTTCAATGTTGATTCCTAATCGGTAGGTTTTACCCCCTTTAAATAACTTGGGAATGAACATATCAAACCACGGGCGAACTCTGTTCCAATGGTCGCCGGCGCTATACAGGCGCTAACTCCGCAGAAGCAGCATTTTCCCGGCGCTTGGGTCAGACGACGCCTGGGCGGTCAGTGCCGGAGATTCTGGTTCTGGTTCTGGTGGTAATGGCTTCCTTGCCTAGTTATGCTACTCGATTTGCTGCTCTTTAAGCCCACGCGCTAGAACGGGAGAGGTGATGGAGCCAAGTGGCGGACGGGCGCGGGCAACAACTGCAGCCGAAGTTGGTGTGACCTTTTACGGATTTTGAGTTTCGATTCGGATCGTTGGCTGTGTCGCCGCTGCACGTCATGATTTGAGGTTCGGATACCAGGTTGACGGCTCTTCGGAGTCGGCTGGGGCTTTTGATGGAGCTGAGATAGACGCGGGCCCTGGTTTCTTATCCCGTGTGTTCCCCTTGTTGCTTGATGTGGTGTTCGTGCCATCGTCTGGCCCTGCTGCCCACGGCGTACGGAGTAGATGGAATGAAGCAGGGACGTCGCCCGAGGTGGAGAGCTGAGTTTGGTAGTTTCAGAAAACCCCAGGAAAAGCACTTGGTACGACCGTACGGATAGCTTTCGCCTCTGTCAGTTGGTTTGTAGTGCAAGGCTAGGCTCTTTTAGATCAACCTAAATATCGGTTTTCCGAAGGTCGAACCCGTACTTACGAGTCTCCTCCCTGCTAGATCGTATTAGATCTCCATTGAAGGCTCGGGTTCCTGGTAGGTGGCGGAATTCCCTCCGGCTTTACGTGTACAGCATCTCATTCCAAAGTCGCATTGTGAGAGATCTGTCTCAAACTAATGTTAGTATGATGCCTCGAATACCAAAACATATCTAGTTAGTTGACACCGGCACATCATTCTAATTACTCCTCGTATTTATTGGGTCATGGGGACGAGATATCTTAGTCTAAGTGGCAGTGAGAGCTTTCATGCTCCGACTTCCGAGGTCGCCTCCATGGAAAATGCCACGGATATCTGTGCACTTCAAGATCCTCATTGCCGCATACGTAGTCCGTCTGTCAAATCCTCCCAGACAGCTTGAAACGGGGCCCGCGGATCCGCAATCTTACAAGAGTCAGTAGCAAACACACCATAGCTGTCAGCCCTTCTCCCGGCTTTGAACCGCCTCGACCACCGGATGGTTCGACCACGAGCAAACGGGACAGGCATGAGACCATGTCGACATGAGTCCAGACCACACCCGGATTTTTGCTGGCTCCCGTGGATTCCGCAGAAGCTTCGAAGATCACCCCATGGCAGGTGCTTGGGTTTCAAAAGCTTTGACCGTATAGTCGTGGACGGACGACTTCAAGACCCAGCCCCGGGGACATAAGGCGGAGTTGTGACTGCCTACGTACTCTTGAATACCAGCAGCCGCTGGTCGCGGATGGAATCCCCATTGGCTACAACGACACTCACCCAATCATATGCGATATAATTTTGAGCACCGGCGATGCTCCGGTGCCAGGACCATCACCAGCTGGCTGGTTGACGGGCGTGCGAGTCGATATGGGAGATCTTCGGTGAAGTCTGCCCCCTATTGCGGCTCGGCAGTTGATAACGAAGTGGTCTCGGGTGGATTAGAGATACTGCACGGCCCTGATCACAAATTACTTACTGACTCAGGTTACTGTACGATGGCACTTGTGATGTTCGATCGATAGATCCATGTTGATGGCTGTCTTGTTTTATACCAAGTCCGTTCGCAACAGTCTTTTATCCGTTCACCAATCTGGATATATTCGTACTTCTATGTGGGAATCTCTCAAACTCATTCGCTGAATATCTCGAAACTGTAATAAACGAAAGTGACGCATGGTAATAGAAGAAACTTTCTACAACGCAATCCCAAGAACCTGATCCACTTTAGTAGACTGAGGCGTTCTGTCCCAACAACGTCCATATTCTTGCTGCTCCAGTCTGAGCCAGTGAAAATCTGGCTTGAAGTCCGGGTTGACGGTCCTCTCGAGCGGCTGATCCTTCCACGGTGTTGCCATCGGCCTTATGACTCGCGGTGCCACAGCACGGCTGAAGGTTGGCTTTTCAGCAAACAAGGTATACCGCAACGACTTGCTTCTTTCCTTTCGAGGCGTCGGCGGCTTGTTGCAGCAGCACTTGGTGAAGAGAGGAATGATCGGCGGTATTGACATGCAGACGATGCCGATGGTGCACTCTGCGATAGAACAGAGCACCCAGGAGACCCAGTTGTCTGTGACAGTGGTCAATGTCTGAATTCTCTCTATTTTGGGATGCAAGAAAAACTTACAGGGCAAGTCAGAGTTGTTCAGAGGCTCTAGGTTGACAAGCTTGAGGATTGCCGCAGCACATGAGCTGAGTCTCTTGTTAGTTCAAACGTTTCTCTCCGTCCAACACTATCCTATTAAAACTCACAGTCCAGAAAAGGCAAAGAGAATCGTGAGCAGAACTTTCTTGGCCGTTGTCATTTTCATGTTCCATATATACGGCAAGGGCACGGTGCACAGCAGCATGTCGATTGCAATGTTCAACGCCGCGCTGGCATGAAGAAAGTCAATAAAAGGGTAGCAAGTAGCGTTGCCGGTCGACGAATCCCATGCCGCCGTGATGGGCTTGCATTGGAAGATGACGGCAAACACGGATGCCAAGCAGAACCCCCCCGTGACGAACGCTGCACCATACATGATCCAGCGAGCGCTTTTATGTGTTATGAGTCTGAGAAAAGAGCTGATGGCTGAGAGACGAGTGAACGCGATTGCGCAAGGATACAAAGTATTAGCAATGAAGATGAGCTACAAGGTCGGTCAGTCATTTGTTTCCCACAGAGATTGTCTTCCTAGTGCGTTCGCTTCACGGTCCATACCTGGAGTAAACTCTTGGTATTATCAGGAAGGATTTCAGCGTCGAGATTCCAGGAGTGCTGACCAAGTCCTAGGTCGGTCGCTGGCATCTTTGTAAGTAACAGACTTGATTTTATCTCTGACGGATGAGAACATACCTATGGGAAGCAGTGCGCATACTGCAAAAGTGAAGAGGGCAGAAATGATAACAAGTACATCGTCGCTGAAGAAATTCCGTGTTACAGTGCAGCGAACGATAATCCGCAAAGGCACTATTATTCCGACGAGGACGAAAGCCGTGAGGTTGACCGCCCAAACCACCGTCACCAAACTCCTCTTATCACCGGTACCACCTCCCGTTCTGACGACTTGCAGATCCGACCCGTTGGCGAGTTCGCTATTCATGTTTGACGTATAGAACTGGAAAAGGCGTAGAAAATGTTATTGATGAATCATATCGACACTATATCGACAGCAAAGAACTGAAAAGCGCTGGGCGCGAAGAAAGAAGAACAATTTTTGCGGAAAAGAAGACCATCAAACATCACGACGAAAGCGCGTCGCGTGGCGGGAGGCCATTGACTTTTCTACACAGACCCGAAAGTATTCTATGCCCATGCATCACGGCCGTTGTCATGAGCATCGACAAGCCACCATGGTTTCACGAGTGACGTTTTGCGCCTCCTCCCCTTCGGCGCCACGCGAAAGAACAACAGATCAAAAAGAGACCTCACCGAGTGCCGCATCAATGGGCGGGAGCTAGCAGCGACTTCCAAGGCACTACAGTGTGCAAAGTCTTCATAGCTTGCTTGAGGGTGTACGTGCAGACTCGTGTTTATGGAGCGCGATATGCTATGGCCCTTCGGTCTTTGTGCGGGAAGAGAGAATCTTAACAACGAGTACGGATAGATGTAAACAACATGTTTTCCATCTTGTAGGTCGTTTCGCACCCTCAACTTCATCGTCGATTCAGTGTCCGAGTGAAGAAACGACGATGAGGATTCCTGTTCGGAACATGAAAAGAAGATTACGGCACAGCTTATCTCGGCGCCAATCGACAAGAGGCCGCCACAAGACCGCCCTCTCCAATTCTTCAAGAGGAGCTACGGGCAGAACAAAATTAGCAATCCCGAATTAGACCAACATAGCTCACCATTTTCAACCTAGTGCCTCGGGCTGGGAGCAAACTGATGCTCGGCGCACTGACGCCTTGAGGAAGAACTCTGCCTTTGCCGACTCACCTGACGGGGCCGGACCGTCTCGATGTGTGATCATTGGCAGTCTCAACACGTGGGATACAGGCATCTGCGAGCAGTGGGATACTGGCCTGGAAAGCAGTTAACATTGGGATCATCGTGGCATATTGTGATGGCCCAGGCACTAAACATGCATCCTGCTGTGAGATTGCAGGAATCGCGGGAGATCATCCTTGGTGAAACGTCATGTAATTATTACTGGAAGCTGCTAAACGTCATTATTTCTTTCTCAACTTTCTTGATGCTCTGAAAGGATGCTGAACCTCGTCTCTGAAGAGTGGGTGTCGGATTAGAAGTCCAATTCGACCTCGGCTTACGGCAGCCAGCGTAGGGACTAACTACGGCCCCTATTTACGATATTCGTGGCCTACCTAACCTACGGTTAGAACCTCCCTTTTTTATATACGTAGAAATTTATATAATTTAATTAATCTCTTCGTTAACCCTTAGTTCGAACTAATTACCCTATAATAGGGATACTAATACTAATTAGTAGTTAAATTCTATTATTATAGATTAGTAAGGTATCTCGTTACGTAGAAAAAACGACTTTTTAATACTATACGGGATAGGAGATTCGTATTAATTAACTTTATAAAAAGTAGATAAAAAAGGGGCGATATTCGAATATTATATAGAATTAAGTCCCCCCGACAGAGCAATCCGCCGGGGCCGTACTATGTATTACGTATTAGGGAAAACTGGGTATATTACGCTCTATACCTAACTACTAATTAAAATAACTCCTAACCTTCTGCCGCCCGTCTAGAGGGCGAGCTATACCTACTCTAACGTACATAAGACCTCCTAGTACTAGCTCGCGTAAGTAGCTAGATCCCGTATTATATACTCCTTTTTATCGAGGGTTAAAAGACCCTTTATATATTCTCTTATATTTATAATATAGCCTATATTAAAGGGATTTTTAGCTTCGTAAAGTATAATTTTTAAATTAGTATTAATATATTAAATTTTAATATCCGTACTAGCCTAGTTATTTATAGCGTTTATACTATTACTTAGCTAGATTCCGTATTATTAAAAGGTACTATACTATTCCTTGGGCGTGCCTATGTTAGCTACGATAGCTAGGGCGTCGAGGGGGCCCAATCTATCGAGCCCCAGAGGGGGGGACCTATCGAGGGGCATCTTTAGCCCGCTAGTTGCTGACTATATACTAGGAGCAGATTGTTTAGGTAGTGGTTTATATGTTAATAAGTTTGTTTAATAGGTTTGTTTAATAGGTTTATTTAATAAGTTTATTTAATAGGTTTATTTAGTAGATTTATTTAGTTTAAATAGAGCTTTAGGTAATATTAAAAGTAATAAGGATAAAAAGAATCTTTGCGAGCTTTAAAGAGTAGCTAGATATTAGCCCTTTTGGCCCTTTTTCTAAAAACCTCTACGTTATTATTAAAGTTTAGAACCTCTATAGTTAAGGGCCGCTTCTAACCTTTATAGCCGACCTCTACTATTAACCTTTCCGGCCGGCGCTACCGCGGTAGCTTACTTATCCCGAATTATATAGCGGTTTTTATATCGAAATTACTATATTACGTTAAGCGCGTACTTAGGGTATATTACGTATATTATATAGTTAAAAAGTGTACTATATCGTATAATTTCCTTTAAAAGCGTAATCCCGTTAAGGTCGATCTTTTGCGCCTATAAAGCCGGAAAAAAACTACTATATAGAATTAAGTAATCGTAGCCTTTTACTACTTACGAGAGGTCAACGTTTATTATATTAAAATACGCTAATTAACAAAACTGCTTATATAGCTATTATTTTACTACTACTTTAAATAGCCTTTTTATTAATATAACTTTTACGTAGCCGGCCTACGAGTTAAATTAGTAAAAAGAGATATTTACGTAATAACTACCCGCTTAATTAATTAGTATAATAAACGAGCTCGATAGTATAATATAAAAGAGTACTAGAATAGGGTAGGGCGATTAGTCCTAGTAGTTCTTTTCTAAAGCTAATTAAGTATAGGGATTTATAAGAGAGCTAATTAGAGGAAGATATAAAAAAAAGGGCCCTAATTAGGGAGAGGAGCTTAGTAGCGCGGATTTTTATTTTAAAAATATATATACCTTTTTAAAATCGAACTAGAGCTTTTTTAATAATTTATTTTTAAATACAATAATATAAAATAATTAAGAACTTTACCCTTCTAATCTAGTTAATACTACTCTCTTTTCTTAGTTATAACTTTATTAATTAAGGCCGTATTAACCCGATTAAAGGAGGTATTTTATATTACTTTTATAAGTATTAATAGTTCTTTTAAAATACTATACTACGAGAGTCCCTTATACCCTATACCTTTTTAATAATCTCCCTTTTTAAAAATCCTTTTTTTTTTTAAATAAGAGAATAAGTAAAAGAAAGCCCGACTCGATTAGAAATATTTTAAATAAATTAATTAAAAAAAGCGGCGTAATAATTAAAATAAATACGAGTAGTAAGACTCTAATTTAAAAAAAAAATAACTAAATAATTAAGATACGAAAATAAAGATATATAAAAAAGGGCTTTTTATTTAATAAGAGGGGGATATAATAAACTTTAATAAGCGAATAAGATAAATAAGTAAAGAAAAACGCGAATACTTAGGACTAGATCGGGCTTAAATATAAATACTATAATAGTATAATAAAATAAAAAACGAGTTAGGATTAGAACTAATAAAATACTTTAATAAATATAACTAGTTATTTAACTAAACTATTCCTTATTAATTAATATAGCCCAGAGACTCGATAATAAACCTATTTAAAAGTGCGGATACGTCGGACTAAGGGCGCTTATAAAACTAGCTTTTAACTAAACTTATTAATAATTTTAATTAGTATTACTATAAGCCTAATACGATATCTAATTAAAACTCTAGTTATATACTTAGTAAAAACTAAAAAAAAACGGCTTAAATTATACTAATTAGGATAATAACTACGCTCTAATTATTAAAATAGCTCCTCTCCTCTCTTTTTAAACTTTATTTAAAGTAAATAGATTAATATAAAACTATTAAAATTATAGATAAAATTAACGAACTATATTTTTAATAACCTCGGACCGTAAATATAAATAATTAATACGTTACTTTTGTTATTATTAGTACCCCTTAGGACGTTTAATTATATAAACCTAACCCTTTTATTTTAAATAAACCGTTTATTAAACTAGCTTTTATAATTTATTAAGACTTATAGGCTACGGAGTTATTTAATAATAAAAAGGCTACTCTTTTTAATAGATCTACTTACTAATTTAATTAAAAAAAGCTAGTTATAGCTTAGGTTAAGATAAATACTTCGATTAATACCTTTTTAAATACTATTACTACTTAGATTTAAATAACTACGCTTTAAACTAAGGGCCTTACGATTCCTTAGCCTAATTTAATAAAGAATATAAGTTTTTATAAAATATTATTCCTTAGTTAAAAGGGGATTATAATTTTTAAAAATAATAATATTATAGATTTTTTAAAAAAGTTTAAGAACTAGTACGAGATTAAGAAGGTCCCGGACCGATTTAGAAATAAACTTATTATATATACTATAAAAAGAAATTATTAAACTCTAATTAAGGATGCGATTAGAGGACTACCCTAGGCCTAAACTAAGGATTTTTTTTTAAAAAAGTATAAAAAATAAGATATTAA
Organism: Colletotrichum cuscutae; assembly: GCA_030869315.1. NCBI lineage: Eukaryota > Fungi > Ascomycota > Sordariomycetes > Glomerellales > Glomerellaceae > Colletotrichum > Colletotrichum cuscutae. Next base: position 76,330 of record MPDP01000270.1, on the reverse strand, counting down.
CCGCTTTTTAAATAAAGAAGAGCAAATTAAAAAAGTTATTAAAAAACTACCTATTTTATTTTCTAACTTAAACTTTACTTAGGTACTATTTATTAAAATTAATAATATAATTACCTTTACTAAATAATAAAACCTCTATATCGTAACTAATAAGAGCTTAATTAAGGCCGTATATAAGCGGTTTTATATTAATATTATAAAAAAAGTAGTAGAGAAAGTCGGGGTTATTTTAAATAGCTTTATTAAATTAATAAAGTACGCGAGGTTTAAAATAGGACTTTTTAACGCGATTATATATAAAAAAGAATATAACTTACTTTTTATAAATAATTAGAATTAACTTAAAACCTTATTATAACCCCCTACTCTTTAAGTACGTAATAATACTTAGTACTAGTATCCGAACTACTAATAATATTACTAGCTAATAATAGAGGCTTAAGTTACCTAAGTAGTTATTAATAATATTACTAATTCTAACCTAGTTAATAAAATAAGTAAGCTAAAGATCTATTAGAATAGTATTTACTCTCGAGGTCCTATTTATATATTTAATATAAGTACTACGCGTCTTAATCAGCCCCCGATTATAAGACCTAGAGATTATTACTAATATTATTAAAATTAATACTATTAAATTATTAAAAATTACGATTAGTATTAAAAAAGTATAGGGTATAAAAGACTTTCGCGGTGCGGTACTTAGGAAGGACTACTAACACCTATAAAAATAATATAAGATACCTCCTTCGATCGGTTAATACGGCCTTAATTAATAGAGTTACGATCGAAAAAAAGGGGTAGTATTAACCGGATCGGAAGGGTAGACTTCCTAATCGTCTTATATTATCGTATTTAAAAATAAATTATTAAAAAGGCTCTAGTTCGATCCTAAAAAGGTATATATATAATTAAAATAAAGATTTATATTACTAAGCCCTCTCCCTAATCGGGGGCCCTTCTCCTTATATCTTTCTCTAATTAGCTCTCTTATAAGTCCCTATACTTAATTATTTTTTAAAAAAAAAAAGACTAGGACTAATTACCCTACCCTATTCTAATCGTTCTCTAATTTCTTTTTCCCCGATCTTTTATAAAAAGAAATTATTTTAGATTAGTCCTAGTTACTATATATAATTAATTATATTAAACTTTTTACTTACCTTTTTTTTTTATAATTACCTTTTTTACTTCCTCTACTTTTACTACTTTTTTTACTAACTTTACTTAGTTCTTATCCTAATCCTTTTTAATAGTCTCCCGATCTTAACTTTTACTAGCTTAATTCTCTTTAGATTTTTTTATTAATAATAGTATCTAAGGAGCATAAGCTAGAGTTATATATATAGCTTTTATAATCGGGTCGTTATACTAATTAACTTATTATTCTTTTATACTCTTATTAATATTAGCTTTATTTATATATATATTATAATATTATAAGAAATCTTAATAAAACTTAGCTAGTTCTTAACGCTAGCGTTCGCTATTCTCTTATATAATTTAATTATATTTAGAAAGCGTATATTTAATAACTTTTTATTTTAACTAAACCCTTAGTACTTTAATTAAAGTTTTTATAATAGGACTATCCCCGCTCTTAATTAGAGTATTTAAAGGATTATCTCCCTAGTTACTTAGACTAGCTTTACTAAGAGCTAGGCTAAGGTATAGTAGTAACTTAGGTAGTAATATATTTAATAAAGATTTTATAACTTAATAAGTTTTAGGAGTATTAATTAGGTATATAAGTTAATTACTAATAATAGCGTTTAAATACCGGTTAGTAACCTTTATTAGTTTAATTACTTATAGAGTCTAATTAAGGTTATTACTTATTACGGATCTTTGAATACTCTTTAGTATTTTTAAAAATCGAAATAGTAAGGGTAACTTTTTAAAAACGGTAAGTTCTTACTTAAGGTTTTTAATTATTCTATACGTCTTTTTAAAGTACGTAAGATTAATAAGAGTATAATAGCTATAATCGTAGGAGTTATAAATTCTTAGATCCTAGTTAGTAAACCTAAGTCTAAGTAAACGAGAACCGGATTTATAGGGAGTTAGCGCTTTAGGGGCGTTAATTATAGTATAATTAGAGTTATTTAAGTCGGTATAGGGCCTATTTTTAAAGTCCCGATCGTTTATTACTTTATTAAAGGACCTTTTTAAGGGAGGTTTTATTGTATTAAAAAAGTAATAACTATTATATTAGAACTCGTAGCTAATTTACTAAATCTAAGCTACGCAGAGTTTATTATTAAATAATCTAAGGTATTTATAGGTTATTTAATATATATTATAAGTTAGGTTAAGCTAGCCGTATTGGACCGTATTATAAAACTATTTAAGTACGTATAAACCGTATTCCTATTTACTTAGTTATTATACTATAGGGACTACGTAAGTGCTTATGTTAATTAGTTATTAAATATAAAAAAGTATATTAATCCGGTTATAAAAAGCCTTTAGTACTTAGATATTATTAACGAACATCCTCTTTAAATACTTAAGAGCTTACTTCGGATTATACTAATAAACTATACTATTTTACTAATTAATAATTATTCTTATAAAATAGCCCGGATCGTTAATATAAAAAAAGAAGATTACTAAGTACGTTAAAGTTCTAATTTTTTATATAATTTCTTAAGTTTATAGGATTAGGGTAGGGGTCTTATTTAGTTTAAAAGTACTCTCTTATCCCTCCTTAATTATAACTATATTACGTACTAGAGCGAGGTCCTATATTATAACCTCTATTATAAATCCGATCTTATATTTTTAAATCTAATCTTTATATAATAAGCGTTCTTAAAGGTTATAGTAATTAGTTAGGATCTCTATTACTTTATAATAGTTCTAACTTATCTAAGTCTTTTAGTCTTCTAGACTTTTAAAAACCTCGGGGTACTAATTAAGGAAAGGAAGTACGTTCTTTATACTAAGCTAATTAGGAAAGTCGATTTTATAAGGGGTTAGGATTATTTAAAGGAAACTAGTTTGTTTAGGTACTAGGTTTAGATAATAGTTAGTATGCGCTTTATATTAATAATTCGTATTAAAATTAATAAACTAAGAGTCTTTAGTACTTATTATAGCCCCGGGGTTAGTCTTATTAAAAATAATATATCTATCTAAATTCTACTTTCTTAGCTAGTATTTAGTATCGTTTTTAAAGTTCTTTATCGTAATTAGGCCCTAAATTCGCGTTATATTCTTTTTATTATCCGGCTTAAAAAGGGAAATAAGAGGTAAGGAGGCTATTATAAATCGCTAGGTTAGTATTTATATAGTAAATTAAAAAATAAAAATTAGAAGAAGTTTAATTAGTAGTAGTTATAAAGAAGTAGTTAAAGAGGGAAGAAAGAAAAGTTAAGTAGCTAAGTAGAAAGCTACCCTTTTATACTAATCGCGAGGACGGCCTCTACTAATTAAAAAAGAAGGCGCTATATTACGAATAATAAGAAGGCCCCGATCCTATAATTTACTCCTTCTTTTCTTTATATAATAGTTATAATTTAGTACCGATTAGCTAAGAGGCCTATAATACTTTCCTTTTTAATACCCCGGATCTGGGGGGGGTATATAAAAGCCCTTTTTCGATTCTTTTATTACTTTTTATTTTTTCCCCTAAATAATAGCTTCTTAATTATAATTATTTTTTTTTTCTAATAATATAATCTACTTACTTATTATATCTAATACTTCGGTTATTAATAACGTATATTAAATTACTAAAACTACTTATTACGACGTCCGGCCTTAGTAATATTCCTCCTCTGCTCCTAAGAAAGTCTATTCCTAAAAGACTTAGGGCTATGAGTTTTGAGAGGTTAGTAAAAAATAGACTATAATAAGCGCTACCCTATTCGATCTTTTTAATCCTTATCCTAATCTAATATTACTCTTTTTTAAATTCTTAAAACTACTAGTTAATTAACTCTTTTTAAATTAACTAGAGAGCTTTATACCGAATTTTATATTATAAATCCTTAGATTAATAAGTATACTAAAGGAGAAATAGCTTAGAAGTTTTAGTAATTAACTATAAATTAGAACGTTATTAAAAAGTACGTCTATAATTTAAGTATTATAAGTAGATTATTTTCGTAGAGCCGTTAGGTTTTTATTAATTATGATTACGTTAGTTACTTTGGCCTTCTATTTTAATAATTAAGTAAACGAACCCCTATTATTAATTCTTTACTTATCTAGGCTTATAGCGTTCGGAATACTATACTTTATAACTATTATGCGCGGTCTTTTTAAAAGTATATTAGTTCTAATACTAAGGAGCTAGTTAAAAAGATAGTCCCCTATTTTAAGTATATTTTTTTTTTAAATTATTTTAATAATCGATATAGTAATTATATATATTCTAAAAATAAAAAATACTACTTTAAGAAGAGTAACGACCGGTAGGCTATTAGTTAGTCCGGAGCCGACTCTAAGTAAGGTTATTATTATTATTATATAATAAGTAGTAATAGGGTAGTATTTCTAATCCTAATTAATATTAAGAGAGTTAAGACTTTAGTCTATATAGTCTCTAATTAAATCGATATTACTAAGACCGAGGAGGATAAGTACGATTCTATTCTTAAGGACGCCCCTTTTACGTACCTTATTAAAAACTATATATTTATAACTTACGAAAGTTATTAATATATTAAAATAAAATAGGTAGAATAAAAAGTTATATAGGCTAAGCTAGATACTAAACGGGCTCGATTAAATAGGGAACTAGGCTTAAATATTTAAAAAAAGGGGTAGGGTTTTTTAATATAATTATATAGTTAATAAGTAAGGCCGTTAGGTTTTTAATTATAATAGTTAAAAAATAATTCTTCTCTTTTTATCGTCCTCTTATATTTTTATTTTAGATCTAGATAAAGAGATAATTAAAAAATTAGTAAGATTTAATAATATCCTTATAAAATAATATTTAATAAATAAAAGAACTCGTAGCCTATACTAAGGATCGGTAGTAGTAAGGGGTAATTTAGCCTTTTTAAAAGGCCCTTACTTATAATCGGGTTTACTTAGTAACCGGCTAAGTATCCTCGTCCCCTAAGTTTATTATATTATTATTATAATCGAGAAGTAAAATCGTAATATCGATTATATTATCTTATAGGAATAAAAGGTTAGTTAAGTTAGAAATAAAGTCCTTATAAAGATTAAACTCGGTAAGTAATAAGTAGAGGCCTTTTAAAAACTTGAAGAACTTCTTAAGTTAATTACTAATATAAATAGCCCCTATAATTAATTTATTAATAAGCGTTTCTAGTTAATACGACGATCTATTTAGAATAACTAAATAAATATAGAAAGGTCCTTATTAATAGTAATTAAGTTTTTTAGAAATTAATATATTATTCTTTTATTAGATATTAAAAATAAGAACTAAATTGCTAATTTATAACTTTATTAATTAAAAAGTATATGAGGAGTTAAACCGGTTATAGGTTTGGGCTCGGTATCGGGCGACTTTATTAGCTATAGCTTCTTAGTCGTTTACTAAGGAAGTAAAAGCTTATAATCGGGCTTAGACTTTCTAATCTATCGTATATATATTTTCTTAATTAAGTACCCTCTAAATCGCTATTCTTTTTTTAATCGGGGTTATTATATAACGATTATAAATAAAATAAAACGGTATATAACTTAACGATACTCTAATAGTTATTCTATTTATAAAAAGGGCTATAGCTAGTATTAGTTTAATATCTTTCTTTTTTTAATCTAACTAAATATAAAGTATATACGTAATAAGTTAGTAACCCTTTTTAAAGAGCCCGTTAGCGCGAGAGTTATAAGCCGATATAACCTTTTACTAAGTACCGCACTATTAATTAAGCTACGTTATAGCGCCTATATTTTCTTATCCCCTATTAATAATTAGAGTACCGTAGATCCTATAGTAATAAATAATATTTTCCTAAATAAACTTCGTAATATTTTTTAATATAGCGTTCGTTATAATCTACGCTTCTAAGTATTTTATAAACTTATAACGCACTTTAACGACTTTTTATTTACCTATATACTAAATATCTAGATAGACCTTAAAAAAAGGTTCGTAAATTAAAACTATAAATATATAGGGGTTGTTAAAGCGTCGTAATCTAGCTTTTTAATAGGCCTCGTAGGTCGTAATTAGCTCTTAAGTCTAAGTATATATTCCTAGCTAGTAGTATCGTTCTATAAGGTAGAAATATATAACCTCTCGTCCCCTATACCCGGACTTATTATATATTTTACTAATTAGGTCTACTTAGCGGCGCTTATTATTAATTACTTAAGTAAGTTAAGGACGAGTCTTCGTTCTTTATTAAAATAGAAGTTTATTTTGTATAATAATTCGTATTACTATTTACTTAAAACGTTTAAACTAATTAAAGGGTACACCGGCTAGCCTTTTTAAAATAAAAAGGAAATAGGCGATTTATTTTAAGAGGTCTAATTATTATTCGTTTAGTACTAGTATATTAGCTAGAATATCTATTTTCTATATCTAATTAACGGTAGCGTTATCGCGGCTATATACTATAATAAAAAAGTTCTTTATAACTTATATTTATAAGACTCGTACGTTAATAAAATCCTTAATATCCTCGTTAAGCTTTACTTTAACTAAGTTAGATTAGCTAAGGGTTTTTTTTAAAAAGCTATCCGCCGTAGTATTCTTCTTCTTATTAATATACTTAATTTTAAAGTTAAAAAGTCTAATCTAAGAGAGCTAGCGTATTATTATTATTAATAATAAGTTATTTACTATATTATTAATCTAAATAACTAGGACTCGGGCGTCGGTTTTTAATAAGAAGTTAATCCTAAATAAATAATTATAAAAACGTTTTAGGCTTATTAAAACGCTTCGTATTTTAAGCTTTTTAAAGTTATAATTAAGCTCTAGCCCGCGCTATATCCCGCTCTTATATTAAGTAATAGTACGCTCGTTATTAACGACCTAACTAAGCGTGCTACCCTATCTTTTAACACTAGCGTCCGTTATAAAAATAATCCGTTTAGCCTCGGTATTATAGTTTAATAAAATTAAAATAAGAGCTATAGTAATTACCTCTTTAAGCGTTTTTATAACTTCGATTTATAGTACTCTCTATTTAAAAAATTAGTTCTTACTAAATAAGGAGTATAACGGGGCTATTTTAAAAAAAAATTACTCAATTTAGTAATAATAAAAAGTAATAATACTAAGAAACGATCTAACTTCTAAGACGTTTAAGTATTTTATCTATTCGAAGATCTTAAGGACTTTAGCCTAATTAAGCCGTCTCCCTTCCGTACTATAAAAATAGCTTATAATAACTATAAATAGCTAGTACTATTATAACTTTACTTTAGAAATAGTATAGCTAGCTAGCTCAACGTTAACTAAGACTTAATCGATATTCTAGAAGTATTCGTAAATAAATTACTAAATCTTAAGATAATTAGTTAAATACTTATTATTATAATAGGATTGCGGGCCTTTAACTATAATATTATTAATAAAAGCGCTATAGTATTTTAGAATTAAGTCGTAGAGAATACGGGTTATAATTTAATAGAATTAGGCTACCGAATTTATTACTCCTATCGGGAGGGTATAGTATTTATATAGCCTAAGTAGAGTTAAGAAGGTCGTTAAATCGTAGCTCTTTTTATTTAAGGAGATTTAATTATAATTAAAAAAAAAATCTAAGAGGGAGATAAGTTAATTTATAGCAAATTCCTTTAAGAACTCGTTAGTATTAGGTAGTTACTAAGTATTTTAAAGAGTAATAGTATTAACCTTAGTTACTAAATTAATTAGCTAAAGACTACTATCCTTTTTTATTACTAAGAACTAGGGGTTTTAATACGTAGTATAGCTTTTTTTAATAATACCCTAGGTAATACGTTCTTAGATTACTTTAAAAGCTTTTAGTAATAGAGCCTTTAGGATCGGGATACCTTTTACTTACTAAGCCTTGTGGAGTATAGTTTTAATTAATTAAAATAGCGCGACTATAGGGTTAAGACGGCCGTATTTAAAAAAGTCCTATACTAACACTTTTTCTTAATTAAGGAGTATTTATTTAAAAAAATCTTATTCGTAAGGTAAGAGATAGTCGTAATCTTTAAAAATAGCTTAAAAGTAGTCGTTTATTAATCTAAAGCTTAGTTTTATATTTAAGAACTTAGGTATAATAATATCCTTATAAGGGCCCGATTAGTCTCATAGCTTATTTCTAACCTTTTTAAGTTTTTTAAGCTTTTAATAAGGATCGCTATTAGGTATCGATTTATTAAAGGGCGCGTTATTAACTAACTAAATTTTTTAATCCTTTTTTTTATATATCGTATTAGCTTTTATAGCGCGGGGAATCTTATAAAAAGCTTTTTTAACTATCTCGTACTATTTTAATACCTTTTACTCTAGTTTCGTAATTTATTATTCGATACGTAACTCCTCTTATTAAGAAGTAAGTATTCTTATTAAAAAACGTAAATTATCTTAGTTAGCTAATTTATTCGGTCTATCTCTAGCCTTATCCTAAGCGGCTATTATTACTCTCCTAATTTATATAATCTAAGGCTAGATTATATAGAATACGATTATAGTTATAATCTAATTAGCTTAGCCTTAATTTAAGATCGCTATAATATACTTATTTTTTTTTAGTTTAGATTCTAAGTAAAGGTTATTAAAATTAGTAATATCCCTAGTTATATTATTAGTATTTAGTTTTCTAATTTAAAAACCTTTTTTACGTATTACTTAAGCTAGGGTAAAATATCCTTTATATTCTAAAAACCGTTTATCTTAATTATCCTTATAAGGATCCTTAGCCTCTCGTCCTTAATATAAATTAGAGCGGTAATTATTAACTTATTATATTTAAAAGATAGCTTAGTATCTTATATAAATAAAAGACTTAGTAATAATAGATTAGAGGTCTCTCGCTCGTTTTTAATAAAGAAATAAGTAGTTATTTTAAACTTACTAATTTATACGTTTATAAAATAAAAGCTATTAAAAGTTATTTAATTAATTAGATCGTACTTAAACATTTATATCTAAAGCTTTGTTACTATATAAGAAATACTAGCTTTTTTAATATATTATTTTAAGAAGATATTAACTTACGCCCTAGTATTTAAGATAGTAACGATTATTAAACTTTTATTATCTTAATTTATACTAAATATTTAAACTTCTAACTAGAAATAGGTATTCGAGATTACGGAAGTTAAGAGCTTAGAATTCGTATTAGCACCTCTAACTTTACTAATCTTAGCTATATAGCTCGGCCTCAGAAAGAGGTTCTAGTTATATTTATTAAAAAGATTTTTAATATCCTTTTACTATTACTTATTCTCCGCTAGATTTACTAAGGACTTTAGAGCTTTTAATAGGATTTTATTAGTATTAGAGTACTCTTAATTACGTATTAAAATTATTATTATTACAGTATATTTTAATATAATTTTTTATAAAAAGTTTATAAGAAGCGAGATTAGGGCCTTAAGCCTCTTTTTTACTAGCTTCTTTACTTTAGCCCTAAGGTTAAAGTTATAAGTTTAATTAGCGGTTATTATTTTCTAAGTTTTATAAAAAAGAGGCTCTTAGGTTCTTTAAGTACTAGTATTAAGAATACTAATCGGGACTTTAATAAGCTAAGGCCTAAAAATAAATATAGAAGTTACGTTCTCTACTATTTTAAAAGCCTCGTTATTATTATTAATTTCTATAATTTTTCTTTTTTAATTAAAAAAGGAAACCGTTTTTTTTCTAAGTTATAAGGGCTAGCTTAGGCTATTGATCTTATATATTTTCTTAGAGTATAACGTAGTTATTAAAGTATAGTTCTTAAGTAGTCTTTTTTTATAAATAGTATAGACGTTCGCTTAGCTATAGTAGCCTAAGTTAGGTCGTACTACGTAAACGTATTTAACTATACTTATAGGATTAGTTAAGAGAAGTATAAGTATAGTTTATTAAGGTAGTTTAATTTAATAGTCTAGGATCTACTTAGCTAAAAGCTTAGTATCTTTTTTAATTAATATATTTACTACGTAAAAAAAAAGGGTAACGTAATTAATAATCGCACGCTTTTTTCTATCTTTAATTATAATAAAGGGGATATCTCTTATAAGCTCCTAACTATTACGCTTTCCGTAGTACTAAGCTCCCTAAGCTAAAATAATAAAATAAGCGTCTTTATTAAGAATGTACTAATTATAATCCTTAATAATCCGGTAGTATAGACTTTAGTAATACTAATAGCGGTCTCTAGGTCCTATAATCGGGGGCTAATTAAAACGCATAGCGCTTATATTAAATATATAAGCAGGACCTTAAAAATAAATACTATTTTAATAAATCTTTAGCTTACTTATTTTATTAGCTAGGTTAGAATTAGTAGTATTATTAATAGCTACTTAGGTAACTTAGGCTCTTATCGTTAGCTAGTAATATTACTAGCGGTTCGGATACTAATATTAAGTATTTTTACGCGCTTATAAAGTAGGGGATTATAGTAAGGTTTTAGGTTAACTTTAATCGTTCGTAAAAAGTGGGTTATATTCTTTTTTATATATAATTATATTAAGGAGTCCTACTTTAAACCTTACGTACTTTGTTAATCTAATAAAGCCGTCTAAAATAACCCTAACTTCCTTTACTACTTCTTTTATAATATTAGTATAGAACCGCTTATATACGACCTTAATTAAGCTCTTATTAGTTATAATATAAAGGTTTTGTCGTTTAGTAAGGGTAATTATATTATTAATCTTAGTAAATAGTACTTAAATAGAGTTTAAATTAGAAAATAAAATAGGTAGTCTTTTAATAACTTTTTTAATCTACTCTTCTTTATTTAAAAAGCGGTTAGTATCTTATTTTTTATACTTTTTTAAAAAGAAATCCTTAGCTTAGGCCTAGGGTAGTCTTCTAATCGCGTCTTTAACTAGAGTTTAATAATCTCCTCTTATAATATATATAATAAGTTTATCCCTAAATCGGTCCGGGACCTTACTAATCTCGTACTAGTCCTCGAACTTTTCTAAAAAGTCTACGATATTATTATTTTTAAAAACTATAGTCCCCTCTTAACTAAGAAACGGTATTTTATAAAACCTTATATTCTCTATCGGATTAGGCTAAGGAATCGTAAGGTCCTTAGTCTAAGGCGTAGTTATTTAGATCCGAGTAGCGATAGTACCTAAGAGGGTATTAATCGAAATATCTATCCTAACCTAAACTATAATTAACTTTTTTTAATTAAATTAGTAAATAAATTTATTATTAGGGGTAGGTTTATCGTTATTAAATAACTCTACGGTTTATAGGTCTTAATAAACTATAAAAGCTAGTTTAGTAAATAGTCTATTTAAGGTAAAAAGGTTAGGTTTATATAATTAAACGTCCTAAGGGTCGCTAATAATAATAAAAATAACGTATTAGTTATCTATATTTATAGTCCGAGGTTATTTAAAATATAGTTCATTAATTTTATTTATAATTTTAATAATCTTATATTAGTCTATTTATTTTAAATAGAGTTTAGAAAGAGAGGAGAGGAGCTATCTTAATAACTAGAGCGTAGTTATTATTCTAATTAGTATAATCTAGGCCGTCCTTCTTAGCCCTTATTAAGCGTATAACTAGAGTTTTAATCGGACTTCGTATTAGGCCTATAGTAATACTAATTAAAATTACTAATAGGTCTAGTTAAAAGCTAGTTTCCTAAGCGCCCTTAGTCTAATATATCTATACCTCTAAATAGGTTTATTATTAAATCTCCGAGCTATATTAATTAATAAAGAACAGTTTAATTAAATAACTAGCTATATTTATTAAGGTGTTCTATTAGTTCTAATCCTAACTCGTCGTTCGTCTTATTATACTATTATAATATCCGTATTTAGGCCCGATCTGGTCCTAAGTATTTACGTATTTCTCTATTTATCTATCTTACTTACTTATTAAGGTCTATTATATCCCCCTCTTATTTAATAAAAAGCCTTTTTTTATATATCTTTATTTTTACGTCTTAATTATCTAGTCTTTCTTTTAATTAAAGTCCTACTGCTCGTATTTATTTTAATCGTTATACTACTTTTTTTTACTTATTTATTTAAATTATTTCTAATTAAGTTAGGCTCTCTTTTACTTATTCTCTTATTTAAAAAAGAAAGGGATTTTTAAAAGGGGAGATTATTAAAAAGGTATAGGGTATAAAAGACTTTTATAATACGGTGCTTAAGAAGAACTACTAATACCTATAAAAATAATATAAAATACCTCCTTTAATTAGTTAATACGGCCTTAATTAACGGAGTTATAATTAAAAAAAGGGGGTAGTATTAACTAGATTAGAAGGGTAGACTTCCTAATCGTTTTATATTATCGTATTTAAAAATAAATTATTAAAAAAGCTCTAGTTCGATCCTAAAAAGGTATATATATAATTAAAATAAAAATCCGTATTACTAAGCCCTCTCCCTAATCGGGGGCCCTTCTCTTTATATCTTCCTCTAATTAGCTCTCCCGCAGGTCCTTATACTTAATCGTATTTAGAGGAAAGAAAGACTAGGACTAATCGCCCTACCCTATTCTAATATACTCTTAATAAGGACGCTTATCTTATTATTTTAACTTAGGGAGCTTAGTATTACGGAAAGCGTAACGGTTATAAGCCTATAAATAATATCCTTTTTATTATAATCGAAAATAAAAAAAAGCGTACGATTATTAATTATATTACCCTTTTTTTTTACGTAGTAAATATATTAACTAAGGAAAATACTAAGCTTTTAGCTAAGTAGATTTTAAATTATTAAATCGGACTACTCTAGTAGACTATATTTATACTTCCCTTAGCTAATCTTATAAGTATAGTTAGATATATTTACGTAATACGACTTAATTTAAGTTATTATAACTAAGCGGACGTCTATACCGTTGATAAAAAAAGACTACTTAAGAACCGTACCTCGGTAACTAAGCTATATTTTAAAAAAACGTATAAAATCGATAGCTTAAACTAGCCTTTATAACTTAAAAAAAAGACGGTTTTCTTTTTAATTAAAAAAGAGAAATTATAAAAATTAACGATAATAACGAGGTTTTTAAAGAGGTAGAGAATATAACTTTTATATTTATCTCTAGGCCCTAGCTTATTAAAGTCCTAATTAGTACTCCTAATACTAGTACTTAAGGAACCTAAGAGCCTTTTCCTTATAAAACTTAAAAAATAATAATTATAAATTAGACTTATAACTTTAATTTTAAAATCGAGGTTAAAAAGCTAGTAAAAAAAAGGCTCGAGGCCCCGATTTCGTTTTTTATAAACCTCTTATAAAAAGTTATATTAAAATATATTACGGTAATAACGATTTTAATATATAATTAAAAGTATTTTAATATTAATAAAATCTTATTAAAAGCTCCGAAGTCCTTAGCTAACTTAGTAAAGAACGGGTAATAGTAAAAGGATATTAAGGATCTTTTTAATAAGTATAACGAGAACCTTTTTTTAAAACCGAGCTATATAACTAAAATTAGTAAAATTAGAGACGCTAACCCGATTTCTAAGCTCTTAACTTTTATAATTCTAAACGCCTATTTATAATTAGAAATCTAAATATCTAACGTAAATTAGAATAATAAGGGTTCGATAATTATTATTATCCTAAATACTAAGGCATAAGTTAATATCTTCTTAAAATAATACGTTAAAAAAGCTAGTATTTCTTATATAGTAACGAAGCTTTAAATATAAATATTTATATACGATTTAACTAGCTAGATAACTTTTAATAGCTTTTACTTTACGGATATATAGATTAATAAGTTTAAAATAATTACTTATTTTTTATTAAAAACGAGCGAGAGACTTCTAATTTATTATTATTAAGTTTTTTATTTATATAAAATACTAAGCTATTTTTTAAATATAATAAGTTAATAATTATTATTCTAATCTATATCGAGGACGCGAGGCTAAGGATCTTTATAAAAATAATTAGAATAAACGGTTTTTAAGATATAAAAAATATTTTACCCTAGCTTAAGTAGTACGTAAAGGAAGTTTTTAAATTAAAAAACTAAATATTAGTAATATAACTAAGAATATTACTAGTTTTAATAACCCTTATTTAGAATCTAAACTAAAAAAAGACGAGTATATTATAATAGTCTTAGACTAAGACTAAGCTAACTAAATTATAACTATAGTTACGCTCTATATAATCTAGCTTTAAATTATATAAATTAAAAAAATAATAGTAACTACTCGGGGTAAGGCTAGAGATAAATTAAATAAATTAGCTAATTAAAACGATTTACGTTTCTTAATAAGAATACTTACTTTTTAATAAGAGGAGTTATATATTAAATAACAAATTATAAAGCTAAGATAAAAAGTATTAAAATAATATAAAATGGCCGAAAAAGCTTTTTATAAGATTCCCTATACTATTAAAGCTAATACGATATATAAAAAAAAAGATTAAAAGGTCTAGCTAGTTAATAATACGCCCTTTAATAGATTAATACTTAATAACGATCTTTACTAAAAGCTTAAAAAACTTAAAGAGGTTAAAAATAAGCTACAAAACTAATTAGGCCCTTATAAAAATATTATTATATTTAAGTTCTTAAATATAAAACTAAGCTTTAGATTAATAAACGACCGACTCTAAGCTATTTTTAAGGATTATAACTATTTTTTATTTTATAAATAAGATCTTTTTAAGTAAATACTCTTTAATTAAAAAAAAGCGCTAGTATAGGACTTTTTTAAATACGGCCGTCTCGACCCTATAGTTATACTATTATAATTAATTAAGACTATACTTTATAAGGCTTAGTAAATAAAGGGTATCTTAATTTTAAAAACTCTATTATTAAAAGCTTTTAAAATAATTTAAGAATATATTACCTAAGGTATTATTAAGAAAAACTATGCTATATATTAAAACCCCTAGTTCTTAGTAATAAAAAAGGACGGCGGTCTTTAGCTAATTAACTTAGTAACTAAAGTTAACGTTATTATTTTTTAAAATATTTAATAACTATTTAATACTAACGAGTTTTTAAAAGAATTTATTATAGATTAGCTTATTTCCCTCTTAAATTTCTTTTTTAGTTATAATTAGATTTTTTTAAATAAAAAGAACTACGATCTAACGACCTTCTTAACTCTACTCGGGCTATATAAATATTATACCCTCTTAATAAGAGTAATAAATTTAATAGCCTAATTTTATTAAATTATAACCCGTATTTTTTATAACTTAATTTTAAAAATACTATAGCGCTTTTATTAATAATATCGTAGTTAAAGGCCTACGATCTTATTATAATAATAAGTACTTAACTAACTATCCTAGGATCTAGTAATTTATTTACGAATACTTCTAGAATATTAATTAAGTCTTAATTAATATCGAGCTAACTAGTTATACTATTTTTAGAGCGAAGTCGTAATAGTACTAACTATTTATAATTATTATAGGCTATTTTTATAATATTAAAAAGAAACGGCCTAATTAAACTAAAATCCTTAAGATTTTTAAATAAACGAAATACTTAAACGTCTTAAAAATTAGATCGTTTCTTAGTATTATTACTTTTTATTATTACTAAATTAAGTAATTTTTTTATAATAACCCCGTTATACTCCTTACTTAGTAAAAACTAATTTTTTAAATAAGGAGCGCTATAAATCGAGGCTATAAAATGCTTAAAGAGGCGATTATTATAGCCCCTATTCTAGTTTTATTAAACTATAGTACTAAGGCTAAATAAATTATTTTTATAACGGACGCTAATATTAAAAAATAGGGTAGTACGCTTAGTTAGATCGTTAATAATAAGCGTATTATTACTTAATACGAGAGCGGGATATAGTACGGACTAGAGCTTAATTATAATTTTAAAAAGCTCGAAATACGAGGCGTTTTAATAAGCTTAAAACTTTTTTATAATTATTTATTTAAGATTAACTTCTTATTAAAAACCGATACTTAAGTCCTAGTTATTTAAATTAATAGTATAGTGAATAACTTATTATTAGTAATAATAATACGCTAGCTCTTTTAAATAAAACTTTTTAATTTTAAAATTAAGTATATTAACGGGAAAAAGAATACTATAGCGGATAGCTTTTTAAAAAAACCTCTTAGCTAATTTAACCTAGTTAAAGTAGAGCTTAACGAGGATATTAAGGACTTTATTAACGTACGAGTCCTATAAACACGAGTTACAAAGAACTTTTTTATTATAATATATAGTTATAATAATACTATTATTAATTAGATATAAGAAATAGATATTCTAGCTAATATACTAATACTAAACGAATAATAGTCGGATCTCTTAAAATAAATCGCTTATTTTTTTTTTTTTAAAAAAGCTAGCTAATATACTCTTTAATTAGTTTAAACGTTTTAAGTAAATAATAATACGATTTATTATATAAAATAAACTTTTATTTTAACGGGGGATAAAGACTTATTCCTAACTTACTTAAGTAATTAATAATAAGTACTATTAAGTAGACCTAATTAACGAAGTATATAATAAGTCCGGTATAGGGGACGAGAGGTTATATATTTCTATTTTATAAAATAATATTACTAACTAAGAATATACGCTTAAACCTAGGAGCTAATTACGACTTATAAAGCTTATTAAAAAGTTAGATTATAACGCTTTAATAACCCCTATATATTTATAGTTCTAATTTATAAACCTTTTTTTAAAATTTATTTAAACGTTTAGTATATAAGTAAATAAAAGGTTATTAAGGTGCGTTATAAGTTTATAAGATATCTAGAAGTGCGGATTATAACGAACGCTATATTAAAAAATATTACGAAGTTTATTTAAAAAAATATTATTTATTATTATAGGATTTATAATATTTTAATTATTAACGGGGGATAAGAGAATATAGGCGCTATAACGTAGCTTAATTAATAATATAATACTTAGTAAAAGGTTATATTAGCTTATAACCCTTGCACTAACGGGCTTTTTAAAAAAGGTTATTAACTTATTATATATATACTTCGTATTTAGTTAGATTAAAGAAAAAAAGATATTAAACTTATATTTACTACGGCCCTTTTTATAAATAAAATAACTATTAGAGTATCGTTAAGTTATATACCGTTTTATTTTATTTATAGTTATTATATAACGACCCTAATTGAAGGAAGAACGGTAACTTAAAAAGTACTTAATTAAGAGAATATATATATAATAAATTAAGAAGTTTAAGCCCGATTATAAGCTTTTACTTTTTTAATAAATAACTAAGAAGCTATAACTAATAAAGTTATTTAATACTAAGCTTAAACCCGCAACTAGTTTAACTTTTTATACTCTTTTTAATTAATAAAGTTATAAACTAGTAATCTAGTTCTCGTTTTTAATATTTAATAAAAAATCGATATATTAATTTTTAAAAAACTCGATTATTATTAATAAGGACCTTTTTATATTTACTTAGTTATTTTAAATAAATTATTATATTAATTAAAAACGTTTATTAATAAACTAATTATAGGGGCTACTTATATTAATAATTAACTTAAGAAGTTCTTAAAGTCTTTAGAAAGCCTCTATTTATTACTTAATAAGTTTAATTTTTATAATAACTTTATTTCTAACTTAGCTAACTTTCTATTTTTATAAGATAATATAATTGACGCTACGATTCTACTTCTCGATTATAATAATAATATAATAAACTCTAAGGACGAGGATACTTAACCACTTACTAAGTAAACCTAATTATAAATAAAAACCTTTTAAAAAAAGTAAATTACCCCTTATTATTACTAATCCTTAGTATAAGCTACGAGTTTTTATTTATTAAATATTATTTTATAAAAATATTACTAAATCTTACTAATTCTTTAGTTATCTCTTTACCTAAATTTAAAATAAAAATATAAGAGGATAATAGAAAAAAAGAATTATTTTTTAACTATTATAATTAAAAACCCGACGACCTTACTTATTAATTATATAATTATATTAAAAAACCCTACTCTTTTTTTTAAGTATTTAAGCCTAGTTCCCTATTTAATTAAGCCCGTTTAGTATCTAGCTTAGCCTATATAACCTCTTACTCTACTTATTTTATTTTAATATATTAATAACTTTTATAAATTATAAATATATAGTTTTTAATAAAGTACGTTAGAGGGGCGTCCTTAAGAACGGAATTATACTTATTCTCCTCGGTTTTAGTAATATTAATCTAGTTAAAAACTATATAAATTAAAATCTTAACTCTCTTAATATTAATTAGAATTAAAAACGCTACCCTATTATTACTTATTATATAATAATAATAATAGCCTTATTTAGAGTCGGCTCTAGACTAATTAATTACTTATTAATTATTACTTTTCTTAAAATAGTATTTCTTATTTTTAGAATATATATAATTACTATATTAATTATTAAAATAATTTAAAAAGAAAACGTACTTAAAATAGGGGACTATCTTTTTAACTAGCTCTATAATATTAGAACCGATATATTTTTAAAAAAACTACGTATAATAATTATAAAGTATAGTATTCTAAACGCTATAAGCCTAAATAAGTAAAGAATTAATAATAGGGGTTCGTTTACTTAATTACTAAAATAAAGGGCTAAAGTAACTAGCGTAATTATAACTAATAAAAACCTAACGGCTTTATAAAAATAATCTATTTATAATACCCGGATTATAAACGTACTTCTTAATAACGTTCTAATTCGTAGTTAATTATTAAAACTTCTAAGCTATTTCTCCTTTAATATACTTATTAACCTAAGGATTTATAATATAAAATTTAGTATAAAGCTCTCTAACTAATTTAAAAAAAGTCGACTAACTAATAATTTTAAAAATTTAAAAAAGAGGAATATTAGATTAGGATAAGAATTAAAAAAATCGAATAAAATAGTACTTATTATAATTTATTTTTTACTAACTTTTTAGAACTTATAGCCCTAAGCTTCTTTAAAATAAACCTTTTTAAGAATAAAAAAGGAATATTACTAAGGCTAGACGTCGTAACGAGTAGTTTTAATAATCCGATACGTATTATTAATAATTAAAGTATTAGATATAATAAGTAAATAGATTATATTATTAAAAAAAGAAAAGAGACTAAGTAGAAAAAGATAATTATAATTGAGAAGCTATTATTTAGAAAAAAAAAAAAAAAAAGGAATAGAGGAACCGAGGGAGGGCCTTTATAAACCCCCCACCCCCCCCCCCCAAAAAAAAAAAAAAAAAAAAAAAAAAATAAAAAAATTAAAAAAATATATATTAAAAAAAAAAAAAAAAAAAAAGAAAGAGGGAAAGGGGGGGGCCTTTTATACCCCCCCCCCCCCCCCCTTAGACCCGGAGTATTAAAAAAGAAAGTACTATAGGCCTCTTAGCTAATTAACGCTAAATTATAGCTACTATATAAAGAAAAGAAAGAGTAAATTATAGGATCGGGGCCTTCTTATTATTCGTAATATAGCGCCTTTTTTTTCAATTAGTAAAGGCTACCCTCGTAATTAGTATAAAAGGGTAGCTTTTTACTTAGCTATTTAACTTTTTTTTTTCCCTCCTTAATTACTTTTTTATAATTACTACTAATTAAACCTCTTTTAATTTTTACTTTTTAATTTATTATATAAATACTAACCTAGCTATTTATAATAGCCTCCTTACTTCCTATCTCCTTTTTTAAACTAAATAATAAAAAGGATATAGCGCGAATTTAGGGCCTAATTACGATAAAAAACCTTAAAAACGATACTAAATACTAACTAAAAAAATAAAATCTAAATAAATATATTACTTTTAATAAGACTAGCCCTAAGATTATAATAAATATTAAGAACTCTTAGTTTATTAATTTTAATACGAATTATTAATATAAAGCGTATATTAACTATTACCTAAACCTAGTACTTAAATAAACTAGTTTCTCTCGAATAATCCTAATCCCTTATAAATTCGACTTTTTTAATTAGCTCGGTATAGGGGACGTACTTCTCTTTTTTAATTAGTACCCCGAGGTTTTTAAAGGTTTAAAAAACTAAAAAACTTAGATAAGTTAGACTTACCGTAAGGTAATAGAGATCCTAATTAATTATTATAATTTTTAAAAACGCTTATTATATAAAAACTAAATTTAAAAATATAAGATCGGATTTATAATAAAAGTTATAATACGAGACCTCGCTTTAGTACGTAATATAATTATAATTAAAAAGGGATAGGAAAGTACTTTTAAACTAAATAAGACCCCTATTCTAAACCCTTAAACCTAAAAAACTATATAAAAAATTAGGACTTTAATATACTTAGTAATCTTTTCTCTCTACGTTAATAATCCGGGCTATTTTATAAAAATAATTATTAATTAGTAAGATAGTATAGTTTATTAGTACGATCTAAAGTAAGCTCTTAAGTATTTAAAGAGGATATTTATTAATAATATCTAAGTACTAAAGGCCTTTTATAACCGGATTAATACGCCTCTTTATATTTAATAATTAATTAATTTAAGTACTTACGTAGTCCTTATAATATAATAACTAAGTAAATAAGAATATAGTCTATACGTACTTAAATAGTTTTATAATACGGTCTAATATAGCTAGTTTAACTTAACTTATAATACGTATTAAATAACTTATAAATACTTTAAACCGTTTAATAATAAGCTCTACGTAGCTTAGATTTAATAAATTAACTACGAGTTCTAATATGATAATTATTACTTTTTTAATATAATAAAACCTTTTTTAAAAAGGTTTTTTAAATAAGTAATATATAATTAGAACTTTAAAAATAGGCCTTATATTAACTTAAATAACTTTAACTATACTATAACCAATATTTTTAAGGCGCCGACTTTTTAAAAATCTAGTTTTTATTTACTTAGCCTTAGATTTACTAACTAGGATCTAAAAATCTATAACTTACGTAATTACGGTTATTATACTCTTATTAATCCTACGTATTTTAAAAAAATAAATAAAATAATTAAAAACCTTAAGTAAGAACTTACTATTTTTAAAAAGTTATTTTTATTATCTCGATCTTTAAAAATACTAAAAAATACTTAAAAATCCGTAATAAGTAGCAACCCTAATCGGACTTTATAAATAATTAAATTAATAAAGGTTACTAATTAATATTTAAATATTATTATTAATAATTAATTTATATACTTAATTAATATTCCTAAGACCTATCGAGTTATAAAGTCTTTATTAAATATATTACTACCTAAGTTATTACTATACCTTAGCCTAGTTCTTAATAAAGCTAGTCTAAGTAATTAGAGAGGTAATCTTTTAAATACTCTAATTAGGAACGGGGATAGCCTTATTATAAAAACTTTAATTAAAATACTAAGAGTTTAGTTAAAATAAGAGGTTATTAAGCGTATATTCTCTAAGTATAATCGGGCTATATAAAAAAATAATAAACGTTAGTATTAAGAGCTAACTAAGTTTTATTAAAATCTTTTATAATATTATAATATATATAAGAATAAAGCTAATATTAATAAGAATATAAAGGAATAATAAGTTAATTAGTATAACGACCCGATTATAAAAACTATATATATAACTCTAGTTTATATTTTTTAAATATTATTATTAATAAAAAAAGCTAAAGAGAATTAGGTTAGTAAAAGTTAGGATTAGGAAATTACTAAGAAAAAATAAAATAAAAACTAAGTAAAACTAATAAAAAAAGTAGTAAAAGTAAAAGAAGCGAAAAAGGTAATTATAAAAAAAAAGGGTAAGTAGAGGGCTTAATATAATTAATTATATATAGTAATTAGGATTAATCTAAAATAATTTCTTTTTATAAAAGATTAGTAAAGAAGAAATTAGGGGATGATTAAAATAAAGTAGGGCGATTAATCTTAGTAATTCTTTTTTAAAACTAATTAAATATAAGGATCTATAGGAGAGCTAATTAGAGGAAAATATAAAGAAAAGGGCCCTAATTAAAAAAAAGAGCTTAGTAACGCGGATTTTTACTTTAAGAATATATATACCTTTTTAAAATCGAACTAGAGCCTTTTTAATAATTTATTTTTAAACGTAATAATATAAAATAATTAAGAACTCTACCTTTCTAATCTAGCTAATATTACCCTTTTTCTTTAGTTATAACTCTATTAATTAAGGCCGTATTAACCCGATTAAAAGAGGTATTTTATATTATTTTTATAAGTATTAGTAGTTCTTCTAAAGCACTGCACTGCGAGAGTCCCTCATGCCCTATACCTTTTTAGTACTATATAATTAAAAAAAAGGATCCCTAAGTATAAATATTCTTAATAAGCATAGTAAGAACCTATATAGAAATTATAAAACTAAGAGATTTATAGTGTATAAAAAGGTTTATTATAATAAAAATCTTATAAATACGAAAAAGCTTACGATCTAAATAATCTCTTTATAGTCTTATTAACTACCCCCCGGGTATTACTTAAAAATATAATATAAGGGATAGTTTAATAAAAAAAGAGGGGATTTAGAGGTTTTAATAACCTCGAGCTATAAGTATCGTAAGTATCGGAGGTTAGCCTAGGGAAGAAGGCGGCTACTTAAAAGAGGTAAAGAAAATTACTAGTTTAAAGAGGCTAAGCGACCTTTTACTAAAATTAGGCTAAAAAAAAAAATCCTCTAGAGGGCCGTTAAAAAGCTTTTTTTTTATACCACTAGCTCCTAGTACGGGATTACTAATTTTAAAAAATTAACTAAATAATAAAAGGGATTATTAATAAGTAATAATTACTAAATTAGTATAATTAAACTATAAAAAAAACTACTTAAAAAACTATAAAAAAGGGTACCGAGAGGCTATAAAAAAAAGATTTTTAAAATATCTAACCTTACTAAGTATAAGTAATAAGTAGTATTTTTAATAAGTCCTTTTTAAAGTCCGCGATCTTATAAAAAAGATGGCTTAACTTCGCTAACTATACTTAATAACCTATCCGGCTCTTTTACGGGCTATTTAGCGTCTATTTTTAACTATTATTATAGAATACCGCCCTAGAGGAAGTAAGTCGAGGAAAGAAGTAATTTAAAAATTACGAGGAATACGAGGCTTACGAGGCTAGAAGTATATAGAATAACAAAAATCCGATATAGAATAGTAAAAATCGGTAACTAATAAAGACCCTAAGACTAATTACTTCGTTTTTTTATAGTAATATAAATATCTACTACTATTATTAAAAAAGGGATTATTAAAATCTACCTTTTTATACTAAATAAAAAAGGTAGCCTTAATAAGTATAATATTTAGTAATCTAGAGGGTTAGTAATAGTTACTAAAAATAGTAAAAACGAGAGTAGTAACGAGATAGTAAGAGGAAGTGGGAATTACTTAGACTTTAATAAATTCGTTAAATAATAAAAGTACTAGTTTACTATAGCTAGTACGCAGATTAGATATATCCTTATTAAGATTAAATACGCTAGCGATTACTAATACGGGCATAAGCTAGGGCACGACTCTTAGCGAGTTAGGGTAAAAAAAAAGAGAAAAAAACCCGATTTTAAATAGAATCCCGATCTTTTATAAATAAGTAAATATTAACCCGGATTATTAGGGGACGTAGATATATAAAATCTTAGATTAACTTAATAATAAATAAATTAATATAGTATTAATCTATTTAACTAAGGTTTATAAGAAAAAGGGGCTATAAAAATAACCCCTATTTTATAAAATCGTAAATAACCTTAGTTATTAACTAGATAAATAGTTCGTAAGTATAAGCCTAGGAATTATAAAAGTAATTAATAGATTCTTCTATAAGTAAAGGGTATTACTAGCGTAATTATAATTATAAGAACCTTACGAAATCTTAGTAGTAACGATTATAGAAGAGGAATTCGTATTATAAACCTAGGTATAAGTTAATAGAGCGTATAATCGCTTTAATAAATTTAAAAAAAAAAGTAAATAACCCGGATTTCTTTTTTATAATTACTAACGGTAGATTATTTTTCTAAAAGGATATATAAAAATAAAATATAGTACTAGACGTATAATAATTAATAATTCTATATATTTTAATTTATAGCTCGTTACTATTATTAATATAAAATTCGGTACTAATAAGTTAATAAAAAAAGAGGCAGACTACTTAAAGTTATTAATAATACATAGCGACGTAGGGATTATATATAAATAAAAAAAATATAGTAATAAATACGAGGTAATTTATAAACCTTAAAAAAATCTTTTTAAAAAGAAATTATACTCTAAAAAGAAGTACGAGGTTTTATAAAAAACCTTAATAATATTTTACAATTACTACGAAAAAGTCGGGATTAGGGAATACTAATACTATTTAGTAATTAATATCGTACTTATAAATAAAACCTCTAATTATTATTACGAAGTAGTATATAATCTTAATTAGAATAACTTTCTTAGTATTATTAACGTAATCCAAAGCCGCTTTAAGACTTATAATAGGAATCTAGAGCTCTTATTTAAGTTATAAGTAATTTTTTTTATATTTATAACTAGGATAATAGAGGGTAAATTGCGAGTAAAAATTCTTAAAAAGCTTATCGATCGAATTAATAAAGTAGCGAAGACCTAGCTAAATAAGAGGATTAATAAATAAAAAGTTAAATATTTATATACTATAGTTTAATACGTACTAAAAGTAAAAATAACCTTATATTAAATACCTAAAGACTACGAGACGCTCTACTCGAGGCTAAGATCTAGTTTTAATATTAAAATAAGAATACTACGCTAAACTTATTTTTAAATATATAATAGCCCTTATTAATAGTATTAGGTCGATCGGATATATAAAAAAAAAAAAAGCTAGGTACGGTAATCGCTAGTAAAGAGGCCTAGATTTATTAAATAAATAGAAATTTAACTCGCGAGTAGGGTAATAAAAAAAGTAATACTTTATTTATAAAAACGATAAATATTAGTTAAATAACTACTCCGAGGAAGAGCGTACTAAATTATATAAAAAGTATAAAAAATCGAGGGTAGTAAATAGTAAAACTAGCCCTTATTAATTTAACTAATTCCTCGTTATATATAAGGGCAGATCCGGGGGTATAGAACTTAGTAAAAGTAACTAACTTAGTAACCTAAAGTATCCGTACCCTATAGGAAATTCGGAAAATAAAAAAGATCTTACCCCCTATATTAATAAATTAAATTATAATAAAATTAACGAGATTAATTACTCTTTTTTTACCCCGTTAGCCTCGGGAGGATATACGAGGCTAAATAAATAAAAAGTAATAAAAGCTCTTAATAAATAGGCTTTTATTTATAAATAGTAAGAGAAGGTCCCTTAGATAATAGATATAGAAGTAGATAAAAGGACGAATTTAATAGCGTAGAATTCTATTCTCTTAATACTTAAAGAAAAGAAATATAGTACTAAGTAATTTTAAAAGTAGCTAGAGGGGTCCTTTTTATACTACTTAAATTACTTAAATACTAAGCTCGTATAAGTATTCTATGCGAGCGAAAAGTACGGCCTAGATAATTTCTATAAGATTATTTTAAATACTAGGGTATCGTAATAGTTAATAAAAAAAAAAGGTAATTCTAAGTACTATAGAAAATTATATTAGTAATATTTAATATGTTAATAGCGGGTATTATAAAAATTAGCTTCGGCTTAAGTAAGGAAATTATCGCCCTAAGTATAGTAAAAGTTAAGACGTACTTCGGAATAATAACTTTTTATATTTTACTCGTTAATACCCTATTTCTCTTATATTTAAAAAATATAGACCGACTAAGTATTATATTTAATAATACGGAGGATAGAATCTCTAATAATAAATACTTCAAAATAGTCGAACAATAATAAGGGTACGCGTTTATAAGGCTTATTAATAATATAAAGTTAATTAATTATTTAATAAAAAATAAGCTCCGATAACTATACTAGAGGTTTAGCTACTTATTAATTATAAGGCTATATAACTTCTTAAAGTAATTAAGTAATAATAATATCGAAATAGGGGCGCTAGAGTAGTTAACGAAAGTATATTATTAATACTAAATAAATACGCAGAGCCTACGCAGATTTAAATTTAAATTACGTAATAAGCTTAATTTTAATTTAAGAAATCGTCGTTAATATCTTCTACTTAAATAGTTAACTAGTTTTATATATAATTAACGAAGCGATATTATTTTAAGTAGGGTAATTCTTATAGGATTTATAAGTAAAAATAGTATAAGTAGCCCTACGAAAAAGCTAGATCGATATATACTAGGGACCGCTAAACGGTATTAGGACCGATACTAATACTAGTTTTAAGTTAGTAAAATTTAAAGAAAATACGGTAGCCTACGGTATATAGCTAAAAATAGTGCTTATTAAAGCGTACTATAGTATTAAAAAAGTAGAAAGGGTATATTAGTAACTAAAAAGGGCGTTTAGAATTATTAAAAAAGAAATCCCGATTTTATTAATAACGAATGCCTCTAAATAGCACTCAAATATTATAATAATACTATAGGGCCTAACGGGCTTATACTAACGCTTCTAGTATTTAAAGTATATTTAAAAACGACCTTAGCCTCGCTATTATTATTAAATATAAGCTAATAAGCCTAAGTAGTTAAGAAAGTAATATAGGTACTATGCGAAGTGAGTATAAAAAAGTAAATTAATAAGGTAATTATTATATATAATAAGCCTAATATAAGGGCTAATTTAAATATATTACTAAATTTAGATATATAAGTATAGCATACAACTACTTAATAATAAGCTAGGTTATATAAATTAATTTCTATTAATAAGGGTTCTTACGTAGTTATGAGAGATCGTAACTAACTACTCGAAGTATTAATTACGGTAATTAAACTATATTATATAGATCTTAACGAGGTAATTTCTAACTTATAAAAAGAAAAAGAGCTAGGGGAAACTATATAACCCGTAGTAAAGGTATAAGAAATTACTCGTAATAAAATCGTTATAGTAGTATTAATAAACGACGAGGAAGAGGAGATTATTAAAAGGGTATTAATATTATTAATAAGATATTATAAAAGATTATAATAATAAGCTATAACGCGGTAATTTATTATTAATAACGAGGTAATTAATACTTTTTATATAGTAAAAGAAAAAGCCAATTTCAAGCTAGTAGTTAAACTATATAAAAAAGGCGTAATTATAATTATTAAAAAGCTATATAAGGAATTAGACCTTATCGAAGTAGATACTCTTCGTAATCGAGAGGTTTATTAATTTATCCTCTACGACTTAAAAAAGTATATAAACCTCTATATATTTAAATCGTAAATAGTTTATAAAATTAAAAAAAAAGAATACTCTAACCGTATAAAAAATCTAGGTACGTAATCTAGGGATATAGTAACGTTAAAAAGGCGACGCTACTTACGTAATTACTTATAATATAGCGCTATAGTTAACGATTAATAATAGTATTAATAATATTACTATAGAAAAAGGGATACGAGATTTAAAGCTATAATATTACTTAGGCCTATACCTAATTAGCTATAGGGCTTATAAAGAAAATCCTAGCCTATTTACTAAAAGAAATAGTTACTAAGTACTTAAAAAGTACGATTATCGAAGTACTTAAGCTATTATATAAGCTCGCAGAATTAGGCACTTATTAATAAGCTATATATTATAATTTCTATATTAATTAATTATTAATAATTATATTTACGTACGATCCGTGCTTATTAGTCTCTAAGTACGTAAGTAATTAATTTAGAATCGTTAGAATATAGACTAATAATATATTAGGCCTATTTAATATTAACTTTATAAAAAAAAAAAAAAAAGGAGCTCTAAAAACTAAGCTTTATAACGAAGCTAAAAGAGGTCCTTATAATAAATAACTTACTAGCGTTTAATAATAAGATTTTTATAATTAAAAAAGAAACTATTATTTTTTAATAAAAGGGGTAAAATAAGAAAATTAGCTTTATAGATCCGAACGTAATCGATATTAAAAAATAATATAAAGCTAAGCTTATATAAGGAGTATATATTATAAGGATATATTAGCCCGAGGTAATATTTAATTATACTAGAGTAGTATAAGTTATAAAACTAAGCGAACGAGACGTCGAGGTACTTAATAAGTAACTTAAGTAATAGTAATTAAATCTCGATCGAGGCCTCGTTTACTACCTGATTAACCTTATAATTAGTAAGCTCTATGTCTTCGTAAATAAGTTATTTATAAACAATAACGATCTTACTTCGTAATTAGGATATATTATTATCTTAGTTAACGAGAGTATAAATAAGAATAATTTTATAATATAAAGTAATATAATTTACTACTTATTAACTAAAAATAAGAGGGTAATATAAAGTATACTTACGTTAGAAATCTATAGTATAGTTAATAATATTAACCTTGCCTACGTAATTTTAATAACGCTAAGGAAAATTACTAATTAACTTAACTTTTTACTAATCCTAACGGTTATTTATACTAATTCCTACTCGCTATATAAATACCTTATTAAATTAGGGATTATAAAAAAAAAGAGGCTTATAATTAATATTATAGCCCTTAGGTAATTATATAAAAAGTACGAGATCCTTAAAATTTATTAGATTAATAATAATAATAACCTCGCTAACGCTTTTATAAAAGTAGTACTTAATAAGGGGTTAGAGTAATTTATAAGTAATAACTAAGTTAATATATAAATAGAGGGATAAGTTATATAAAAAAAGTAGAAAAAAGGAGGAAAGGGAGACGACTTAATAAACGGGCCTAAGGTTAAATTATACCTTTAATTATAGTATTAATTAAAATTAATAAAAGAAAGAGAAAGTTAGTATTAGATTAGAAATCTAATTTAACTTTAGCTTATAGTAGCTAGTATAAGGACTAACTACGGCCCCTATTTACGATATTCGTAGCCTACTTAACCTACGGTTAGAACCTCCCTTTTCTATATACGTAAAAATTTATGTAGTTTAATTGATCTCTTCGTTAACCCTTGGTTCGAACTAATTACCCTGTAATAGGGATACTAACAGTGGGCGCGCGCGTTGGTGCCTTCGAGATGATATCAACCGGCTTCACACCTCTTCGGAGAATGCTATCCCATGCACCTGGAAACGGGTCCTGTATACTCCGTAACCGCATGCCCCCTGAGGGCTTCGAACCAAATTTGATATACTACTGTGTTCTGTTGATTGATCGAGTATGTGTGTGCATCGAGAATAGGATAGATGAGGACATTCGTATGGAAGCCTGGGCAAACCTCGTCTGCCATCATCTCGTCGCGACTACCATTCTTGAAGGGGTGCGAGGCCGAGCGTCGCCAGGTACTTGTTCGCCTCGACTGTGGTGTGCTCCCACATACCCCTCACCTGCTTCTCGTTTTTGGCGACCGGATTCGGTGTCACGATCTTCCCGAACGGCTCTAGGTACCTACCCTTGTACTTGTCTGCGTTCTCGCGAACCTCGGCGGCAGTGGCCGCAAAGACGGATGTGATGGCGCCTTGGTCGACGGTGAGGAAGGCCGCCGATCTAACAAGGGAGAAGAGGGAGTTTCCAATGTCCTTGCTACCGGGGCTGGCCACGCCACCGGGGTGCACTGAGATGGACAGCATCGGGAGACCTTGCTCATCCAGAATTCGCTGCAGCTCTTGGGCGAAAAGGAGATTGGCGACCTTAGAGACAGCGTAGCGAATCATGTCGACCACAAAAATACGGCTAATGATATAGCGCCATTGCCACGGGTAATAAGGCACAGGCTTCGTCAAGAAAGAAGCGGAATCAAAGGTGAAGCCGTAGTTTGATGGCAGCATGGCATAGTTGACGTTGGAGCTGAGAGTGATGATACGGACATCGGCCCCGGGTTGCTTTGTGGCTTCCTTGAGAAGCGGCAGTACGCCGTTGGTGAGAACAAAGTGCCCGACGTGGCTAGTTGCACGAAATATTAGCAAACATGTCCACGTGGGTTTGACGAGCACTTACTTGACCCCCATGTGCCATTCCCACCCAGAACCCATCGTTTCCGTTGCCGGAGGCTAGACCGGCATTGTTTACTGTGAGGGGTATCCTGTCAGCATATTTCTGCCCTCAACTCTTAATAAACACAACGACGACTCACTAAGAATGTCCACCCTGGTCTCCTTGCTCTTCAGCTCTTCAACAGCGGAGGCGACCGACTTGAGGTCTGCCAAGTCCAAGGGGAGCCAGTGGAGGTTGGCGGTATTTATCGCAGGATTTTCGGCCGTCAGTACCGTGCGAGTCTCATCGGCTTTGGCCTTCGATCTTGCTGTGAAGTAAACCTTGGCACCTCGAAGGGCTAGGTACTTGACGGTTGACAAGCCAATGCCTGCACTGCAGGTGTGTCAAAAGAATTGCTTGCTTTTATTCGGTTGGGTCCACAACATACTTCCCACCGGTAACAACAACCACTTTACCTTCGAGGTTGGGCATATCAGTGAGGGGGTCCACTTTCCAGACATCTTGAGCTGCTTTTTTCTCTTCAACTTGTTGTAGTTCGGGAATTTGTGATCGAATCACTTCATCTCGACCAGGTAATCTGTACGATGTTTTCTCCTGTCTTCGCCGTTGTACTTATTATCTTCAGCGCGAAGGATTCATCGATCTGGCGTGCCGCGTCACTGTGTCCTTGCTAGGCACAATCAGGCCGACGTCTCCCTTCTCGGACACTTTTCAAACATTGCTCATGTAATCAACCCGTAGACCGGTGCCGAGCCCGACGGGAGCGGAGACGACTGGGGGTTCGGATGGAGCCGCTGCCCCTTGGGTCTCGTCCGATTCGGGACAATGCTGGCCTTGGCACTCTCCACCATTGTTGGGACGTTTGTATAATTTGAGATTCTGATTTGTGGAGAGTCTAGACACTATCCACCGGCTGCTCTTTGTTGCCGGGGTTGGGTTAAAGAGACGAGATACATGATTGGTCAAGTTCCGTGCCATGGCCAGAACCAACCTGTAACCAACAAGCAAAGTGAGTCGAGGGCTGTCCATTCGTTCGAAGACCGCACGCGGCGGAGGGAAGGAGGCAGCGGGAGAAGATGAGGAGGGGGGCCGGAGACGAAGCCAAATGTCGACAACACAGTCAGCTTTCTGGCATTCTCCAGACATCCTCCTCTTTCGATTCTGCCACACACCCTTCCCGTCAGTCACGATTTCACTCCTCTCATCTCGTGCACCAGAAACCCTTGTGTGACCCGAGCGTTTGCTGGAATAGGCAAATGCCAACCTTGTTCCCAGATCATCACGGACGTCTCCCGAGCCACTGAAG
Source organism: Colletotrichum cuscutae (assembly GCA_030869315.1). Lineage (NCBI taxonomy): Eukaryota > Fungi > Ascomycota > Sordariomycetes > Glomerellales > Glomerellaceae > Colletotrichum > Colletotrichum cuscutae. Next base: position 44,984 of record MPDP01000270.1, on the reverse strand, counting down.
CTTGCTCAATTCACCCTTCTCGTACCTCTCGTCCCGGCCCTACGGTTCAGTTCGATTAGCGGGTTTCTCTCGCCGCCTTGCTATTCGGTAACGAAGGTCCTTGGCTCCATTTTCGAGGTGAACCGGGAAGGGGTACGAAGGGTACGCCATCCGAGGTCGTTCAACGTCCAGCCCTTACTCGTTCGCCTCTCGACGACAGTGGTCCACGGCTTCGCCCGCGATGCCGCCCGCGAGCAAGGGCGGCGGCAGGAGCCGGGAGGAAGGGTTCCTTTTTGTGCCCATCACCCATCCAAGCGAGACCAAGGCCTGGAAGAAAAAGGTCAGATCGCACGCCGCACGCAATCCAAAAGCCCGTCAGCAGCGGGTGGCCGCCTATCAGAAGTCAACCACACCTACTGAGCAAAGCCAAATCGAAGATTCCCCGGCTCGCCCATCGATTCAATCTGTGAGGTTGTGGCTTGTCACGACCCTGAAAAACGGCTCGCGTTCTGGCCACACCCCCCTTCTCGCCGGCAGCCCCGTTTCAATGCTCGGCGCCGCTAGAACGGATCCATTCAACGCCTTCGTCAGGAGGGTCACTATCCAGGAGCAAGGACTTCTTGACCACTGTGAGTATGAGACCTGAAAGCTTGACTGGTAATGTACATGGGCCTGTAGAAGTTGCGGGCCGTGACTGCAGTCAACCTTGCAAGTATAAAAGGGCGGGCTGCGGTATAAAGGAATCTTTCCCTGTTCCCTCCCGCCCTTCCCGTTGCTTGCATGCACAGACTGCAGCTCACACCTCGGAAAGAGCATGCTGTTTTTCTTGATTGTGCCAAGGCTAAAAGCTGACTATGTCTGTATGTAGTCCTGCGCAGCATGGCGTTACTAGAGTTGATCCGTTTGCCAGAGATGGAAGTGATGGTGCAAGGTGAACGAACGGCATTCTGCAAGATGATGACGACCTACTGGGTGCAGTCAGCCCTCGCCGATCCGGGAATGCTTTCTTTGGTACTGCTCTGGTCTATGCGACACCTTGCCACTGTACGAGAGGAGGGCTACAATGACCCTGTGATGACGATGTATAAGATGGAGACCATACGCCAGCTCAACGCAACAATCACCAGAGAGGGAAACAATATCAGTAACCTCACCATGGCCAAGAGCCTTTGCTTGGCATCAGACGCTGTAAGAGATCACCATATCCCCAGGGTTCAGGATCACATGCCTAGTATCAAGTGAGTACGATCATGACGTGCTAACACAAATCGTTCCAGAATTTGGTTGGAGAACCTGACGTAGCCGAAAAGCACTTGAAAGCCGTTGAACGCATGGCACTTTTGTGCACTGGTGGGACAAAGTCGGCTGTGGGAGAGGGGGATGAGTCGCTCAACGATCTGCAAATGTTCTTCAGCGAGAACGATCTGTCCCCGGCACACATGGCACAGGTCAATCTCAGCTTCAAATCAGAAGAATCGAAAAGAGCTGGAGGAGTAAACCGGAACATGGACTATGTAATACGTCCGACAAGAACTCCGACGAGAGCTGCCTAAATTACTAATACCAAAAACTACATCATGATATTTCAGTGCTTGGTGCTAATGATCCATGCTTTTTTGTCTCATTAAAACAATTCTCATACACGCCCCAGCGTGGAACTAATGTGACAGTAAATAGGCTAGGTAGTTACATGTGTGCACATGACTTATGAGCCCACCCCCTGCGGGTAGGTGAACAAATTCTTGGGATCAAGCTTAGCCTTGATAGCCTTCAAACGCCCCAGATTATCCCGGTAGTACTGATCTTGTGCATCCGCATTGCTGAGCTGGGAGTCGGCATAATTCACGTAGCGACCCCACTCATTAGTTGACATGGTGTTTGTTACTGATGCCATCCATTTGCTGAGGAATTTGTATCCGGACTTTGGGTACGCAGAACTTCCAGAAGAGTCATAGAACTGCCACATGAGCACCTTATCACGATGGGCGTAAGCTGTCGCTGAGTTTGAAACCTGGGCTGTCTTGGTTTTGCCACCATGGACATCGATGAGGACGAACCAGCCGCTGTCCGTCGACTTTGCTGTGTTCTGGTAGTAATCGGCAAAGGCAGCGAAGCCCGCAGTCGAGACCGTCTTGGTCATGAGACTCGAGGCGTAGAAAGTATCGGATAGGCTCTGCGGTCCGGTCTCATCAAGGGCCGCTGAGCCGGCGTAGTGCTCCAGCTGGCCGATCCAGTCAGTTTGGGTAATGGTTGCGCCACCGACGTCGATACCCAGGGGTGAGAGGAACTTCTTGAGCACAGCGCGTGTCTGGTCTGCGGTCCCGTAGTAGAGGCCGTCAAACGCGGTGCTGTCGGCGGTGACGACGGCCCGCATGTTTAACTCGATAGGCTTGTCGTTTTGGGCATACTTTTGGAGAGCCACGAGAGCCGAAGCCAGCTTGTCCTTCTTAAATGGTGATGAGACCTTAAACCATGTGACAACTGATGGAGCTGCGAAGGTGTTGAACTTGAACTCTGTAACGATGCCGAAAGACGACCCCGCGCCACGAAGGGCCCAAAAGAGATCCGTATTTTGGGTCTGCGATGCTTTGACGACCTTTCCGTCGGCCGTGACTACGGTCGCCTCAACGATCCAATCTTGCGCAAGGCCGTACATGGAAGATGAAAAGCCGAAGCCTCCATGCAAAACATGTCCCATACCAACACTGCCAATTTGGTGTTAGCCTCTTCCACAACTGACCAATGTACTTTGATGCTTACCCAGGACATGATCCATGTGAGATGGCCCGGCCTCCCTGATTAAACAGCTCCGTCGCGATGTGGCCAAGCCTCGCGCCCGCTTGCACCGTCGCAGTGTTATCGGAATTCAACATCACGCCGTACATCTCGTCGAGCCAAACAACCACATGGCCGTTTTCGCCGCCGAGTCCGGCCGAAGAGTAGCTGTGACCGCCGCCTCGGGCTGTGACCTTGAGATTATACTGCACTCCGCACTTCACGGCGGCCTGCACATGGCTGACATCGGTAGCTGTTACTACAACGGCTGGTGTGTATTGCAAACGAGAGTTGTAGGGCCGGATATCGTCGGACCAATCTGAGGATGAGGATACGGCAACTGGTGCCTTGGCGGCGTTGAGACACCCCTGGACTGTGTTGTTCGATGTGCCGGGTTTGGTTGCTGCTTCGGGCAACGGCTTAGCCACGGTTGAGTGAATGCTGCCAAGAGCCAAAGAAAGAATGATATTTGACCACATGTTATCAATGAATGTGAGTGAGCTTGCCTCGAAAGATGAGATTCGTGGTCCAGCTCTCCGTGCCATGTAGGTTTATATGTCGACGAAGAGACTAGGACGTCTATTCCTGGTGTTGCACCTAGACCCATTCGCCTCCACGAGAGCGGTAAGGGTTCGGGAGGGCCGCCCGTCATCTCTTTGATCTTTGAACATGATTTGAACAAGCTTCTCCACGGGGCCATTTGGATTTGTGGATTTTCTGGGGATCAGACCAGACAATGGAAAGAGGCGCCAGCTCCCAAGTTGATGACTGGTCTTTGTCTGGGGCCTTAGTCACAAACAGTTTAGCCCGGGGGTCGATCTGTTTGCACCGACGGAAACGGCCCAAGACCAAACCGATCGCAAATTTAGGCCTTTCAAACACGAGAAATAAGGTACGAGGTACCTAGGTGCGGCGAGGCGGCCAAACTTCGGGAAGCCATATAAAAATTATAGAGAGGGCGCTTGTCTCGGGCTTTCCTGGGCCGTACCGTACCCCATCCTGTAGTCCTCCGAGATGAACAATGATTTCAAGGTCTACAAGGCTCGTAGGACAATCACCAACCGAAGGCCAGCTCGTCCGTAGTTTCGTCATGGGTGAACTTCAAGACGAACGCTCCAATTGAGTCTAGCGGAGGAGCAAGCCGCAAGATGACTGCAAGTATTTGATGGCCCAATCCCAGCACATTATCCTCGACCACCGGCCTGGAGGGGTGCCTTAGCCCCTACTTAATTGTACCTTGGTGCCACACATGGTTCCTGTCTCAGCCTCTGAAATCATTTTTGACTGATGGCATCAGAGGCAGGGGATGCGCATTCATCCGCCATAATGTCAATATCGCCAAGTATCATGAAATTTTGTAGTTTCCATAGATCAATTGAGTAGACAATGTGATAAGTGCAACCGCACTTCCTAGTCTGCTAGGCTGTCCTCGCGGTGATGTGCAAGGAGTTGAGGGCCTGAGCCTAGGAGGATGATAAGTTGATCTCGGCGATTGAGAAACACACCACACTAATATCTCACCCGACTCCTGAAGGATCTTTATGACAGCGTAGCATCTGCATGCCTCTCGTTACCTCCCACTTAGTACCTGTGCCTACAATTGACGTCTATGACTCCTCCAGCCTCACTCATCTGGCATTTTTGAGATGATCCTTCAGTTGGGGGCGAACATTAAGTCGAGCAATCTTCACAAGTTTCTGCATTTCTGGGAAGTATAAAATAGATGTTGACTATCGAGAATCTTGACAGTGTCTCAAATGTGAAATACTCTACAGCTTCGTTCTACTTCATTTAATACCTGCCTCAAGGGTGCCAACAATATCCTTCACGCTGCATTCTAGCACAATGTTGATCATTATCTGTCGGATCGGAAGTCTAATTCGACCGCGGCATACAGTCGACTGCGCAGGGGCCAATTAGGGGCCCTATTTAGGATTATCGTAGCCAGCCCAACCTGCGATTAGAACCTCCTTTTTATACCTACGCAAAAGTTTATATAATTTAATTAATCTCTTTATTAACCTACGGTTCGAACTAGTTACCCTATAATAAGGAAACTAATACTAATTAGTAATTAAATTCTATTATTATAAATTAGTAAAGTATCTTACTATATAAAAAAAATAACCTCTTAATACTATACGGGATAAAAAATTTGTATTAATTAATTTTATAAAAATAAATAAAAAAAAAAGTAATTCTTAAATACTATACGGAATTAAGTAATCGTAGCCCTTTACTACTTACGAGAGGTCGACGTTTATTATATTAAACTACGTTAATTAATAAAACTGCTTAAGTAATTAGCTTTTTATTATTACTTTAAGTAGCTTTTTTACTAAATAACTTTTTAATAACTAGCCTATGATTAAAAATTAACTAAGTAATAAAAAGGACCGCTAGAAAAGCGATAATTACTTAACTATAATTAGGTTATAAAAAAAACTACTTAAAAAAATATAAAATAGGGTACCGAGGAGCTATAAGAGGAAAATTTTTAAAGTATCTAACCCTACCGAGTATAAGTAATAAGTAGTATCTTTAATAAGTCCTTAAGGCCTATAATCTTATAAAAAAGGGGGAGCTTAACTTCGCTAACCGTATTTAATAGCTTATATAGCTCCTCTATGAGCTACTTAGTATCTATATTCGACTATTTTTATAAAATACTACCTTAAAAAAGGTAAGTTAAAAAAAGAAGTTATTTAGAGGTTATAGAGAGTATAAGGCTTAAGAGGCTAGAAGTATATAGAATAATAAAAATTAGTAACTAATAAAGATCCTAAGACTAATTACTATATCTTCTTATAGTAATATAAACGTCTACTATTATTATTAAGAGGGAGCTACTAAAACCTACCTTTTTATACTAAATAAAAAAGAGGTCTTAGTAAGTATAATAGCTAGCGATTTAAAAAGGTAGTAATAGTTATTAAAGATAATAAAAACGAGAATAGTAATAAAATAATAAAAAAAAACGGAAATCTCTTAAACCTTAATAAATTCGTTAAGTAATAAAAACACGGGTTTATTATAGTTAATGCGCAAATTAAATATATCCCCGTTAAGATTAAATACGCTAGCGATTATAAATATATATATAAGCTAGAGCACGACCCTTAGTAAGTTAGGGTAAGAAAAAAAAAGAAAAAACCTAATTTTAAATAAAATCCCGATCCTTTATAAATAAGTAAATATTAACCCGGACTATTAAGGGACGTAAATATATAAAATCGTAGATTAGCCTAATAGTAAGTAAATTAACGTAGTATTAATTTATTTAACTAAGGTTTATAAAAAAAAGGGGCTATAAGGGTAACCCCTATTTTACGAGATCGTAAACAACCTTAGTTACTAACTAAATAAATAGTTTATAAGCATAAGCCTAGGAATTATAAAAATAGTTAATAAATTCTTTTATAAGCAAGGGGTATTATTAGCGTAATTATAATTATAAAAACTATATAATATTTTAGTAATAACGATTATAAAAAAGGAATTTATACTATAGAACTAGGTATAAATTAATAGAGTGTATAATCGCTTTAATAAATTTAAAAAAAGGGTAAATAATACAAATTTCCTCCCTATAATTACTAACGGTAATTTATTATTATAAAAGAATATATAGAGGCAAAATATAATACTAGAAGTACGATAATTAATAATTCTGCCTATTTCGATCTATAGCTCGTCGCTATTATTAATACGAAATTCGGCGCTAATTAGCTAATAAGAAAGGAAGTAAACGATCTAAAGTTACTAATAGTACGTAATAATATAAGGATCGTATATAAATATTAAAAATCTATTAATAAATACGAAGTAATTTATAAACCTTAAAAAGATCTTTTTAAAAAAGAAATTATACTCTAGGGGGAAGTATAAGGTCTTATAAAAAACCTTAATAATATTTTATAATTACTATAAAAAAGTCGGGATTAGAGAATACTAGTACTATTTAGTAATTAATATTATACTTATAGGTAAAGCCTCTAATTACTATTACGAAGTAATATATAATCTCGATTAAAATAACTTTCTTAGTATTATTAACGTACTCCGAAACTATTTTAAAACCTACGATAAGAATCTAAAGCTCTTATCTAAGCTATAAGTAATTTTTTTTATATTTATAGCTAGGATAATAGAGGGTAAATTATAAATAAAAATCCTTAAAAAGCTTATCGATCGAATCGATAAGCTAGTAAAAACCTAGCTAAATAAAAAAGCTAATAAGTAGAAAATCGGATATCTCTATACTACAGTTTAATATATACTAAAAATAAAAATAACCCTATACTAAATACTTAAAGATTACGAGACGCTTTACTTAAGGCTAAGATCTAGTTTTAATATTAAAATAAGAATACCGCGCTAAACTTACCTCTAGGTATATAACGGCCCTTATTAATAATACTAAGTTAATTAAATATATAATAAAAAAAAGAAAGAAACTAAGTATAGTAATTACTAATAGGGAGGCCTAGATTTGTTAAATAAGTAAAGATTTAACCTGCGAGTAAAGTAACGTAAAAAATAGTACTTTATTTATAAAAAAAATAAATATTAATTAAGTAACTACTTAGAAAGAGAGCGTACTAAATCGTATAAATAATATAAAAAGTCGAGGGTAGTAAATAATAAAACTAGCTCTTATCGATTTAACTAATTCCTTATTATATATAAGGGTAGATCCGGGGGTATAGAACCTAGTAAAAGTAGCTAGTTTAATATCCTAAAACATCCGTACCCTATAAGAGATTTAAAAAATAAAAAAGATCTTACCCCCTATACTAACAAATTAGATTATAACGAAATTAATAATATTAACTACTCTTTTTTTATACTATTAGCCTTAGGAAGATATATAAAGCTAAATAAATAAAAAGTAATAAAAGCTCTTAATAAGTAGGCTTTTCTTTACGAATAGTAAGGGAAGGTCCCTTAGATAATAGATATAAAAGTAACTAAAAAAGTAAATTTAATAGGGCCGAAGTCCACTCTCTTAATACTTAAAGAGAAAATACTACCTCTCTTAATACTTAAAAAAAAAAATACTAAGTAAATCTAGGGGTAGCTAGAGGGGTCCTTTTTATACTACTTAAATTACTTAAATACTAAGCTTATATAGGTATTTTATATAAGCAAAAGGTATAGCTTAAATAATTTCTAAGGGATTATCCTAGATACTAGGGTATTATAATAGTTAATAAAAAGAAAAAGGTAATTCTAAGTATTATAAAAGATCGTACTAATAATGCTTAATATGTTAATAGCGGGTATTATAAGAATTAGCTTTAGCCTAGGTAAGGAAATCGTTATACTAGGTACAGTAAAAGTAGAGACGTACTTTAGAATAATAACCTTTTATATTTTACTTATTAATACCCTATTTCTATTATATCTAAAAAATATAGATTAACTAAGTATTATATTTAATAATACGAGGAACAAAATCTCTAGTAGTAAGTACTTCGAGATAATCGAACGACGATAGGGGCACGCGTTTATAAGGCTTATTAATAATATAAAATTAATTAATTACTTAATAAAAAGTAAGCTTAGATAATTATATTAAAAATTTAGCTACCCGTTAGTTACGAGGCTATATAACCTCTTAAAGTAATTAAATAACGATAATATTAAAATAGGGGCGCTAGAGTAGTTAATAAAAATATATTATTAATACTAAATAAATACACAAAGCCTACGCAGGTTCAAATTTAAATTACGTAATAAGCTTAACTTTAATTAAGAAATTATTATTAATATTTTTTATTTAAATAATCGGCTAGTTCTATACGTAATTAACGTAATTATATCTTTTTAAATAGGGTAATTCCTCCGGGGTTTATAAGTAAAAATAGTATAAGTAGCTTTATAAAAAAGCTAAATTAATATATACTAAGGACCGCTAGATAGTATTAGAACTAACGCTAATATTAGCTTTAAGTTAGTAGAATTTAGGGAGAATACGACGGCCTATAGTATATAGCTAAAAATCGTACTCGTTAAAGCGTACTATAGTATTAAAAAAATAAAAAGGGTATACTAGTAGCTAAAAAGGGTATTTAGAATTATTAAAAAAGAAAATTTAAATTCTACTAATAATAAATACCTCTAGATAGTACTTAAATACTATAATAATACTATAAGACCTAACGGGCTTATACTAACGCTTTTTATATTTAGAGCATATTTAAAAATAACCTTAGCCTCGCTACTATTACTAAATATAAACTAACGAGCCCGAGTAGTTAAAAAAGTAATATAAGTACTGCGCAAAGTAAGTATAAAAAAGTAAGTTAACGAGGTAATTACTATATATAATAAGCCTAATATAGGGGGTAATTTAAATATATTACTAAATTTAAATATACGAGTATAGCGCAAAATTACTTAATAATAAGCTAGGCTATATAAATTAATCTCTATTAATAAGCGATCTTACGTAGTTATAAGGGATTATAACTAACCCCTTAAGGTATTAATTACGGTAATAAGACTATATTATATAGATCTTAGCGAGGTAATTTCTAATTTATAAAAAGAAGAAGAGCTAAGAGAAACTATATAACCCATAGTAGAGGCATAGGAAATTATCCTTAATAAAATCGTCGTAGTAGTATTAATAAATAATAAAAAAAAGGAAATTACTAAAAGGGTACTAATACTACTAATAAGACGCTATAAAAGACCACGATAGTAAGCACTAACATAGCAATTTATTACTAGTAACGAGGTAATTAATACCTTTTATATAATAAAAAAAAAGCTAATTTTGAGCTAGTAGTTAAACTACGTAAAGAAGGTATAATTATAATTATTAAAAAGCTATATAAGGAATTAGATCTTATTAAAATAAATACTCTTTATAATCGAGGGGTCTATTAATCTATCCTTTATAACCTAGAGAAGTATATAAACCTCTGTATATTTAAATTATAAATAGTTTATAAGATTAAAGGGAAAGAAATACCCTAACTGTACGAGAAGTTTAGATACGTAATTTAAGAGTATAGTAATATTAAGAAAGTAACGCTGCTTATATAATTACTTACTATATAGCGCTATAGCTAATAATTAATAATAGTACTAATAATATTATTACGGAAAAAGGGGTACGAGATTTAGAGCTATAATATTACCTAGGCGTATACCTAATTAACCACAGGGCTCATAAGGAAAATCCTAGCCTATTTACTAAAAGAAATAGCTAGTAAGTACCTAGAAAGTACGATTATTAAAGTACTTAAGCTACTATATAGACTCGTAAAATCGGGCACTTATTAGTAAGCTACTTACTACGACTTTTATATTAATTAATTATTAATAGTTATATCTACGTACGACCCGTACTTATTAATCTCTAAATATAAAAATAACTAATTTAAGATCGTTAGAATATAGACCGACGATATATTAAGCTTATTTAATATTAATTTTATAAAAAAAGAGGATAAGGAGCTTTAAAAAGCGGGCTTCGTAATAAAACTAAAAGAGGTCCTTATAATAAATACCCCCCTAGTATTTAATAATAGGATTCTTATTATTAAAGGGGAAACCGTTATTTTTTAATAAAAAAAGTAGGGTAAGAAAATTAGTATTATTAATTTAAATATAATTAATATTAAAAAGTAATATAAAGCTAAGCTTACGTAAGGGATATATATTACGAGTATTTACTAGCCCGAGGTAACTTTTAACTATACTAAAGTAGTATAGGCTATAGAACTAAACGAATAAGATATCGAAGTACTTAATAATTAGCTTAAGTAATAGTACTTAAATCTCGATCGAGGTCTTATTTATTACTTAATTAACCTCGCGGCTAATAAGCTCTATATATTTATAAATAGCTTATTTATAAATAATAAGGACCTTACTTTATAATTAGAGTATATTATTATTCTCGCTAACGAGAGTATAAGTAAAAATAAATTTATAATATATAGTAATATAATTTACTACTCGTTAACTAAAAATAAATAAATAATAAAAAGTATATTAATATTAGAAGTTTATAGTATAGTTAACGGCGTTAACCTCGCCTACGTAATTTTAATAATATTAAGGAGAATTACCGATTAACTTAGCTTTTTACTAATCCTAACGGTCGTTTATACAGATTCCTACTCGCTATATAAATATCTTATTAAATTAAAAACTATAAAAAAAAAGGCTTATAATTAATATTATAGCCCTTAGGTAATCGTATAAAAAGCGTAAAATTCTTAAGATTTATTAAATTAATAACGATAATAACCTCGCTAACGCTTTTATAAAAATAGTACTTAATAAGGGGTTAGAGTAATTTATAAATAATAGAAAAGTTAACGTACAAATAAAAAAATAAGTTATATAAAAAAAATAGAAAAAAAGAGAAAAAAGAAACGACTTAGTAAATAGGCCCGAGGTTAAATTATACCTCTAACTATAGTAATTAAATTAATAAAAAAAAGAGGAGGTTAGTATTAAATTAGAAGTCTAATTTAACTATAGTATATAGTCGACTATATAGGGGCTAATTAGGGGCCCTATTTAGGATTATCGTAGCTAGCCTAACCTGCGGTTAGAACCTCCTTTTTATACTTATGCAAAAGTTTATATAGTTTAATTAATCTCTTCGTTAACCTATAGTTCGAACTAGTTACCCTGTAATAGGGAAACCAACATTATCTTCTATATTTCTTTCGTTACGGGTATTACCCTTGCAGCAGTAGACAAGCCAGTGAGCCCTGATATCAACACAAAGCTAAAAAAAAAAAAAAAAAAAAAAAAAAAAAAAAAAAAAAAAAAAAAAAAAAAAAAAAAAAAAAAAAAAAAAAAAAAAAAAAAAAAAAAAAAAAAAACCGGCTGCTGAGCTCGACAAGTTGCAGCTCGTCAAAAATGGCTATGTATTTGACTTCAAGAAACACGAGTACTTCACATACTCGCCCGGCGGCGTCGTGAACGCAAACGCAGCAACTTCTCCGCGGCAACTGGTCATGGGCTGACTGTCACCTGGCTCGCTCTTGGGCTCTGTGCTATGTTGCCGCCTCACTACCACCCCCGTGCCACCAATTTTGTGGTCGCTGTTGAAGGCCAGACTCAGACATGGATGATTCAAGAGAATGGCGCTGACCCAGCCACCACGACACTCAACCCAGGACAGCTGACCATCTTCCCCAGGGGCAGTCTCCACCCCACGTAGAACAGGTATATTTATGGTTTATGACGGGGCGGCGCGAATAAGCTCTTGGCTAATTGTAACCCCTTCTTGCAGGGTGCGGCTATGCCACGCTTATTTCAGCCCTTGACTCCGATGATACGGGCACCTTGAGTATACTCAACGGCCTTTTTAAGTTGCCCAATGACATGGTTCAGGCTGCCTTCGGAGGCATTTCGAGATCGAAGAGTAGCGAAGGAAGTGGAAATCGCGTTCCTGGTGTGGGTACCGGAGCTGCCCTCGGATCCGAAGAGTGCTTGGCTAGGTGCGGCATGGGAAAGCGCTAGAGTGAGCAACTAGAACGGCGATGATGCCAGGAGTTTGCAGGCCGAGCGAACCGTTTCAAGTATGAAGTTCCGAATCTTATGCTCTTCTTTTCGTTCTATTTGAGTTGATAACGCGATTATGCTGATATTTCACTTCGTAAATGTTTATTCAGTTTGCTTGTGAAGTAATGAACAAGAAGAAAGAACTTCTTTCTGGGGGGTTAGAGAAGTGTCACTTAGTAGTGATTAGGAGTAAAGGGATAGAGTAGGGAGTTTGTAGTTTTATTACACGGATATCCATACCCTCCTTTAGGTGAGCCACTCATAGCGCGAGTTAAAGCACTCTTATCTTGTCACGTAATCCGCATCTTACGAAGTACCCGTTACGTGCTAAATCACGTGTCTATTTTAGATATTATATATATAGACCTTTTCCTTTTATCTATTTCTATTTTAATAATTAAACTACTTTTATTATACTCCGTATACCTATTACTATATGCTATAATTTATAATAATTATAAGCTTAGTTCTTAATTAAGACCCTATATTATAATAATATACTTATTAATACGATCCTTATGATCTTTTTAAAATAATTAATATACTTATACTAATTTTAGCTTAAACTAAGTTAATTAGTTATAATAGTTAAATTAAATAGTTTAACGTTTTTTATATTATAAGCGAGGGTATAAGAGTTTAAAAATACGTTAACCTAGACATTCTAAACTCTAATATACTCCTTAACCTTTTTATAATACTTATTTTACTTTTTAAATTTAGATAATTAGTCTTAATTTATAATAAAAAAGAGCTATAAGCTTATTGAATATATTATAAAACGTTTAAATATAACTAAAAAAACTAAAAAGTCCTTTATTAATAGTTTTTAAACCTAATTCTTAATATAACTCCTTTAACCTTTCTAAATATAAGTAATTTATAAAACTAAACTAGGTTTTTTTTATAAAACTAGTTTTATTACTTATTTTATATAAATAAATTTATTTTTATACCGTACTTATAAAAAGGATTTATATACTTAAGAATATTTAAAAATAATAAAAACTTAATACTAAATACGAACAATTTAAGGCTTAGAAACGTAATATAGTTAATATATATATTAAACTCCTCGCTTAGTAATTAGTAAAATTAGTTAATATTACTTTTTATAAATACGTATTTTAAAAAGTTACCGAGGACGGCTCTAAGTTTAGTATATAATAGCTTATTAAATAACTAAAATAAGAACTTTAGTTTTTTAAAATAATAATTAGAAATATAGCTTAAAACGAATGTTAATAAGCTCTTAATGAAATAAAGACTAGAGTTAATTTATAATATTAGTATAAAGAGTAGTAATTTACTTATTTCCGAGCTAAATTATATAATATTTTAGAAATTAATAAAAAGATCGCTATACTCGACTTTTTAATTATAGTTAAGTTTAAATTTAAACCTATATAAAACTAATATATATATAAGACTTTTAGTAAATTAATAGTAGAATAGGGTGGGGCGATTAGTCCTAGTATTTCTTTTTTTTAAAGCTAATTGAGTATAGGGACTTATAAGAGAGCTAATTAGAGGAAGATATAAGGAGAAGGGCCCCCGATTAGGGAGAGGAGCTTAGTAATACGGATTTTTATTTTAATTATATATATACCTTTTTAAGATCGAACTAGAGCCTTTTTAATAATTTATTTTTAAATATAATAATATAAGACGATTAGGAACTTTATTTTTTTAATCTGGTTAATACTACCCTCTTTTTTTAGTTATAACTCTATTAATTAAGACCGTATTAACCTAATTAAAAGAGGTATCTTATATTACTTTTATAAGTATTAGTAGTTCTTCCTAAGTACTATACTGCGAAAGTCCTTTATACTTTATACCTTTTTAATAGCTTTTAGAACGAATACTAAGACCCTTAAAGAGATTATAAATATATTTAGCTTAGTAATTTAAAACGTATATACTAAGCGATTTTTAAAATAAAGAGGGGCTTATTTTACTTTTATAAAACGTTTAATATAATTAATAATATAAATAATAAGGATAATATTATATACTTTTATAATTACGTATGTTTATAAAACCTAATAATATATTAAAAATTGAAATAAGTATTTATCGATTAGAATATTAATAAGTTATTAATATAAATATTAAAAAACTAAGTAAAAGAAGTCTTTATTATTATTAAATTAAGTAAGTAGAAATTATTTTATAATAAGCTTAAGAAAGTTAAATAGCTAAAAAATAATAAAACCCCTAAAAAACTTAAGTTTTTAAAAAAGTTTTTTAATTAATTTAAAATAAGCTTATTAATAAACTACGACGAGGGCTACGTAATTATTATATTCATAAAAAGTTAAGATTTAAAAATAAACGTAATTTTTAGTACTTTTATAAATAGTACTTATTTTTTATTTTAAAATATAATAATAAATAGTTATAGAGTAATATATTTAGTTAATAATAAGAGCCTTTTTAAACCTAAGAGTTATATACTATTTAGTAATAATAACTATATTGAATTAAGAATTACTATACTATTTATTATTATATATAGTACTCGTATTATAAAGGGCGTTTTAAACGGCCCTAAGGGGAAGGGAACTTACGACTTAAAGCTTTAAAACGTTACTTATATTAAGAGATTCTATATTAATATGATTTTAAAAACTTTATTAAATAAAAGCGTACTTTAGTACTACGGTCTAAATTATACTTTATAATAAGGAACGCTTTAAAAAAGTATTATTAAAAAATAACTTAGTTTTTTTTAAATATAAGTTTTTTTAATTTTATCCTTTTTTTATAACCCTTAAGCGTATTTAATAAAGCTTAATTAGTATTATTTGTTTTTATATTCTACCTTTACTAGTTACTTAGGCAGTTCTCGATATCGATTACATAGTATTAATATATAGTATTAATAAATACCCCTACTATCTCGATAAACTATTTTTTTTTTTTTAGATTTTCTACCTTTTTAACTTTCCCTCTTATAAAGTTTATAATTACGGATTATTAATAGTAATATTAAGTACCTAACGCTACTACTTTATAAGCTTACGCCTACTTAGCTAAGTTTACTACCCTCTAAGTAATAGTAGTTAATAATAGTATAGTATTAGAGATGCCCTCGTCGGCGTTATTAAGAATAATACTAACCTTACTAATATTTACTTTTTAACTTTAACTCGCACACACATATATATTCGTTACCTCGTTTCTTTTATTAAAGTTAAAAAACGCTTCCCTCGCTATCTATTGCTATTACCCTATTATTATTATTATTAAATGGTTTATTTTAAACATATACTATTAAAATACCGAGATACCTAGTTATTATCGACCCCAAGGGATACCTTAAAGGCTAGAAATTCGATCCTATAAGTATTATATTAGAGGACCCCGAACTATAGCAAGGTCGTTTTAAAGAATACGGATTAGATATTATTAACTTAAAGATCTAAAATACGTATATTAATATTAGTATTACTATTATTAGTGCCTAACTTATATAATATAGTAGCCTCAAAATACCTAACTAACTCCCGAGTATTATTAACACTTTAGAATTGCTACGTAAAAGTAAATTAAGAAGGATTAAAAAGATAAAGCTAGTACTATTAAAAAAAGTAGAAAGTAGGGGGTAGTTTTTAGCTATTCGGAGGGCGATTAATATATTACGGCGGGGTTATTAGTATTTTAAGTTCGGTTAGTATTAATAGCTAATTAGTAATAGCTGCGGCCGGCTACGGCCGGCTATAGTTAGTTATAAAGTTTTATTAAAGTACGTCATAAAAACACTTAATATTAACCCTAATAGACCAGCTTGCCCGTGAAGGCGAAGATAGCCCCTAATAAGGCGGACCGGACCCCAAAGGGTTAATTAGTATTATATTACTAATTAACTAAGGAAAATTCCGTTATTTATATTAATATATTTATAAAAGGTCTAATAGTACGCTCTTATAATACTTTAAAATAAGTTATCTCGGACCTAATACTCTTTATTAATTATTATATCAGACTTATAATATACGTATTAAACCTTTATTATAAGTTAAGTATAAAGTATATATATTATTTAAAGCTAAGTTAGTAATTTTAAAAGGACTACTTTTGATACGAGCTTTATAACTATAGTACTATATATATCAAGATTTATATTTTCCCGAACTATTTTTTAATAAATAATAATATATATTTATAGTTTTTAATAAATATACTAAGTAGTTTACGGGGTTCTTTTTAAAGACTAAAATAGAAAAAGAAGTGCTTCTTATATTATAAAGCCTCGAGATAGTAATTTATTATTAAAAAAGGACTCTAATTTATTTTTTTAAAAATAATAATAAGACTATCCTCTTGATTATTAATATTAAATACGTATATAAAATATAATATAACGAGCTAAGAATTAAAATAGAGCTTTTACTTTTATATCTAAAAGAACCTATAAATAACGTAGAAAGAGTAAGTTAACTAGTAATTATTAAAGCTTATAAAATACGCTTTTTTATAAACCTTTTTATAAATTTATAAAATAAAATAGTATTAATAATAATTTTTATTTATAATATTACTTTATAAGAGGTTAATAACGGAGATTTACTTATTATAATAGGAATTAATTAGTAAATGCGGTATTAACGTCAATAATAAATAAGTTACTAAGTACGGGATTCTAAACTAGTAATTTCGTATTTTAGTAGTTTTTATATATATAGCTATTATATATACCCTCTTTATAGAGATCGTAAAAGGGGTATATACTATAACGAGCTTAAAGTACTTTCTTATAAGTATATAAAATACTTAATTAAATATATACTAAAAGTACATAACCTATATAAGATCTAGGTACTTATTTTCGAATAAGTATTTATTATAAAGAACATTAAGTTTAATAAAAAAGTTTTTTATAATCCTATATACGAGGAATAAGCTATTGTAAGTAAGTAGATTTAGTAGTCTAAGAGCTATAAGAACTTTTTAATATCAATAATAAGTTAGTTCGAGTACTTAGGGAAGTAGATTTAGACTTTAAAAATACTAATACTTAAAATAACTCTATAGTTAAGAATAGTATTATTATTAGATTTTTAATTATTTAAAATACTAAATAACTAATAAATATACTATAGAGTATAGTTAATAAGACTAAAGAGGCTACTATAGTTTTATTATTATTATTAACTCCTAAGATAACCCCCTTATATAAGCTCGGGAATAAGGGTAAAAAAGGGAGTATAATAACCGGGTTATAAACGGCTCTATATAGTTTATAGTCCTCTTTATAAGTACTTATATATATTATAAAGGTTTTTAAGCTTTTAATTCTTAATAAATCTTAGTAAAATACTAGAGCGTATAGTAAATAAAGTACTAATTATAAAAAAGTGATTCTTAATACTAAAGTTAATGTTAATAAAGAACTTTTATAATAAACTTCTAATATTATATAAAATTAGAGCTTATAAAAACCGCCTTATTAAGTATTAAACAAAGCTTTACTAGGTCCTAGATATTTAAACTAGACCCGCAAACCTCTATAACGCTTTAATAATAGTATTTTCGTAACGTTTTTATATTTAAATATACAAAATAGCGATTATTATAGCCGTTATTAAAATTACTTTTTCTCTACTTTTATACTTAATTAATAAAAAACTGAAAAAAAGTAATATAGAATATACAATACTTTATTAAATAATAAAAAGAGTAGTTTATAGGACCTATGTAGAGCGTTCTAAAAGAGTTTAAAAACCCTAATTTATTAAAATTAATTCTTAGAACTTATTAAAGAAGTTTAGTAATATTAAATATTTTTTATAATAACTATAAAAGCTACTTAGGAATATTATAAATAAAAAAGTAAAAAAGCTAAGAAATATTAATATATAAAAAGAAGTTAACTATAATCTTAAATAAGGGAGCTTACTTTTATTAAAGTATATATTTATATATATAAAGGGGGATATATAACTACTCAACCCTTTATAAAATACGTACGCTTTAATACTTATTATAAAAGCTTTTAGGCTTATAATAATAATAACTACCTAATTCGACCTTAAAACTAACTAATATAATACTATTAAGGTATTTCTTAACGTACTTATTAAAAATAAAAAACTAATAATTATTAAACTTTTAGAGAGATATAAGGTTATTAATAAAATAAATAAACTTTAATACGCTCTATATAGCCTCTAAAACTTATTAATTTTATAGTTTTAAACTTTAATTTCTATATTTTATAATATAAATATAATATATAGTTATAAAGAGATCTATATTTACTAAACTATAAATAAAAAAGTAATATTAGTATTTTATATTAATAACTTTATTATTTTATATTATTAAAATAACTAAAAAGCGGCTTAAGAAATTATTAATAATATAAAAAAATATATTAACTTTAAAAAGAACGGACTCATTAATTACTTTTTTAAAATATCGATTTTATAAGACCGTATTATTTATAAGATTTATCTTATTTATAATATATATATTAAGCGAGTTACCAAGTACTTTAACCTTATAAATTTACTATATTTAGCTACCCCTCTTTTTTAAAAGGAGTTTAGACTAAACGAGAGGTAAGTAATAAAAAAAGAAATAAAAAGCTATTAAAAAAAAGTTAGAGGTGTACTTTATATAGCTATTATAATTGGACTAAACGTTACTTTTACTTATTTATAATTATTATAGTTTTTACTTAACCTAAATATAACTTATATTAAAGTAATTAATTAATTTATTTAGTATCTCTATATAATAAGATATTTTACGTTTTATTATAATAAGATACTAAGTACGTAATTATTACTCTTAACTAAAAATACTCACTTTATAAATAATAAATTAATATAATATTTATTTTAAAAATATATAATATTCTTTTACAATTACCCTATTTAATAAAAATTAGTACGCTAAGTAATAATTACGATATTAATTACTAAAACTAAGCTTTTTTATTTTAAAGAAACTATAAAAAAGACTATAGTTCTAAAGCGCTTTTTTAAGGATATTACCTTTGATTAAAAATATATAATTAATTAACTATAATAATTAATAAATAATTCAGCTTATTATAACAAAAGGGACAGAATAGCTACTTAACTTCGCTATATTAATATATAATATATATAGTTAAAATAGGAGTATATTAAACATAGTTTTAAAGTTACTTATATAATAATAAAAAATACATTAATAAATAAGCTTATTAAAAACTTTTTATAAGCTAAGTTTAAATATTTTTATATACTTCTTAACTTTTATAATATATAAAAGCTTATTATAAATAATTAAAATAGTTAAAAATAATTAATTTAGACTATATTCAGAAAGGTTTAATATTTAAAACTAAATAATAAATAGAACTTAAAATACGGCCTAGAGGTTTAAAAATAAATAAAATAGAACTTTTCTTAGCCTAAAAGCCTAAATTCCTAAAATAACCTTATTTTATAAAATATATATATGAAAATAAGACTAGGGTTTATACTTATTATTCAAAATCCCGGTTTAAAAAGTATAAAATTATTAGAACTATAGTATTAATAATAAAAAAACTAGTTATACTTACTAAGAACTGCGTTTTATATACTTTAAAATCTTTAAAATTATAAATAATAAGGGTACTAAGGGGGTTAAGAAATAGAATAATTATTAAGTTAACGACCTAGGGTATAGGAGCGGGTAGTATAATAAGAAATTAGTTATGAATAATTATAATAAATATAATTAATAATATAAACGTACTTAAAAAAGGGGGCTAAGGGTACGTAAAGAGGAAGTCCTCTATATAAAAACTGATATAATTTTTATATATCTTAGTATTATTATTCATTTAATAAATAATACTATATAACTTAGTAATATCTTATTAAAACTATAGTTAAAAGTACGCTTTTTAATAATAAAAAAAGATAATATATTTATAAAAGAAGAAGTACTATTTATAATAACCTTAGTAAAAGCCTAAGTTATTAGTTATAAAACGATCGGTATATTAATATATTATATAGCTAAATAGCTATTAAAATAGTATATATACTAACTACTACTTTTTATAAAATAACGATTATTATTTTTAAGGTTAGTATATTAAAAGGCTATTTAAAAATAAAGTATATACTAAATTTCCCGTTCTTTAAAAGCCTTTTTTTAAGCTTTTTAAAAACTAAATATATATTAAATAAGCCTAAAATAGTAAAGAGAACTATATTTATTACAGAAAGTACTTTTACTTATTAATATTCTTTTTTATTTTTTATTACTTTTTTAAAAAGAACTAGCCTTATATCTTTTAAAATCTAAAATAATATTAAATATGAACTCTTAAAATAATAATATATAATATACCCTTTTTAAAGAGCTTAATATTTAAACTAAACTTATTTTTATTTTTAAGCTCTGAAAAAAGAATAAATAAAAGCTTATTAAAGCTTTTATTATTACTATTTATTTTATTATTATTTTTATTAATATTATTAATAAGAGCTTTAAACTTAATAAAGTTCTTAATATCTTAATTAATAACTTTAATATTTTTTTAATTAAAAAGGGAGAGTTTAATAACTAGGCCTTAGTAAGCGGGTTAAAGAGTATAAGAGGGAGTAATAACTTTAAAGAGCTCGTTAATATTATTACTTATTTAAACTCTTAGTAAATTATATAATCCGTATATAAAAAGTATTATAAAAATTAGATAAAACTTATTATTATTCTTTAAATATATTAAATATTATATTTAAAATAAAATTAATAAATAATTTAATAATATAAGTATACGTATAATAAATAGAAGTATTTATAATAATTACGAAAGGTTAAAAAGAAAAAAAAATAATAACTAAGTAATACTATAAGAATTTAAATATATATAAAATAGCTAAGTAACCTTACTCTTATTAATTTAAATATTAAAGATAGTAAAATACGTACTATTTTAAATTAAAATTCTATTTATTTAAATAAAGGGATATATTTATAATAAACGTAGTTAAAAAACGCGTATTCTTTATATTTATTTTTCTTATTTATATTTAACTAAATTAGGCCTTTATAAGAGTATTTAAAGATTTTGTTTTAAATATAATAGCTCTTTAGTAATAGTAATTAGGGGGTATATTACGTAATTTATATCTTATGAAGTACTTATTATGTACTAAATCACGTATCTATCTTAGATATCGTATATATAGACCTTTTCCTTTTATCTATTTCCACTTTGATAATTAAGCTACTTTTACTACACTCCGTATGCCCATTGCTGTGTGCTATAACTCGCGACACATCTCCTGGCCACTGTACTAAAGTTCCCATAATAGATCCTCCAACGTGGTTACGTGATCAATGAGTCAGTCAAATATGATGATGTTGCACCATGTTACCTTGTGACTCGTATCCTAACAATGAGAACGAGCCAGAGAGCTTTGGATAAGTCCTCAGAAAACTTGTGAAGCTGAAGTCTCCATTACGACCATCATGTCTCCAGCCCACATAAAATCTTGTCAAGCGAGCACGGAAGCATCAGGAACTTAGCCTGCAGTGCCACTGTATTCGGAGGTTGGCGAGACTGGACTAAGCGATAGCCAAGCTAGTCCATTATTCGACGGACTTGACTGCCTAGAAATCAACTTATAGGAAAGACCTGGCGCTTAGCCCTAAACAAGGCGATCTGTGTCAGGGATGGAGCTATCCATATGGAAAGTCATTTTTAACAATATGACTAGCTTTCCTATAGGTCATGGTGATAATGCTCACATAGATTGCTTCCTCACTTGGGTGCAACTCAAAATGCTAACAAGCATTGGTGACCCCGAGCTGCGGAACCGAAAAGCTCCCGACCATCACAGAGCTTATTCTATCAACTCCAGTTTCACAAACCTAAAATAGGTGCCAATACTTCTCGGCTGCTAGAATGCTTGTTTGCAATTGAAGGTGACCTTGCATCAGGAATTACACCCAAGAGCCTTAGCGATGAAATTAAGGTTATTTTGAGAGCCTGGGTTTCAACTCTGACCTACTCTATGAGGACTAGAACCCTGGACAAGTATAATGCAGTCTATGTTCACACGCGAGTCACTACCTTAGACCACGCTGACAAAAAAGTTTCCGTAAATTCAAGCCGTGAACTTGGCTGTCTCATTGCGGCTGTTCGGCGCGCTTGACCAGGCTTGAGGGTAGTGCCCCAGATAACAAGGTTCTATGCTAGAACCCACGCGCAATCCTCGCTTTCGTACTCTGAGTCAGGATCCTATAAGCGATGTTGCAATTTGCATCTCCAAAGACTAGTAGAGTACTATCAGACCCTGCACCACTTAAACCGGTATAAGCATTGACCGGATGAATCCACTTACAGATTCCCACCCAAATATAGCTTATTTATATTAGGTACGTGTGCCCTCCTTTTTTATAGTATATGGGCTAACTTAGCCCCTTTTTACTAGTTATATATTAATTAATAAACTATATACCGTATCGCTAGCTATACTATTACTTAATAGTTATAAGTTTAGGTAATTTTTAATAATAGACTCTAGTCGCGCGCGTTATTAAACGCGTTAGTAACGTTATTAATTAGTAGATCCGGTGCGGTAAAGCCCGTTATAGCCCCGATATCCGATTTAGCTAAGTAACGCTACTAATAATTATATATAGTACGAAACTATAGGGATAATAGAGATTATCTAGGCGTTCCTTATTATATTCGATATTATTTATATTATATAGATAATTAATAATATTACGTATTAAGGTAAATAAGAGCCTCGCGTTAGAACCGAAAATCCCTTATATATTAAAAAATTACTAAGATCTTAATCTAAGTTTAAGATACTATTAAAATAAGTATTTTAGAGTATTTTATCGATTAATACGAGAAAATAATTTATTAAATTTATACTTATATTATTTATTATAGGTTTAAATAATAATTACGGTAATATACCGATCCTTTAAAACGGAAATAACTAGGATAAGTAGTATAATTTTATTATAATAGTTATTAATATTTATAGAGTTAAAGAGTATATTAACCTTAATAATACGATCGTAAATACTAAGCTATAAGTATAATACCTAAATCTAGAGAACTCTAACTTTATTAATTTTATAATTTTAGTAAAAACCTAATATTAAGACAATCTTATAAAGTAAAAGCGCGTAAAGGACGGCTTAACGGTAGTAGCCTAGATTATTACGTAATTAATTAACCTTCTATTTTATAAAAAGATCTAAAAACACGATAATACTTAAGTAATAATCTAAGAGCTCTAAAAAAACTTAAAACTAAATAATTTTATATAATAATAATATATTTACTATTAGTATTAGATTTACCTTCGTTTAATTAAGAGATCTTAGCTATTTTAATAGTTAATAACCTATAAAGAGATTATAAACGAAGCTATATTAATTAAGTTATTAATACTTATAAATTTAATAACTTAAGTCTCTAGCTTCCTCTATATTATTAAGGGTATCGCGCCTAAATACTTTACGGGTACATTAGTTACCTTTTCTAAAACTAGCTAGTAAATAGGACGCGCTAATAAAATAAAGAGTAAAAAGCTTCTAAGTATAGAAACGGCGTATAAGTTTTGCTAGTAAGTTCTTACGTTTTACTTAGATTAGCTTACGTTATCTAAGGCCTTATTGTTAATATTTAAGGGTACTAGTTACGCAGTTTAATAAGGAGGTAATAAGAATATAAAAACTATACTATTTTTAAAAAGGGTAAAAAAGGACGGTAATAGTATACTAAAGTATCCCGTTTATATTAATAAGTTTTATTTTATTATAGATTATATTTATATAAACCCGTCGATCCGGCCTAAAGCGTATAATCTAAACGACGTTAATAATAAAAAAAAGATTAATACTAAACGTAAGTAGTTATTAGTACCGTTCCGTAATTATTTTAAAAAAAAGCTTAATAACGTAAACACTAACATAGTTAATGTATAAAAAAATAGGAAGTTAAGTACGGACTTATATAACTAGAGAGATCGAAGTAGAGAGCCGTCTCGATTACGCTCTTAATCCTAGGATTAGAAAGATAAGTAGATATCCTTTTATACTACCTCCTGTACTAACATAAAATTAATTTATTCTAATTCCTCCTTTTACGCTACTATTTTAAGTTATATTAATAATAATACCCTTTATAATAGCGTAATTATTAACTACGGTATAAACTTTTACGTATATAATAATATAAACCGTATAAAAAATCTAAACTATACTCGTACTAAAATTATTTTTATTAGTAGTAGAGAGACTATAACTATTGTTATTAAATTAATAAAAGTTTAGCTAAACTAAGGAGGTAAAGAGGCGCGTTATTTACGCGTTTATAAAGTATAATACTATTTATTTTATTTTATGATATTATTATTGTTTAGTTAGCTCGAGAAGAAGGGTCTATCGTTCTTCTAAAGAGTCCCTAGACTTCTAAATTAATAAGATAAAGTTATATATAAAACCCCTTTAATTTACAGTTAGTACGTTCTTAAATACTATAAATCTAATAAAATACTAAACAACGACGACGTAAAAGCACTATTAAAATCAGTCCGCTTCGATATTTTAAAAAATAATAAAAAATAGTCGTATATAGGGTTTAAATTATTATTATTATTATACACTAGTAAGGCTAAGGCCTAGCTCTAGTACGAGAGACTTAGTTACCTAAGCGCATAAGGTCTTAAATAACTTATAAAGACAATAATAAGTATTAAATTTAAAGGGATTATAAAGGATAAGTATAAAACGTACGCTATAAATAAGGTAATTTAATAAGTATTAAGGAGAACTTTTAATTAGTAACTAACGACGCTAGGTAGTTACGTAACTATTAACTTTTTTATAATAAGTAATCTATATAATAAAAAAAAGGTTTTTTTACTATTATATAATTAATAATCCGGCTTTATATAGGGCCGGCCCCTCCGTATGTACAAAGAGGGCTTTTAAATAATATAAAATATTATAATCTTCTTTAAAAAATAATACGAAATATCTATATTTATCCTCTATCTCAATTAGGACTCTACAATACGTAACGCGTTCGAAATATAAGTAGCTACGGAAGGTAAACTTATTAAGTACTCTACGGATTATATTAATACTTAGAACCTTATTAAAAAGTATAGAGGGTATATTTTTATAATTACGCAAGCCCTTAAATACTAGTTAAGATTTCCTAAGTCCTTAGCTCTAGAGCTTATTAAAGCGGTAATTTATATAGCTAATAAGCTCGGCCGTTAGAAATATAACTAGAAGACTCCGGAAGGCCTAATTAACTAATAGCTTAATAAATAGCCCGGCATAACCTATTAATAAACTAAAAAGCTATAAGTTACTTATCTTAAGAAATATAGCTACCGAGCGTATTTATTAATAACGACGTATAAAAAAAACGAATAACGCGTAAATAAGACACTTCTATATACGTATATTAAATATCTTTACGGATACAATAGTACGAATATTTATCGTATTTAAGTACCGTCGTTAGGCAAAGTCTTACGAACCCGGGATATTATATTTAATAAGAATACTATATACGACCCTAACGCTAAGAATACGAGCACGTTATATTAAAAAGAACTTTAAATTTAGTTTTAATAGCTTAAGATACTATTCCTAGACCTAGTTAGCAAGGAATTACTACTTAACTCGTCCGTATAGGATAATAATAAGCTTCTTTATATAAAGTTAATTTAGCTAGTTTAATAATAATAGAACGATAAGTAGTAAAACTTAAGTACTAACTTAGAATAATAGTTACCTAGTCCTAGCCCTTCTTATAAATAGTTAGTTAATATTACTATCCTAGCTAAGGGGGTAATTAGTATAAATAAGTTATTATTACTATTAATAATATTAATAGCTTTATTAGTATTAAACCCCTATTAATCGATTAGCGCTCTACTTCTAGCTAATTTATAGTCGTTAGAAGTCTCTCTATGAGTAAATTTACTATTAGTTAAAAAAAACTAAAACGTAACCTAGGCCGTACTAGCCGTACTAGCTAATTTAACCCCAGAGGCTATAAGAACTAAAGAGGGTTATAATAGAGTAGATAGTAAAGAAGTAGGAATAATTATAGTATTAATTAATACTTTTATACCTCCTAAAGGGGTAAATACGATTATAAGTACGCTCTTACGTTCCGTAACTCTATTAGTAAGAGCGAGGGGCAGGCTAAGAGGTAGTTATAATAATAAACTATATAATTATAAAGTTCTTATTAGTTAGGTTAATTATTAACCTACTAGTACTACGAGATCCTTAGTAAGACGCCGAGCTAGAGAGCAGTCTTATAAACTATCCTACTTTTTATTATTAATAAATATAATAAAAAATAAGAGATTAATAGATATATTTACTAAAAGTCTTAGCAAGGTCCACCGTAAAAACCTACTACTACTACTAATTAACTATTTAAAAATAAAATAATACGTTTTTTTTAATAAGTAACTAGCTATAATAAACGTAGAACAAAAGACCGTATAGAGTAAAGGAACGTTTAAAATAACCTAGATTAGTAATATTAAAAAGGGGTATCGTATCCTACTACTTAAATAGGTATTTATATATAAGTTCGATAAGTATAGATATTTTAAAAAGTTTAAAGCGCGGATCTATATTCGAGGTAATCTATAGCTATTTAATAAGCTAAAAACTTATGTATTAATATTTATATTAACCTCGTTTCGGAGTATTATAGTAATCGCTACCTAATTCGACCTTAAATTAATCTAACTTAATACTATTAACGCTTTTATAAACACAACGCTTAATAAACTAGTTTACGTTTATTTCTTACTTAGTTTTAATTAACTAAGTAAGTATTTAATATTATATAAGGCGTTATACGGGCTTAGGAAATCTCTATACTTATAATAAAAGAGTATTAATATAACTCTATAACTACTTAATATAAAACTACTTAATAAAAACGATTACGTATTTATAAACTACGGCGTATTAATCTTTATATTTATTAATAATATTATAGTCCTCTTTTAAAAAAGAGATCGTAATAAAGTACGACGCGTTATTAATAGACTAAAAGAAGTATATAAGATAATAAAAATAAGTAAACTTAGTGTATTCTTAAGTATACGAATTATTTATAACCGTTATTAATAAAAGATCTAGCTCTATATTAACGAGTATGTTAAGAAGATCTATAACGAGTTTAAGATTAATAAAAATAGTACTAAGGAGACGGTTATACTAATAAGTATTAATAACCTTATACTTAATAACTTAGTAACTATACCTAAATTAATTAAATTATACTAATATAAAGTTAGATTAATTAATTACGTAACTATTATTACGTACTTAGATATTATAAAAACTTTATTATAATTATTAGAGTTCTTACTAAATCCCTTAAAAAACTATTATAAAATAGCCGACCAATACTTTTCGTACTTATAATAAACTCGGTACTTAGCAATCGAGTTTAATATTAATAATAAGAGAACTCTGTTCTATACTTCTAACGCCTCGTTTATTAATAATAATATTACTTATAAAAATACTTAGGGCTATATAATAATATTATTTAGAGGACTAGTTAGCTAGAAGTTATTAAAATAACGGATTATCGTAACTTTAAATACTAAAGCTAAACTAGTAGCCTTATTAAGAGTAATAAAAGAGTATATTATAGTTACGTAACTTATTAATTAACTATAACTACGCCTCGATAACGAGTTTACGATATATTATAATAATACCTAAACGTTACGTTTTCTAATTACTAAAAGACCTAACACGATAAGTAAGTTATACTACGTCGATATTAATAACTTATAACTATAGTAAGAGATTAAAAGAGGGCGTATTATATATAAATAGGTTAAGATAAATAAGATAGTAATAAATAGTTTTATAAAAATAATACTAGCACAAAAACAAGGTCGATTCGTTACGTAACTAAGTATAACTAATATACGAACGATAGTTAATAATAATACTAAAACGCCCAGCCTTGCTAATAACTAACGCCAGCCTTACTAAAAAGTTTAATTACTAAATTAATAAATTATTTTTATTTAACTTCGCTATTAAATATCTTAATAACTAAGCTACTTTTATAGTCGTAAAATATATCGTTCGAATTACCTTAATTCGCTCTTTCTAACGGTTAAAAGTCCGACCGTAAAAGTCGTCTCCTTCTTAAGTTATTTAATAAACTATTATTATAAATTAAAATATATTTTAACTTATTATTTAATCGAGTTGTTAATTAACCCGCCCTACCGTTCCTTCTATTTATAACTTAAATTTAACTTTATTAATTTTACTACGATAAAATAACCTAATTTAATTTAATAAAATAGTAAAAGAGAAACCTAACTAATTACTTAAGTTACTAAGTCCTAGCTTAACTTAATTTTAATAGATCTTTAATAAAAATATAATTAAGAATAAGTCTAATAAGGCGTTAAAAAAACTCTATAGCTAACCTTATAATAATATAAAGTACTATAGCTTAATAATAACGAGCTCCGTTAACCTAAGTACTAATAGCGAGATTTGAACTTAGAACGTTAAGGGGAAGCTTACTAAGCTTTTATACTTAACTATATATAGCTAAAATAGTTAACTAAACTACTATACTATATACTCTAAGCCCTATACTTATAAAAAGACTTTAATAACTATTTCGTAGTAATTAGAGGTTATAAGGGTTAATTACGTTATTTATAATATTATAGGTTATAATAGGAAGTTATTATTTTATTTTGCGGGCTATTAAGGTCTGTTTTACGTATTTAGAACTCGCGATATTAATATCGCGAGATCTAAGGGGGTATATTAGACCCTATACTACTTAAACTAGTATAAGTATTAACTAAATAAATTTACTTATAGATTCCTACCTAAATATAGCTTATTTATATTAGGCACGTGTGCCCTCCTTTTCTATAGTATGTGGGCTAACTTGGCCCCTTTTTACTAGTTATACATTAATCAATAGACTATGTACCGTATCGCTGGCTATACTGTTGCTTAACAAGTACGCCACGAGATTCACGACCCTGGCCCAGGATAATGCTGTCACCGCAACTGCAACTGGTCATATCCCAAATGGATCGCGGATGGATTTTCTTGGACCCACGGGCACTTGATATCGGGAGGTTTTATACAGTTTTGCTGTCATCTTGTTGAACTTAAGAACCTCGTAGTCTGCTCTGTAATCCGTGGCATCTTTCATCAACCAGCCTAATAATCAATCATTGACCGCGCTTAGAGGCCATTGAAGTTCTTGCAGTCGAGCACTTTTCGGCGTCCACTCTTTTCTCACCATGAGTCCTTCTCTTCTCAGCGCCTTTTCGGTGCTTTTATTTGCCACTTCCTTCTTCCTCCCCATCAAGGCCGCGGCACCATCTTACAACTTTACCCAAGAGGCCATCAACAACGGCGACGCCCTTGCTCAACTTGCTGCACAGGCTCTGGCTAACTCTAAAGAATTGCACCAACGTTCGGGTGCATTTGCAAACTCAACATGCACGCCGGACAAGGTTCGCGTCCGCCGAGAATGGAGAACACTCCCTGCCGAGCAGAGGAGAGCCTTTGTAGCTGCTATTGAGTGTATGCAGAGTTCCCCGAGCTTGTATGAGCCGGGAGTGATGCCTGCTGCAAAGACTTTGTATGATGACTTTGTGGCTATCCACCTCAAGCAGACTCCTGTCATTCACAGAACGGTAAGAGCGCAAGTTTGGTGTAAGAAAAACGATGTTGTGCCGAGAGCTAACGTTTCTCTTGTTCGTCTGCCTAGGCTAATTTTCAGCTCTGGCATCGCCTGTACACAGACGTGTTTGAGCAAAAGGTCCGCGAATGCGGTTATACTGGTAAGCATTTGTGGCTTATTGCCTGACCATCTGTCAGTATACATCTGACACAATCTTAGGTACGTTTCCCTTCTGGGAATGGGGTCATGATGCGGAAGACCCTGCACTGTCACCTCTCTTTGACGGATCGGACACTTCCATCGGCAGCAACGGCGCCTTTGTTCCTCATGAAGGCCTCGAAATTCACCAGGCTTACACCAAGGTAACCCTCAAGCTCGAGCCCGGATCTGGTGGTGGGTATGTCATGTCGGGCCCCTTCTCCAAAATGACGGTCAACCTCCCCGTCGTTCAGAACACGGACACTCCTCTCGCTACGGACCCGCGCTACCTGCAGCGAGACCTGAACAAGCACGTCTCTTCTCGACACACCACATTTCGGAACACGACGCTCCTTCTGACTAAGCACAACACTCTCGAGTCGTTCTGGGGCTTTTTGAATAGTGATGATCGTTACATCAACCCCTTTGAGCTAGGAGTTCATGCGGCTAGCCACTGGCAGCTCGGAGGCGACTCTGGCAACAACTTCTTCATCTCTCCGGCTGACCCAGCATTCTTCCTACACCACAGCCAGATCGACCGTATTTATTGGATCTGGCAGATGCTTGACTGGGAGAACAGGCAGGATATCTTTGGTACTGTCACGATGCAAAATATTCCCCCGAGCCGCAACGGCACTTTGGACGACCTGGTTGATCTTCGGCCTTTGGCTGAGCCAAGAAAGCTGAGGGACCTTATGAGCACGATTGGAATCGGTGGCTCTCCCTTTTGCTACGTCTACGAGGGGTAGCTGCTCCTGTGGTATCAGATCAAGATTAGGGGGGGCAGAATGGCAGTCGTTGGAGGGCCTGGAATGCCCGATAATTACTTTCCTATGTACTTTGAATACTTCAACCATAATTCATCCTTCTTTAACCCATTCATGTCCTCGTCCCTTAAACATATTGCTAGTGCGATGCTGCCATCTGGTGCCTTGGGAAGCAGGTAGCCAAGACTCTCCACGGATGTGAATTGTGGTCTCCGGACCGACTCAGGCTTGCCCAATCCCAATCCAAAGTCGTGCTCATAAAGATCGAGTTTCGCCCAGGAACTAAAGGCCAAGTCTCTATCGAGATGAAGGGTCCCGGTGAATGAGAAGACACTCTTATCGGCCGCTTGGTTCATGAGTGTCGCCAAAGCTCGTACTCCATAGCTCAAGGCTGTAGGATCCACAGCAGATCGGAGCTGAGATGCCGCTTCCCCCAGTGGTCTTTCGACGAGGTCCTTGATCGCCATGGAATTGTTCGTCATGCTTTGTATGAGGGCTGGAAACGTTTGAGGGATTCCCATATAACCTCGCACATTGATAGCTCGAGCGAGCTTAGTTGCCGCGTCGTTCGGTAAGCGCTTCACACGAATGCGACTGATTGACTGCCAGACGAAGGCAGTAAGGGCATCGTCTGTTGTGATATAGCCTGACTTGACCGCCTCAGAAGCCAATGACTTCAAAGCTGACAGAGAATCTGACGAAAAGTCAAAGTAAGCCCAGCTACATGTGGCAGGTGGCGATGATGGCGTTGCTGAGGGCTTGATGATCATCGCATCAGTCTCGGGCCCACCCTCAAAGTCGTCGAGGAGGGGAATTATGTTGTGTCGTGACAGGTTTCCAGTTGCAATTTCCTCTTTGGTGAAGTCTTCGCCCATGCACGCCTTGGACAGGAGTTTGATGAGTTGTCCTTGCCCGGTTCCATCGAGCACCTGATGGTGGCCAAGGAATGCGAGAACGAGCCCGCCTTTGATGAACGTAGCTTGGGTGATGAAAACTGGCTCAGGTTTCCCTACTAGATTGGGATCGATGGGTAGAGTCGGGCGAGGACAGACGATGCTTTCGTCAAGCATGGCGAAGGGAAAGCCTGACGTTTTCATGTCTTTCATCGACGATACTGATGGGTCCTCTCTCAGATCCTTGACAATCAAGGGCGGGGTTGGTTCCAGTGGCGCGATCTTGAAGATGCCAGTGTTACCTTCGCTCGCGCCCTCGTTGATTATCTGCCCTGCAACCCAGGGAAACCCGGCGGTAAGTCGCTCAAGACCGCTTGTCAGAGTTTTGGTGATGTTTGCATAGGATTGGTCATCTTCGACGGAAAAGCAGACCGCTATCTGGGTGTAGATTTTGAGAGTGGGCTGCTGGCCCAGAATCTCGATAGGCTCGTCCATGTTTTTTGAAGTGACTTGATGTATGCAAATGTCAGAAAACGCAACTGTGTCGCTGGAGATGCGAAGGGGTCTGTGATGTGGTGATGTCGAGTGAGGTGAAGTCGGAAGGAATTGACTGCAAGTCCGTCATGTCATCCCTGGTAGGAAATCAAACGGGGCTACAGGTGAATAAGTAATTACTACGGAGTAGGCAACATGCTCTGTTCAAACATTGTCATACCTAGCAGCCCTGAATACCCACAATGAATCATCATGGCTCATTACAGCGGTCAACTCTCATTGGTCTCATATTCTGACGCCGCCCCCATCTCGTCCTGACGACTTCTCTGGCCGGAGTGTTTGTACTCGGGAAAACATATGCCTTAATCAATATGTCCTTTGGAATGGTCGTTATCACTTGCATCTTGCGTTAAAAATGTCTCAATCCTAGTAAACAGCTCAGCAATCAACGGTGGTTCTCCCTTGAAGGAAGTGTGCAAACTGACTGCAAAAGTAAGCAGTGCCCCGCCCTTAAAAGGTGTTTGGGCAACCCTGTGAGTTTTCTGCCTGTTCATTTCCAAAAACCCCCAGACAAGATATCAAACTACGGCAATTGGACATACCGTATGACCATAGCTTACACCAGGAGAGTATCATAGGTTTGAACTAAAAATGTTTATTGGAGCTGTTCAGGCACCTAGAGACTATGCATCCATCTCTTCTTCTAAACCTGAATCCTCAGTCGCGCTTCACACCTAGTCTTCCAACACTTCTCGGGCCCCATAGGCTTACGGCTACAGAGATAAAACTCAGCCCGTAACTGAACCACCATCCAGCATGGTAACCTCGAAGCAGTGCTTCTCTTGCACCGACGCTTTTTGTAAGCGGTGAAGACACTTGCTGCGCGATGACAGCGGTCGTGGCCATCCCGACGCTTTTGCCAATTTGAGCGACCATATTGAACACACCGCCCGCTAGGGCCTGCGTCTTGGGCGGGAATGCGTCGGTCACGACCAACATGGCAATGGTGTACATCATGTCTGCTCCGATGGGATTGATGGCCATTGCTTGGAAGACGGCTTCCGAGTAGCTGCAGCCATTGACCCTGCACAATGCCGCCAGCAGGAGCGGAGGAAGTCCACCCCCAAAACAAGCAACCGTGACGGCATAGGATGCTCGAGACGTGACAGAAAGACCGCAACGGCCATGTTCGTGAGAAGGCCGCAGACGGGTGCTGGAAGGAAGTACAAGGACGACGTTAACATCGAGAAACCACGAACATCCTGTAGGCACAGTGCCGTGAGCTGCTCGCTGGCGTTAAGTGCCCCCCCCCAAACAAGGAAGACGGTGATGCATACCAAGGTAAATGGTTCGTTTTCCCATAGCTCGTTGGGGCCGCCCCCCCTAGCTTTTGGTGGTGCATTCAAAAGATGTAAACAGGCACGAGAGCCACACCTGTGCTGAGGAGCACGATATTGAGCGGTTGACGCATATGCTGGGCCGCGTCAGAGTCCGTAACGATACCAAGGACATAGGACATGAAAGCCAGGCTCGTGCTAATGATCAATGCTCCGATTCAATCCAGCTCTTTTCGCAGGCGAATAAGAGTATTCCAGCCCAAAGGCGCGGCGTCATCAACGCTGACTGGAAGTGCCCACAGGGCAATGGCCAAAACAACGACATGAAGGATCGCAGCAGCATGAAGCCACCCGTTGTTACTCGGCTGATGCCACCCGCTCTGCGCCGCAACATTACATTGACCTTTGCCCGGGGAATTCGAGAAAACTCTCTGTACCAGTCATCAAATGAAACTCCATACACTAGCTGGAAAGACTCTTACCTAGGTTGATTCCGGGTCCCTTCGGAAGTTGCGCGTTATCCACATGGCCTGCGCCCTGAAGCCAACAATGGTTAGCGACAGTAAGCAGCGAGGCACCCAGAGCGCCAAGAAGCACCGCTGGCCTGTGTGCCTGCTCAGGCCCTAGAACAGACACACTCCGGCCAGTCGGCGGGTGAAGCACCGACTTCCCAGGCGCCACGCGCCGCTCCGATGGCCGGGGAGTCGGCAGTGGTGGCTACCGACACTGCACTGCGAGACGCTCTAGGATGGAACGAAGACCTGCGCTTGGCAGCCTGCATCTGAAGCCGTGATGGCTCGGAGTGAACAACCACCGACAATGTAGGTGTCGTTGGCATCATATCAACTATAAAAGAAAAACGTGTCTCGCTGTACTCTATGAGTTTTGTAAAGTAGCCTTCATCATCGACTTTTCAATCAACTCCAGCCCCACCATACAACTTACAACTCGACCAAGTCCACTGCTTATTCTTGGTTAACAGTCTCATCATCATGACAGAAACACGAACACAAACGCACGGCACTTGCGACCCTAAGTTTCAGTCACATCAGTGCATGGTCGCGAGCCGGACTGTCGTTCAAACCGCATCTGCATCTTGTCTCCACGGTCATGCGGCAACAGTACAGTAAACCCGTTTTGGGGCCGCAAAACTCGCCAATTTCCTCATTACGACTGGTTCGGATGTGTTTTCAGATGAACAGGCAGCAAGTATTCTTCTGGTGCCGCATTTCCAACAAAAACATGCAGTTAGCCCCTCACCACGATGTACCTTAGGCAGCAATTTACTCCGAAAGCGAACGAGACCTAGCCAAGAAAAGACTAGATGGTTTCTTTTGTCTCAGTAGCTTCGAATAGTTTGTAAGTGGTTTGAGGTTTTATAAAGAGACTGCAACATTTCCTGTCATCACAAGAGATCCGATTACAGGCTATATGCCAAATACCCCTCTTGCCTACACTCTCGCTGCTTCCAACCTGAATACTCTTTCCTTCGAAACATATTTCTCTGAATCTTCTGAGATCTGGAAAAAGACCAGGAAATGTCTAACTCAACTGTTGTGCTCATCACTGGAGTCAATAAAGGTGGGCTCTCTTCCTTGTCTTGATGCTGTTTCTCAATCAAGTTGAGGTAATGACGTCCCGAACCTAATGGCGCGCCAGGTATCGGGAAGGGACTTCTGCAAAAGTACCTTGCTCGACCGATCCTCTGCAGGCGTTCAAGGATGTCGAAGCAGCTGGAATTGAACATGTAGACCTCATCATCGCCAGCGCTGGTATGGGCCCCATGCCACCCAAGAAGCTGGACACCGCGGAAATCGAAACAGTAGAGTACACCCTGCAGGTCAACACTCTGGGTCCCATTCGTCTCTTCCAGGCTTTCAAGCCACTTCTCGACAAGTCCACTTCGCCGAAGTGGGTTTCGGTATCGAGCGGTGCTGGCTCCATCACCAACTGCGAGAAGTACATGGCGTTCTATGCTGGTGCTTATGGCGTGTCTAAGGCCGCTCAGGATTGGTTCACCGTGTAAGTCATTAGGCAAAGTCAGATGGTGGACAAGCTCCTGAATTAGATCGCTTACAACTCTCTCATGGCAGAGCTATTCATGCCGGCAACCCTTCTCTGGTCGCAGTTTGCCATTCACCCTGGGTAAGCAGCTTCTGGAGCTGATAGTTGTCGACAAAACATGCTGACCTAAGGCGTAGCCATGTTCAGACGGAGATGGGCAACATTGGTGCGCGCATCATGGGGCTTAAAGAAGCACCGCATACGATTGAAGAGAGTACTTCGAAGACGATAGACTTGGTAAGTTGTTCCGATGTCTCCTGATTCTCTTCAAGCCATTGGGAATTAGGTTGGCTGACTGAGATATTGATAGATCGACAACGCAACCCGCGAAAGTACGTCGGGTAAGTTTATCAACGTCATTACCGGCCAGGAAATTCCCTGGTGAAGTGCTAGCACCACATGATCCTCTCAAAGTCAGAAGCTAGAGAATTGAAAGTTCTACAAGATTGATGCCACAGTCTGGATTCGAACATCGGCAAAAGGTACCTGGGCGATCTTTGCAGCATTCAGGACTTCAGTTGTGAATGAAGACTATAGAAGACATGAATCATCCCTTGAATACTATGATATAGTATCAGTGATGATCTATTTCGCTGGCCCAGTCTTGATATCCTCGTGAGCAATCGCGTACAATGGCCTCAGATTTCCCATTTTGTCACGTGCAGAACACTTCCAGCACTTCTTTTTCAAGCGATACGTGATGTGCCTGCAGATGACTTTGACGACTGGTGGCGCAGGAGGTCAACTTGCCCACTAGTTCTATTCAAAAGCAACATCGTGGTTTGATAAGTAGAATGGCAGACCCTTGATCAAGCCGAGAGCTTTCTACAAGACGGAGTTACAGATGTCAGCTAAACGCCATGAACTGGTGGCGCGCTAATTACACTAGGGCATGCCTAACTACCATGTCTAGGCGCATTTGGCGGGACGCCATAGATAGGCTGATTTTAGACTGAGCGACGATGAAGATGGTGGTCTTGGGGCTGTTGCTGGAGAATTGAAGGTGATTGCTTGGTGCCTGGACTTTCCATAAAGTTTTCACCTTTGAAAAAATTACATAGAGGTCGATTCACAGCAGACCGCCCTCTTCACCCTTGCCACTATCTTCACTACCAATATTATATTCTAACACTTCGAAAGTATTCAATAGAGGATATTCAAAAGAAAAAGGCGAACACGAGTAATGGTAGAGATGATGGCGATTACAAAGATAGAAATTGAGATTTGGGCAGTGATAGAGGTCGAAGTGACACTAGGAATAACCACCCGCGGTGTGTTGGGTGTCAGGCCGTTTGTCTATCCACCTGCAGCTACCTGACGAAGGGACCGCGAGTCGGCAAGGCATTGCACTACTTCTTTTCTGTCCTGATGGCTTTAATCTCGACGATGAGCTTGAAGTCTCAATGATTAAATAAAAGCCTCAACGATCAGATTGAATTATGAAATCGAATTGAGTCTCGTTTCAATATCGCTGAAGGTACGTGTAAGGCAGAAAAATGTCCATGCCGGGTTGGTCCGGGTGTGGTCCACTTTCTCGGTATGAGTGGGGCCGAGATACCGGCTCCTCACCCGGAGGGACCCCGATGGTGCGGTGATAGTTTAGCATCCACCGCGTCAAACTCTTCAACAACACAACTCATATCTTTCCAATCTCTTCCTTCTGTTCAACATTTCAAGTCTCTTCGTGGCTGATGATCAAGAAAAACCTCTAGTTTCCAAGCTTCAAGTTGACGTTTGTCATGTCTGGGTGAGAATCGAATCATATATACGAAGTGAATATGTACAGCAAATTTCAGGTATAAGCATGACCTTACAGCCATTTCAGACGTCCCCAGAGCACCTTCCTTGCGTTACACAGTACGCAAGGCTGTACCGCATCTCCAACCGCCTCACGCAACATACCCCTTCAACAAGGAGTTGTAGTACGTGTAACCCGTGCCAGAGGGAGGTTCGAAGCTATACATATAATCACCCCACCATCCTCCCGCGGACCACCAGACCCCTCCTTTCCATTCTGGATTGGCCTTGAGGTAGTCGAGCATGCCCTTGACAGCGGTCTGGCACTGGGAGTTGGCTCCGCCCGCGAACTCGCCCAAGATA
Organism: Colletotrichum cuscutae; assembly: GCA_030869315.1. Taxonomy (NCBI): domain Eukaryota; kingdom Fungi; phylum Ascomycota; class Sordariomycetes; order Glomerellales; family Glomerellaceae; genus Colletotrichum; species Colletotrichum cuscutae. Next base: position 7,132 of record MPDP01000270.1, on the reverse strand, counting down.
CCGATCTTGCCATTTTGACGCAGCCAATTCGTGGCAGCAGTGAGTCTTTCAACGCCAATAGTTGTAGAAACACACGTTGCCGATGTACCGGAGCTGTCTGAGTCGAGGTACTGATGCATTTCGTAAACAATCTTGTTCAACGGGTCGGTGAGGGCCTTCATGTTATCGTTGACTGTCACCCACGACCAGGCGCCAGACCACTGATTTCCTTCTACGAAGATATACTGGGTTGCTCCTGCTGCGCGGATACCGTTGATAGCGGCCTGGTTCAGGTTGAGTACAAGTGTCTGGTCCATAGTGTTATACTCGTTGTTCGTATCAAAGATGACGTGATCATTATTCTTGAACTGGGTGGCAAAGTTCTTCCACCACGTTTGGAAAGCACCAGTATCAGTGATGATGTTGTCGTAGAACCGTCCGTAGTTGTGGGGGTCCAAGACAGCCCAGCCTCCGCTCGAGGTAATGTGGTTGATAACGGTTGTGAAGTTTGCCAGGTAGGCTGCGTTGAAGCCTGCCGTCAGGGAGTTTGGAGTCATGCGCTCCATCTTGAACTGGACGCGGAATGTGTTGTAACCCTGGCCTCGAAGAGTCTAAACAAGTGTAAGTTTCAAGTCCCATTACCTAGACTGAACTCTCGGAAACTCACAGTAATGGTAGATGTGTCAGGAAAGATGAAATCCGTGCCCCAAACACCAGGCAGCGTCTTCTCTCCAAATTCACCACCGGCCTCGTTGACACCGAACCACTTCCAGCCGAGAGAGTTGGCAGGTGGAGAGGTTGCTGTGGCGGTGGATTTGGCCGTGGAAGTCGTCTTCGTGACGAGCGTCGTTGTGACCGAAGGCGCGGCCGTTCCGGGAAGACACTGGCTGTACCATTGGTTCGTAGCAGTGCATACTGAGCCGCTGACACATGTCGTCGGACCGTTCCAGCCCTCACCACCGCATTGGCCGTACAAAGTTTGGGCCTGTGCAGCGACGGCGCCGATGAGGGCTCCGAGAGATGCGAGGTACTTCATGATGAGTGAGAGTTGCGTAGACTCTTTACGACTCTTGGGTATCTGGATGAAGAAGCAAATGGGAAGTATGTCTCGGCACATATACTTGGCTGTCTTCTTATAAGCCAGGCTTTCAGAGCAGCATGTCACCTCCCAAGCTTCCTTTAGCCCATTTTATTATTTTCGTCGGCTCATGGAACCCTCTGCTCCGTGGCACCTTCCCTCTTTCACCATCAAAGTTGGGAGCCCCCGTGGGGTCGCATGTCCCGCCCGACTCGCTACCGTTCTCACAGGGGTAATCTCAATGTCGCCTTTTGCGAATTCGCCTTATATCACCGGCTCTAGACTCGGTGAAGAGAACGATCTAGACTAGGGATCCTAGTCTGTTTCCCCTTGGGGGCCGGCATTCCTAGAGCCGCAGGTGCCATAGACTCGTGGTGAGGACGACAGCAACGTCCGACCGGCTCACTGGAATCACACAATCCGGAGAAGGGGCAGGTGTCCTCGAAGAAATGCGACTACGTGGGACCAATGAGAGTATGTTTCATTTCCAGGAGTGGAAGAACGGGACCTGCGATGTCGGAAAAGTCGTGGTCTTTGGTGGGCGGTCGAGCCGGAGTAGCTGCCTCCGAGGTTGCATCGGGCCATCGGAACGCACTTTACAGCACATGACTACGACTCGAGCATTCTTTGGTACCGCGAAATGTGATGAATCCTTGTTCACGATCCCACCAGTGATGAATTCGACTGAAATGAAGTTGAGAGTGGGCGCAAGGGGTAAGGAGGCCCGGGTCCCGCCGTTGGATGCTCCCGCCACGGCTCGTCGTTGCGTCCCAGTGCCTTCGCGAAATTGGTTCACTCACATACATACATTTTGTTTCGCGATAGCAGCTCTAAGTATTGTCAAGCTGACTTGGAAGTCGTCAATATACGCTTTGTGGTCGCGAGTCTTGCGTTGACTTGGGTAACCTGCAAGTTGAGCGTTCGGAGAGTTCACGGCTTGGCATCTTGGCGTCGACGCCGGCAGCCACTTCACCAACAACTGTTGACCAACGGCTGTAGCCAATGCCAGATGCAGGTGACGGAACATGACTGCCGAGACTGTCGTAGATCTGTGCGACCCAAGGACCTTCTTGTCCGAACATCATCTTAGGCCTCGGTTGACGTCTAAAAGGCGAGAGGCTGTATGAACGTTACGAAAGATGGACACATCCAGCAAAGGTTCAACGTAAAGACATGAGGATTCATTTGGATGATCGGAGCGGTGTAAAGAAAGTGTTTAATATAAGCAGATGATTACTGCTGCTGGTCAGCACTTCTCGAGAGAGACGGCGCCCATTCTACCGCGCTTGCGTCCCAAAACCTTGACCGTAAATGCTGGCTTCGAGAGGCTGATCGGGAAGAACGCGTTACATCAACAACAATCGAACGAATGATAAGGTCTCGAGAGAGGTGTTCGATGGACTTGTCTTCACCCAGAGATTCACACTATTTTGACTTGTCATGCTCGAGGTGAGGTATTTGGTCACGACAGACACTATTATGGTATTGCTTTCTATCCACTCAGGGGTAACATAACCTTGCTCGACGTCGAGACCAACCCCACCAAGACTTGCAACACTATCTTACAAAGACCAATTGGTCGACCACAGGCCCAAGCAGTAATGCTCACAAGTCGGTTCTGCCCAATCCAGCCTTGTACGCCGATAAGGCTCGTTCACGACACCCCTTGTGTTCAACCATGGGCTCGGGATAGCCTGCTTTCTTCGCCTGGGCGCCCGCACCGCGGTCGTACGGAGCGTGGATCGCCTTGCCCTTGATGCCCTTCAACTCAGGCACCCACTTGCGGATATAGTCTCCGTCAGCATCAAACTTCTCGCTCTGGAGGAGTGGATTGAAAATGCGAAAGTAGGGCTGGGGATCTACGCCGACACTGGCAGAGAAACCCCAGCCGCCATTGTTTGAGGCGAAATCGCCATCAATAAGGGTTTCCATAAACACTCGTTCTCCCATGCGCCAGTCAATAAGGAGATCCTTTGCGAGGAAGCAGGCGACGATCATGCGACATCGGTTATGCATCCAGCCCATGTGGACCATCTGGCGCATCGCCGCGTCGACAATGGGGAATCCGGTCCTGCCCTCTTTCCAGGCTTTGAAGTCGTCCATATCGTAGGACCATTCGATGTTTGCGTACTCGGGCTTGAAAGGCTTGTTCATGCTAGTTGGGACTTGTTAGTGATCAAGGCTTTCGAATTATGGACGGAAAGGGAACGTTGTCCGACATACCAGACATATGGCCAATTTACCAAGACGTGCTTGTAGAAGTCTCGCCATGCCACCTCGCTGATCCATACCCGTATCCCCTCGTTGCCCGCATCCAGCTTCTTGGTCTTGTTGCGGTCCCGAGCGTACCGCACGCATGTCCTCGAACTGATGGTCCCACTGGCAAGGTGCACTGACAAGGTGGAGGTCCCGGCGTCGTGAGGGATGTTGCGTTTGTTGTGATACTGGCCAACCTTTTCCTCGCAGAACTTCTCCAGACGGCTTCGTGCCTCATGTTCGCCAGCCGGGAAGAAGGCACGGTAGCGCTTTTTCTGGTCGTCGTCGAGCTTCCGGTCTACAATCTCCTCCGGAATTTCCGTTTCAAACAGCTTGCCGTACTTCTCCCTTGCGCTGGATGGGTTCTTCGCGGGCGGATCGTATAGCTCGAGAAGGTCCAAGTTCTCGTGGACGTGCCGGACCCAGGCCCGGAACCAGGGTGAATAAACGGCGTACTGTTTGCCTGCCCCGCTGGTCAAAAGTCCGGGAGGGACGACGCACGTATCGTGCAGGACCTCGTACGAGAGGCCCTTGTCGGCAAACATGCGGACCATCTTCCCCTCTCGGCGGAGCTCGTCCACCTCGTACTCCATATTGGCAAACAAGTGGCTGGCCTCCCATTGATCCATGAGCTCAGCGATCCGTTCGGGAATCTTTTTGCGTTTTTCAACGGTCTCGACATAAAGCGGGATGTCAAGTTTGGCGAGGTCCTCCCTCAGAACATGCAGGGTCCTGAGCATAAAATCGATGCGGATGGGGGCCGTTAGATGCGCTTCATAGTCCTGGGGGCTGACAATGAACATGGCGATCAGTGGAACGCCCGCTTCCTTGGCCTTAGCGCTCGCTAGAGACAGCGATCTGTTGTCTGTTGTCCGGAGATCCATCTTGAACCAATGGACGACGGCGTTCTTTGTCTTGACTGCCTTTCTCGTTTTGGAAGTCTGCTCCAGAGCGGAGGTGAGCTCCTCGATTGGTCTGGGAAGTTCGTTCTCGTTGTAGGCGCGTGCTCGGTCGTTGCTCATCTCGTGTGGATAGAACTTCCGGAGGACGATTCCATGCTTCTCAGCGTCTTCGTGGAACGGGTGCGGCTTGCGCAGGCGATCTCCGCCATTCTGCTCCGTCTTGGTTCTCTTTCTCCCAGAGTCGCTAGACTCCGCCGCCGGCGCCGCCTTGCGCTTCTGCTTGGGCGGCATCGTAGTGAAGTAGCGAGGATGAGAGGGGGGATTCGCTGCTATGAGGTTGATCGAGCTCGGTTGTCGAGTCCTGCAGAGGAGGCGGGAGTTGCAGAGTTGAGAAAAGCTCAAGGCGGAAGTCGAGTTGAAGCGCGAGGCAAAGGGAGAAATGGCAGTAGTAGCAATCGCAACACGAGTATAAGAATGAGTTAGAGGTGGAAGCGCGTTGCTGGGGAGCAAGACGCGACAGGCGAGCATAAGGTGACGAAAGCTGGGGTGTTTCCAGTCGAAAGACTGAAGCTGAACTGTTTGATTGAATATTGCATGGTTCTAACTTTCGTCTGGCCCTCCCATCAAGCTCTTCAGCCTGTGGGAAGGGGCTATGGACATGATCCAGCTGGAGAAAGGTTCACGATCGGCGCGATGTCTTGTGCGTCATCATGTTCCTGAAATCGGGAGATCTGGACGTGCATCAGCTCTAGCGTGCCATCCCAGCTCCCAAGGCCCCGGTTTGGCGGGAGCCCTGTTGCCCCGCCCGATTGGTCCAGGGATTCACGGCGGGGCGGAGAAAGCAAAAAGCGAATCTGATTGGCTCTCGGGGACTACCCGTGCGGCTCGAGGTGAACGATCTGGACCAACGCTCGGTGAGCAGGAACGCTTTCGGTAGATCTCGGTGTGTATTCGGTACCTCATGGGGTAAGGACGGAAGACAGTGCCCGGAGATCAGCCGGACCCACGCATCAACCTCACGTCACATGGCGATAAGAGCTGGCCCCCGTAAGACGAGTTCCCCGATAAGCCCTGGGCCTTCTTTCCTGTTGTCGCAAGGCAGCTCAGCTCGCGACGACAAGATCGCCCCCAACTTACGACCTTCACGACAAAGACAGTATTCTACCTGACACCAGAACCGTTGTCGCCGATCCCCCAATCCCTCAACGACAGCAAACATGGACCCGGGCCGCAGAGCCATGCTCTCAGGGCGCAGATCACCCAGCCGCAGAGATCGCGAAAGAGACAGAGACATAGCCTCTCCACGACGCGACCCGAATAATCGCATCACCAAACCCTCGAACCCTCCCCCTTCTTCGCGGCCACGTCAGAACAACAATTCGAGCTATATGACGCAGGATGAGCAGTCTAGACAGTTTGTCGCCGATGAGGACAAGTTCGTTCTGAAACAAGCCAAGAAGAAGGCTGATATTCGAGTTCGGGAAGGCCGAGCCAAGCCCATTGATCTTCTGGCCTTCAATCTGCGCTTCATCGACGACGACCGGGACGTCTTCGACGACGACGATGCCGACTTGCACCTCAATGTGGCCTCTCCCGAGGAGGTCCTGCAGGGGCTCGACGAATCACAGCTACGAGACCTGGATTCTGACATCACGTCCTACCACACCCTCGAGCAAAACGACCGCAATCGCGACTACTGGAAGTCGTTGCAAGCCATCTGTGCCGACAGGCGGCAGAAGCTGAAACCACAAGGTCCAGACGTTCGGGTCGTGAGCACAGTATCCGAAGATGTCGACAAGATCCTGCGCCCCAAGACGTACGAGCAGCTCGAGGCACTCGAATCACAGATCAAGGCAAAGCTCCGCTCCAACGACGATATCGATGTCGACTATTGGGAGCAGCTTCTCCGCAGTCTGCTGGTGTGGAAGGCTAAGGCCAAGCTGAGAAAGGTGTCCGAAGCAATCAACGACAGCAAAGCCGCACTGCTGAAGCTGCAGGATCCGGAAAAGGCAAAGGCACTGGGCCACCACCAAGCCAACCATGCCGATTCTATTTCGGGCCCTGCAGCAGTCAGGAACCTGTCATCTGAACCAAGCAGGACAGAAACAAAGGCGGTACCTGTTTCAAGTGCGCCCCCGGGAACAGCTCGATTCGCTCAGACGGGCAACGAAGACTTTTCCCAAGCTACCAAAGCTCTATACGACCGTGAGGTCGCGCGTGGCATTGGTGAGGACGAGGAGATATTCACGGCAGAAGAGACCGTTGCAAGTGGCTCGAAACCTCAATGGGCTGACAAGCACCGTCCACGAAAGCCGAGATACTTCAACCGCGTTCAGATGGGCTACGAATGGAACAAGTACAACCAGACACATTACGACCATGACAACCCGCCCCCAAAGGTTGTCCAGGGCTACAAGTTCAACATCTTCTATCCCGAACTCATTGACAAGACCAAGGCGCCTACTTTCAAAATCATTCGAGAACACGGCAGGAAAAGGGGGGAGTCTTTTGCCGCAGCAGGGGAGGAAGATACATGCCTCATCCGATTCATCGCAGGTCCACCATACGAAGACATTGCCTTCAGAATCGTGGACCGCGAGTGGGATTACAGTGCAAAGAAGGATCGCGGCTTCAAAAGTTCTTTCGATAAGGTATGTTTTGTGGCGTTTTCTACACCGTCTTCACGTGGCCCTTTTCATCTGCATCTTGTCTTGTTTCTCTCTCTCTCCCTTCTTATAGTGCTCGTGGCGGAGTCGACGCGGTGCATATGCACGGAGAGCACAAGAATCATCGGAGATTTAATGTGAGCTAAGGTGCTCCCAGGTCAGGGTCAAAAGAGGCCGTGTGTCGGTCTGGACCCACCAGTGACATCCCAAGAACATATGTCTCAATCAAGAACAGTGCTCTGTGCAAAGGT